>WAAF01012793.1:27773-72246 GCA_013400475.1 Tricholaema leucomelas
CTTAGTGCCATGGTCTGGTTGACTGGACAGGGCTGGGTGCTAGGTTGGACTGGATGATCTTGGAGGTCTCTTCCAACCTGGTTGATTCTATTCTATTCTATCATAAACACTGAGAAACTTAAAACAATGCTACTAAAAAGAAAGCTTAACTAGCAAAATACATCTAAACCAGCTCCATCTCCAAGGGCTGGAGAAGACATTAAACGAGACATATGCTAGTCATATTGCTTAACACATGGTTGGGAGGTACTCAGAAACCACAGTGACAGCAGTATCTAAACCTGAACAGGACAAAAGAGACAGATGAACCTCTCCAGGGAGCATTGCCACACAGACTGTGCCCAACAGCACAAGAAAGAAATAATAGCTCAGCTGACTACATGTATCAGAAACTGAACAAATGATCAATTCCTCTTTCAAGCAATAAACCTAGGAAATCCCTTAATTCTGCCCCCTGTGCCTTAGCTACCAGCATATTTGTCTAACATACTGAATTCCTTGCACACATTGTCTTTGTAAATGCCAGGGGATGACCTATTGAGCCACCTCAGGATTTCTGAAAGCCATAACCAATGGTTAGGCAGGGTAGTGGGTGCCACTTGTGATCCTCACACACAAGTCAGCTTCCAGTGTTTCAGTACCTGAATTTTCTGATTTCAGAAAGCATGAAGTATACTGACAGCTACAGCTTTAGCACCTGTGGGGACCAGCAAGAAGTGCAGAAGCAAGCTGGGTCAAAAGGAGACAGCCAAACAGCAGTTGCTGCTCGGTGTAGGTGTCTGAGAAAGCTCATGATACAATCTGCAAAGCTAGAACAACTGGACTTGCCAGTTTGGTTTTATGGGAACCCTGAACCAAATCTCACTCACTGCTACCTCACTTGCTGGGACTTGCAACTCTTTGATGTTCACAAAGACAAAAGATGGAATGAGACTGTTCTAGCTGCAATGAAATCTTCACAAACCCCACAGTGTCAGCCTGGTTTGGCTACAAAAGTCCAACAGCAGGAATCTCATAGGAAGAGAGACAGAGAATAGAATAGAATCAACCAGGTTGGAAGAGACCTCCAAGATCATCCAGTCCAACCTAGCACCCAGCCCTAGCCAGTCAACCAGACCATGGCACTAAGAGCCTCATCCAGTCTTTTCCTGAACACCTCCAGGGATGGTGACTCCACCACCTCCCTGGGCAGCCCATTCCAATGCCAATCACTCTCTCTGCCAACAACTTCCTCCTAACATCCAGCCTATACTTCCCCTGGCACAACTTGAGACTGTGTCCCCTTGTCCTATTGCTGGTTCCCTGGCAGAAGAGACCAACCCCCCCTGGCTACAGCCTCCCTTCAGGTAGTTGTAGACAGCAATGAGCTCTGCCCTGAGCCTCCTCTTCTGCAGGCTGCACACCCCCAGCTCCCTCAGCCTCTCCTCACAGGGCTGTGCTCCAGGCCCCTCCACAGCCTTATTGCCCTTCTCTGGATACCTTCCAGCACCTCAACATCTCTCTTGANTGGGGTTGTTGTGGCCAAAGTGCAGAACCCTGCACTTGGCCTTGTTCAATCTCATCCCATTGGCCTCTGCCCACCCATCCAGCCTGGCCAGGTCCCTCTGCAGGGCTCTCCTACCCTCCAACAGCTCCACAGCTGCTCCTAGCTTGGTGTCATCCGCAAACTTACTGATGCTGGACTCAACCCCCTCATCCAGATCATCAATAAAGATATTGAACAGGATCAGGCCCAGCACTGATCCCTGGGGAACACCACTGGTGACTGCAGAGAGATGACATTATTGAAAGGGATCTAAAATACTTCAGCAAACACATCACAGGAGATTCTTGCATGAAAGCCAAGCAGGAGTGCATAAAGAAAAGCCACTGCATTTCATTGCTAAATGACTGATTCAATATCTATGCCAAACAATACCAAAGTCCTTAATTTTTAAAGCATCTCAGTCCACATCACTGTGCAGAAAACAGTCAAATGCACAGGACAGATGGCAGATCAAAGTCCCAGTCTGGTGAACAGCAGTGAGGTTAAGCAATGTCCAACAGAACTGACATTCTTAGAAAGGAACAGGATACAGGGTAAAAAGAACAAAACTACCAAGAATCACCAATTGTCCCCTCTCTGCAAAGCACAAATTCTGAAACACTTTAAAGAATTTCAGCTGATTAAGATGGAAAAAAAATACAGCATACAAACCCAGCAATATCTGCACTAAGCAAAGTCACTGAGTCATAGAATCATGTTGATAGGCTTAAAGATCATAGAATCAATCAAGGATGGAAGGCACCACAAGGATCAGCCAGTTCCAACCCCCCTGCCATGGGCAGGGACACCCTACCCTAGAGCAGGCTGGCCAGAGCCCCATCCAGCCTGGCCTTAAACCCCTCCAGGGATGAGGCCTCAACCACCTCCCTGAGCAACCCATTCCAGCCTCTCACCACTCTCATGCTCAACAACTTCCTCCTCACCTCCACTCTGAATCTCCCCACCTCCAGCTTTGCTCCATTCCCCTCAGTCCTGTGACTCCCCGAGAGCCTAAAAAGTCCTTTCCCAGCTCTTTTGTAGGCCCCCTTCAGATACTGGAAGGCCACAATAAGCTTACCTGGGAGCCTCCTCTTCCCCAGACTGAACAGCCCCAACTCTTTCAGTCTGTCCTCACAGCAGAGCTGCTGCAGCCCTCTGAGCATCCCCATGGCCCTTCTTTAACAAACAAGCCTAAGCATCATTTAGCTGCACTAGGTCTGGTGCTAAACCATGTCACTCAGCTCCACACCTCTGCATCTTTTAAACACTCTGAGTGATGGGGATTCAAACACCTCCCCAGGGAGAGTTTTAAGAAGCCTTTCAGAAAAGAAGTTCCTTCTGATATCCAATCTAAAGTTCCCTTGGTGCAACTTCAGAGTCCAGAGGAGAGCCACGAAGATGCTCAGAGGGCTGCAGCACCTCTGCTATGAGGACAGGCTGAGAGAGTTGGGGCTCTGCAGCCTGCAGAAGAGAAGGCTTTGAGGAGACCTTAGAGTGGCTTTGCAGTATCTGAAGGGAGCCTACAGGAAGGCTGGGGAGGGACTATTGACAAGGTCTGGTAATGTCAGGACGAGGGGGAATGGGTTGAAGCTGGAGGAGGGGAGATTTAGACTGGATGTTAGGAGGAAGTTCTTTGCAGTGAGGGTGGTGAGACACTGGCACAGGTTGGCCAGGGAGGGTGTGGATGCTTCCTACCTGGAGGTGTTTAAGGCCAGGCTGGATGAGGCCTTGAGCAGCCTGCTCTAGTGGGAGGTGTCCCTGCCTATGGCAGGGGGTTGGAGCTGGATGATCCTTGAGGTCCCTTCCAACCTAAACCATTCTATGATTCTATGATTCTATGAACTTGGGCCCATTTGCAGCCATTTCCTCTTGTTCTAAAACATGTATTTATAACTAAATGCAGCAATACACCATAGAGAAAGGCATAATTATCAGAGTGATGGAAAATGACAAACTTCGTGGTCATAGGTCTTCCCTTAAAGTCTAAACCAGCAGCTATAAATTAAGCTAAGTGCAGATTAAGAACACTACTTATCCTGATCTAGTTTAAGAGAAAAGTGCTTGTGGCACAGGAGGAGGAATAAGGAGACCCAGGATCTCTGCCCATGTATCTGGGATGAATAATGAAAAGTGGAGAGTGTGGCAAAAAGTCCTCCTGTGACTTGAACCTCATCATCTTCACTGCAACTGGAAATCAGAGATTCAGCAGAGTTACAGATTCATTTACAACACTTTCACTGCTCACCTGTAGGGTTTACTACTGAGAAGAGTAAGATGATGGGGATGACTGGTGAAAAAAAATGTTCTCCCATCAGTAAATGGATATTTCCAACCTCTCCAAGTGACTTCAGGGTTCTCCACTTGTTTGCTCACACCCACATCAGTCTCACAAAAGCATCAGGTGGGGGTTAGTCTCTTCTGCCAGGCAACCAGCAACAGAACAAGGCAACACAGTCTCAAGTTACAGGCTGGATGTTAGGAGGAAGTTGTTGGCAGAGAGAGTGATTGACATTGGAATGGGCTGCCCAGGGAGGTGGTGGAGTCGCTGTCCCTGGAGGTGTTCAAGCAAAGCCTGGATGGGGCACTTAGTGCCATGGTCTGGTTGATTGGACAGGGCTGGGTGCTAGGTTGGACTGGATGAGCTTGGAGGTCTCTTCCAATCTTGTTGATTCTATGATTCCATGATCTGGTGCCACAAATGAAATACACTGCAGTGTAGCATGTCTGTGCACTATGCAGCAGCTATGTGGCCCAGAGGACATCTTCAAGGTTACAAAACTGACCAAAAGTTGCTTTCAAAAATGTCAAAGTCCTACCTCCGGAAACATTAGATGTCTTGCAAGGAAGGGAAATGAATACAGGGAGGGGATGTGGAGAGAAGCAGGACCCTGCCTTGCAGCGGTTTCCTGCAGCTAAATTAGATGAAGCAGAAGGTGAGGCCACACTGCCAGCCACCCTTGAGGAGTCCTGTGGCTGCGTGAAGCACTTGCTGTCAGCTACAGCAGAACAGGAGCAGCAGCTAGAAAGGAAAACGAAGAGTGATAAGAGAAGCTAACAGCAGCTCCAGCAACTGCCTGAGGACACGCTGGGAAATTGAACGCATTAAAATAACACCTTTAAATAATGGTCTAGTTAATTGATGCTAAATTACAGCTGGATGCCTGTAGATGTACTTGTGACACCTGCACTAAGACCATTTTGGTTCACCAGGATTAATATTATTCTAATACATGCCAAAGGAATGAATAAGTATTGGTACTTTAAAGTGATGTTTTGAAACAGTTTAGCTTTCTTATCCCCCTTCTTTTAACTCTCAGCCCTCACCAAAGCTCATTTGCAAAACTTACTAAAAATAGAGGTGTTTTCACAAATCTCATCTACTTGAATTACAATATTCTTATTTTGCTACTTTCTGCACCTGAAGACTGGAGGAACACTTCAGTTCTTGCCACCACCACACGAAGAGGTGGATCTGGTGCAACAATAGTATCCTGGTAAGAGAACATGCCCCCAGAGGAGAAGACAGAGTGATTACAGCTCTGCATCTCCCTGAAGTACACACAAAGCCTGAAGTACTGCCTGTTGGCCAAACTGTGATTGATGGAGTTACAGAAAAAAACATCCCAAAGCTCCACTTTCACATTCACTTACAAGAGTTAGAACCACAGAATCAGCCAGGGTTGGAAGAGACCTAACAAGACTTAGAATCATAGAATCAGTCACGGTTGGAAGAGTTCTAATAAGAGTTAGAATCATAAAATCAGTCAGGGTTGGAAGAGACCTAAATAGGAGTTAGAATCATAGAATCAGTCAGGGTTGGAAGAGACCTAAATAGGAGTTAGAACCACAGAATCAGCCAGGGTTGGAAGAGACCTAACAAGACTTAGAATCATAGAATCAGTCACGGTTGGAAGAGTTCTAACAAGAGTTAGAATCATAGAACCAGTCAGGGTTGGAAGAGACCTAAATAGGAGTTAGAATCATAGAATCAGTCAGGGTTGGAAGAGACCTAAATAGGAGTTAGAATCACAGAATCAGTCAGGGTTGGAAGAGACCTAACAAGACTTAGAATCATAGAACCAGTCAGGGTTGGAAGAGACCTAACAAGAGCTACAATCATAGAATCAGTCAGGGTTGGAAGAGTTCTAACAAGAGTTAGAATCACAGAATCAGTCAGGGTTGTAAGGGACCACAAGGATCAGCTAGTTCCAACCCCCCTGCCATGGGCAAGGACACCCTACCCTAGATCAGGCTGGCCACAGCCTCATCCAGCCTGGCCTTAAACACCTCCCAGGGCAACTCATTCCAGGCTCTCACCACTCTCATGCTGAAGAGTAGTGGGGACAACCCATTCCAGGCTCTCACTACTCTCATGCTGAAGAACTTCCTCCTCACCTCCAGTCTGACTCTCCCCACCCCCAGCTTTGCTCCATTCCCCCAGTCCTGTCACTCTCCGATATCCCATGCCTCCTCCTGACTGAGCTGCAGGACGGCGCGGGTGGGGAAGGGCAGCGAGCGCCGCTGCTGTCCTTGCGGCGGTGCCAAGCCTCCCTTGCCGCGTACGCTCGCATAGCTCGGAGGCAGCAACAGCAGCTGCTCAGCAGTTGGAGTGGCCTGGCCGAGAGAACTGCTTCCCAGCGCTGCCGAGCAAAGCGGCTCCCAGAGCAGCCAAGATTCCAGCTCTGCGAGCCCCACGCCGGGCCGCAGGAGTTAACTCGCAGGCTTTCCGCCGGCATCGCTCTCAAGTGCTGTTTTTCAAGCAGCGACAAGCAAGGAGTTGTACCTAAAATCTCATTAAAATTTAACAGGATTTGGCACCCTTAGTTTTCTGCCTCAGAAGTGAAGTCTCCAGCTCAGATAGTCAATGTTTGCATTTTCATCTATCACGTTGCTTCTCTCCCGGCACCACATGCTAGCAGAGTAATTCAGCAGCTGAAAGTCAGCCTGTTACACATTCCACCACTCACCACCTTTCACGTTCTTTCTGTTGATAATTCCTAAAGATGGTTTCTTTTCCCTTCTTTTGTGTTTATTTCTATGTCAGAGATACTCAGCTCTCGCAGCCTGCCTTCTCCTCCAACAAGCTTTCCACTACTGAATGGAAAGCCTTGACCTACAACAGAATATTTAGGGTCATTTTGGCATTTCTGTTGAGAAGAGCTGTGCAGACAGGAATGTTCAGGATTAGGCAATATCAAAACTCATTATAGCGAAGACCAAGAGTCCTGTTGACCTTGTCTTGGGGTCAGATACTGAAAGAGTCACTCTCTCAGGGGTTCAGGGTTTGAGTAAGCAACAGCTAAACAGAGCATTAATAGAATCATAGAATGGTTTAGGCTGGAAGGGACCTCAAGGATCATCCAGCTCCAACCCCCTGCCATAGGCCGGGACACCTCCCACTAGAGCAGGTTGCTCAAGGCCTCATCCAGCCTGGCCTTGAACACCTTTGGGGAGGGAACATCCTGTAAAAAAGTATTTGCTGGATATAAAATAACCACACCAACAAACCAGATGAAAATCCATGACAACCAGAAAGCAACCTCTCTGTGCCCAAACAAACTTCCCCCCCAATATGGATGTACCTACTTAGCTGTGCCCTGTGCCTCACAGTCTCACAGTATCACCAAGGTTGGAAGAGACCTCACAGATCATCAAGTCCAAGCTGTTACCACAGAGCTCAAGGCTAGACCATGGCACCAAGTGCCACGTCCAATCCTGCCTTGAACAGCTCCAGGGACGGCGACTCCACCACCTCCCTGGGCAGCCCATTCCAGTAGCCAATGACTCTCTCAGGGAAGAACTTTCTCCTCACCTCAAGCCTAAATTTCCCCTGGCACAGCTTGAGGCTGTGTCCTCTTGTTCTGGTGCTGGCTGCCTGAGAGAAGAGAGCAACCTCCTCTTGGCTACAACCACCCCTCAGGTAGCTGTAGACAGCAATAAGGTCTCCCCTGAGCCTCCTCTTCTCCAGGCTAAACAATGCACAATGGCAAGTAGAGATATAATTGTGAGAAAGGAGAAAAGGCCAAGACATGTCCAGTGATGTCAAGCCTAACATTTAAAGGTTATTCCACAGCCTGCTACAAGAGAGATCATAATCCTCTTTAAATCTAAGCCAGAAAAGATGGAAACCAACAGCAATACTGCAGTCCCAGCAAGACCTTTGATTCCATCAGCTAGGATCTTGCTTTATAACCGAGTGACAGTAGTCCAAATTTCAGCTGTGCCACCAGCTAAATGAGTCACCTGAGAAAGTACCCCCAGCCCATCTACAACTCTCTTTCCACGGACACGTTACGCTCCAAGAGAAACACCAAGGTTCACCTAGGAAGTAACATGCCTCCCATGGGGGTGTTGGAGGACAGAGGAGGGCATTAAAAGCAGGTGATAAATTATGTAATCAAATAGATGTGGCATAAACACAGACATGATGGCTTGAGGCACTCTAAAATGTTGGGAGTTTTACTACATTGGGTAAACTACCTCAGCAGTGGGTGTTACACTTTGGAGTAATCTGTTGCTGGCAAGACCACTTCTTAATACACAAGAGGCAGAACCATAGAATGGTTTAGGTCAGAAGTGACCTCAAGGATCATCCAGCTCCAACCCCCTGCCACAGGCAGGGACACCTCCCACTAGAGCAGCTCGCTCAAGGCCTCATCCAACCTGGCCTTGAACACCTCCAGGGAGGTTGGGGAGCACAGAAGCATCCAATGTGATCAAAGGTCACATTGGGTGATTCTGTGCTCCACCACCTTCTCTGGGCAACCTGTGCCAGTGTCTCACCACCCTCACTGCAAAGAAACCTTTCCTAACATCCAGTTTCAACCTCCCCTCTGCCAGTTCAATCCCATTCCCCCTCATCCTGTCATTACAAGACCTTGTCAATAGTCCCTCCCCAACCTTCCTGTAGGCCCCTTCAGATACAGGAAGGTCACTATAAGGTCTCCTTGAAGCCTTCTCTTCTCCAGGCTGCAGAGCCCCAGATCTTATAGCCTGTCCTCATAGCAGAGCTGCTGCTGAGCATCTTCGTGGCTCTCCTCTGCACTGGCTCCAGNAATTGGCCTGGTCCCACCTCTGCAGCCTGTCCAGGTGCCTGTGGATGGATCCCTGCCCTCTAGCAAGTTGACTGTGCCACACAGCTTGGCGCCATCTGCACTCTCGCTGAGGGTGCACTGATTCATTCCCTTTCTCCCCTGCTGCCTTCTGCATATAGGCAGACACAGGCTAACATCACAGAAAAGAGTGGTTAAAAATGTTTTTATGAGAAAATAATACATAAAAACAGGCCTGAAGGATGGTTCAGATGAGGCTGTTGGTATAAAGAATGACACCAAGTGCTTGTGCTACGGGGTGATGAAAGGCAGGGAGACACTCGACTGCTGTGCTAAGGTGCAAGGTGCTGCTGTGAATCTGGGACCTGGGACAGTGCAGAGCTGAATCATGCCAAAACCAGGACGCTAATCCCACTGAACAACTCCAAGAGTTAGCTGCATTAAAATGAGAGTTCCAGTTCAGAGGCCTTGAGCCTCAGCTCTTTCTGTGTATAATGCTGTTTCAGCCTGATTTGTAACCCCACAAAATACTGTGACCAAATACACTTAACTAGGATAAAGAAAGGGAAATGGTTTTCAACTTTTTTCCTCTCTCAGACCATTTTGTTTTCTTCTTCCTGTGGAGGTTATTACTGAGCTGCTATAAAACATTTCTGGGAGGTATATGCACGAGTCCCCTTGGTTTTAATCACAGAAGAGGAGTAATGAATATGAGCTAAGCAATACATTACAAGTAGAATCATAGAATCAGCCAGGTTGCAAGAGGCATCAAAGCTCATCCAGTCCAACCTAGCACCCAGCCCTGTCCAGTCAACTAGACCACGATACTAAGTGCCTCATCCACTCTTTTCTTGAACACCTCCAGGGACAGCAACTCCACCACCTCCCTGGGCAGCCCATTCCAGAATGGGCAGGGGCTACCTAGAAGGTAGCTATCAGCAGACTGACACAATGCACCCTAAAACCCTGTATCTGTTCTGTGGGCAGGACGCACAGAGAGGTGCCCAGGCTGACTCTCCGCAGACTCAGCAACCCTGCTTCTCAGAAACCACAACAGATCCACCTTCATGCCAAGAAGAGCTGGGGAAGCATCAAGTGAGGAGATCATGGAAACACAGCAGCAGGCCATGTTCATACACACACATTTGTGATCTTCTCCAGTCCTCTTGTTTCTCAGCTGAGCTCTGGGATTCCATGCCAGAAGCTAACAGAGAAGACTGAGCATTAGGCAGGCAGCAGTGTAACCCGTGTCAGCCTGCCCATTCTGCCAGCTAAATGAAGATCAAAGGGGAGAAAAACAAATACTCTTTCTAGCAAAATCCCAAGTTGATTAAGGACTTCAGAGAGCCAAAGTATTAGAAAGGACTCCTCCTTTTCAGAAGGAAGACACAAACACAGCAAGCTCTGATAGGAGTGCTTGCCCCAGATAATTTTGTGGCAGGAATGTCAGGGTGCTGGTGGGCTGCAGCTCCCCAAAGCCCTGCACAGCCTGCACCACTCTTCTGAAGTGTATGGATAAAAAAGTTTGAAAGCCTCAAACACACAGTGGAATTGATTGGTGATTAAAGGGAAGGATTAAATGCTGAATCTGGGGCAATCAATAGCCCAGCTAATGCTTAGTGCAAGATTTCCTGCTCCAGTCAAACCTCCTTTTCTTTGCTTTGAGACCATTGTCCTTATCAGTGGAAAGATGATCCTTTGAAGATAACGTCTGTCTTTGTTTCCACACACACACACACACCACTCCTCGGCACTGCTGCACTACAGCACAGCGCCTGCAATGCCAGTGACAGCAGGGTGACAAACCCTGCAGGATGCTCACATCCCCTTGGGAATACTCTGCTTTATCACTCAACTCTCCCCACCCCAAAAAACTATACTACAAGCACTGATGGCATAAATTTCCTCCTGGAAACAGGGGGTTCCACTGGCGTGTGCTCAGCTTTCTTCTCCCAGAGCCTGGGATGAATCCATGCAGCATGTTTACAGTGGCAGGAGATGTGGCTAGCCCCACTATTATTTTTAATCTGTCAGAATCCATAATAGCAGCAATTAGCCCCCATTAAGCAACAACTCTGCATGCTTACACTTCACAGCAACAGATTTTACTTCTTCCCTTGCAATGAAGTGTTTTTATTAGCCAGATGGATCACAAAATTATTACAAAACCCAGGATGTAAACCCTCCAAAAGGCACCTAAAGTAATTAATACTGATTTATAAACACTCAGGATTAGAGAACAAATACTTACTTCTTCCCTAATCCCTCAGCCAGGGCTGCTTCGCTTTTAACGTACAGGAATAGAGATTAACCAGGCTGAAGTTAACAGCATTTGAAGGACAGAGCTGGTCAGTCATGCACAGCACCATGATACTCAGTATGCTTCCAGCACTGATTTACTGTAACCTGTGGGATTAGGACAAATTCAAGAGACTGTCACTTCCCTGCTCCATAGCCAGCTTTCACCAGAAACTCAGCCACTGAGATTAAAGATATTTAATCTTTAAAGAGAATCCAACTGGACATTTTATAAACCTATAAACCAGTGCACTCTGCTGTGATTAAGTGCCAAAACTGCTATCATAGACTCATTTAGGCTGGAAAAGCCCTTTAAGAACATCAAATCCAACCATTAACCCAGCACTGCCAATTCCCACTCAACCATGTTGTAAAAGATCTCAAGGAATGGTGATGCCACCACTTCCCTGGGCAGCCTACTCCAGGGTTTGACACCACTATGGTGACATTTTTTTCTTTTCCATAATACCCAACCTAAGCCTCCCATGGCCTAACTTGATGCCATTTCCTATTGCCCAGAATATCCTTCTTCTTGATATCATCTACTTACTACTAGTGACTGCTGTGTCCAGTTCTGGGCTCCTCCATTCAAGAGAGATGCTGAGGTGCTGGAAGGTATCCAGAGAAGGGTAGTAAGGCTGGGGAGGGGCCTGGAGCACAGCCCTGTGAGGAGACGCTGAGGGAGCTGGGGGTGTGCAGCCTGCAGAAGACGAGGCTCAGGGCAGACCTCATTGCTGTCTACAGCTACCTGAAGGGAGGCTGTAGCCAGGGGGGGGTTGGTCTCTTCTGCCAGGCAACCAGCAACAGAACAAGAGACCTCATTGCTGTCTGCAGCTACCTGAAGGGAGGCTGTAGCCAGGGGGGGTTGGTCTCTTCTGCCAGGCAACCAGCAACAGAACAAGGGGACAGTCTCAAGCTGTGCTAGGGGAGGTCTAGGCTGGATGTCAGGAGGAAGCTGTTGGCAGAGAGAGTGATTGGCATTGGAATGGGCTGCCCAGGGAAGTGGAGGAGTCACTGTGTTCAAGCAAGGCCTGGATAGGGCACTTAGTGCCACGGTCTGGTTGACTGGATAGGGCTGAGTGAGCTTGGAGGTCTCTTCCAACCTAATTGATTCTATGGTTCTATGTTTAAGAGCAAGAGAGTCAAATTTACCCCAAGGCTGTTTAGTTGCCCATGGCACAACAAAATACCCAGCAAAAGGAGTACCTTAGTGCAGCTTTGGGCACTATGGAATCAGATGCTGAAGTGGTACATTCTAGGAGATGGATCAGATGCTGATGTGGTACATTCTGGGAGATGGAATATATAAGGATCTTCAGAGGCAATATGGGATCAGAGGCTGAAGTGGTACATTCTGGGAGATGGAATATATAAGGATCTTCAGAGGCAACGCTAGAGAGACATGATTGCATGCTGCTACGTTCATCCTCTGGACAAATGCCTCAAGGAGCCTTCTTCGACCCAAAGGAGTTAGACTGCTCTAAGTTGGTAGAGGTGAAGTAATTTCAGGAGTTCAAAAGCCAATATGCCTGGGAGCCCAAATGCATGCTTGCATTTAAATGACTGCACAAGCCACACTGCACTCAGTGTACACAGAAACCTAAGGAGAACAGATCTGCTTGTTACTCCTCACTCTCACAGGTAAGAAAGTAAGCCCAACTGAAAGCATTAGTGATTAAGTACAGGATGAAGATACAGTACCAGCACTTGCACAAATATTTACTGCAACAAGTTTAAAAGCTGTTTTAGGAAGCTGATCTTCCCATATCAGTGATGCAGACAGCTCAGAACCTGAATAGCAAGAACATTTGAACACAGGTTGGCTTGTGTGACAGATCTGAGCTTGGCCTTGTGAATAACTCTCTGTGTATTGTATGGCACTTTTCAGGAAGTGCATTAAGTCCCATGAGCTCCAGATCAGCTTTCCAAAGTCTCACTCTGTCTGCCAGGACCATCCTGCAGTTTCACCTTCCCCAGTGGGGCAGGAATTCCACATGCAGGGCCATATTCCACAAAAGGAAATGAGCTAATGCTTGCTCAGTATTTCAAACATTCCTCATACAGAGGATGTCACCATTTGGTTAAACACTAACAATTTCCAAAGCTCAAACTGTGTAGGTGGAAAGGGGCAGCTGTATCACTTACTAGTCCTCTTCACCGCCCAAGTCCTCTGGAGAAGCCTGGAAATGCAAGCTTATCATCAGCCTTGCTCTCAGATTCAGCTCAGATATCTGACATGAAGGTCTTGTAGACTTCATAGATAATCTGGATGAGGGCATAGAGTCAGTCATCAGCAAGTTTGCAGATGACACCAAGCTGGGGGCTGATGTGGCTGGGTTGGAGGGCAGAAGGGCTCTGCAGCGGGACCTTGACCGCCTGGACAGATGGGCAGAGTCCAATGGGATGGCATTCAATGGCTCCAAGTGCAGGGTGCTGCACTTTGGCCACAACAACCCCATGCAGAGATACAGGCTGGGGTCGGAGTGGCTGGAGAGCAGCCAGACAGAGAGGGATCTGGGGGTGCTGATTGATACCCGCCTGAACATGAGCCAGCAGTGTGCCCAGGTGGCCAAGAGAGCCAATGGCATCCTGGCCTGCATCAGGAATGGTGTGGCCAGCAGGAGCAGGGAGGTCATTCTGCCCCTGTACTCTGCACTGGTTAGACCACACCTTGAGTACTGTGTCCAGTTCTGGGCCCCCCAGTTTAAGAGGGACATTGAGATGCTTGAACGTGTCCAGAGAAGGGCAACGAGGCTGGGGAGAGGCCTCGAGCACAGCCCTACGAGGAGAGGCTGAGGGAGCTGGGATTGTTTAGCCTGGAGAAGAGGAGGCTCAGGGGAGACCTTATTGCTGTCTACAACTACCTGAGGGGTGGTTGTAGCCAGGAGGAGGTTGCTCTCTTCTCTCAGGCAGCCAGCACCAGAACAAGAGGACACAGCCTCAAGCTGTGCCAGGGGAAATTTAGGCTTGAGGTGAGGAGAAAGTTCTTCACTGAGAGAGTCATTGGCTACTGGAATGGGCTGCCCAGGGAGGTGGTGGAGTCGCCGTCCCTGGAGCTGTTCAAGGCAGGATTGGACGTGGCACTTGGTGCCATGGTCTAGCCTTGAGCTCTGTGGTAACGGCTTGGACTTGATGATCTGTGAGGTCTCTTCCAACCTTGGTGATACTTTGGTACTTATACTTGCCTCCTACTCTACAGCCTTACTGCACTCTCTTTGGGTAGGTGCCTGGTTTGAAAGGGAGCCTGTGAGAGAAGGCAGAAGAGGCTCTCCATGTACTGCATCACCACATATCTGCTGCAGCATCTGCTGCAGTATCCACCAGGCTCTGCAGCTGAAGTTGGGTGCTTGCTGTGTATGTTTGCACTGGTCATGAACTTGATGAATGGTATTTGCTGTAATGCACCTTGTTATGTTTTAATGAGGGATGCCAAGGTGGGGAGGAAGACAGAGCAGTAGTAGTGCCTCCTAAAATGAAATCTGGAGTGTGTCCAAAGAGAGCTATGCAAATTGTGTGTTTTAACCACAGAATTCTACAATAGCTCTCTATTAACCATCAATCAGCAGTCTGCCTTCATTACAAACCAGGAGCAGAAATGACTGCAGTGGTCTTCCTCACTAAATGTATTACACTCTCAGGCTGCAATTTACCTTTCCCTCCATAATCCCATTTCCCCCTATATTTAATACAAAGAATACTGCAAAGACAGCAACACAGTGATTTATTTGCAAGGGGAAGGGAAAGGTTAAAGGTAAAGACTACATAACCAGTTATTATTTACAGAGCACAAGGAGTGTGCTTTATCCAGTGGAAATGCAGAGGATACTGTCTGTTCCCTAGAGAGACTTCATTTTAGCTGAAGCAGAAACTGATGCAGTCACAAACGATATGCAGAGCAGAGGAGCACATTCCCAGCTGCCCTTACTTCTATGTGGCTACATACAGTGATTATGTCTAGACTTATAACCTCTCCTCCTTTGTGTCGGTGTCTGGCTGCTTTATAGTTCAGTGCCTTGTGGAAGGAAGGAGTGCATCTTGAAAAAGGAAGGTTTTATGGTACTTGGTACAGCCAAACTGAGTTTAATTAGGTATGGTTTGTCAGGTGAAAGAGGCACTAGCAAAGCCTAACACCCAATTTAAGAACTTTTGTCATATTCCCTACTTAGGGAAATGAGGAAGGCATGCAAAAAGCTCTAACAGCATTAGGATGCTGTGGGACTTACATTAAAATGGTTCAGGAGAGATTTTAATGGCCACCTATCAACCCAGTTCAGGAGCATCACAGTGAATCATAGAATCAACCAGGTTGGAAGAGACCTCCAAGCTCAGCCAGTCCAACCTAGCACCCAGCCCTGGCCAATCAACCAGACCATGGCACTAAGTGCCTCATCCAGGCTTTTCCTGAACACCTCCAGGGATGGTGACTCCACCACCTCCCTGGGCAGCCCATTCCAATGCCAATCACTCTCTCTGCCAACAACTTCCTCCTAACATCCAGCCTAGACCTCCCCTGGCACAACTTGAGACTGTGTCCCCTTGTTCTGTTGCTGGTTGCCTGGCAGAAGAGACCAACCCCACCTGGCTACAGCCTCCCTTCAGGTAGTTGTAGACAGCAATGAGGTCTGCCCTGAGCCTCCTCTTCTGCAGGCTGCACACCCCCAGCTCCCTCAGCCTCTCCTCATAGGGTCTGTGCTCCAGGCCCCTCCCCAGCCTTGCTGCCCTTCTCTGGACACCTTCCAGCACCTCAACATCTCTCTTGAATGGAGCCCAGAACTGGACACAGCACTCAAGCTGTGGCCTGACCAGTGCTGAGTACAGGGGCAGAATAACCTCCCGTGTCCTGCTGGCCACACTGCTCCTGATCCAGGCCAGGATGCCATTGGCTCTCTTCACCACCTGGGCACACTGCTGGCTCATCTTCAGCTACTCTCTACCAGCATCCCCAGGTCCCTCTCTGCCTGGCTGCTCTCAGCCACTCTGTCCCCAGCCTGTAGTGCTGCTTGGGGTTGTTGTGTCCAAAGTGCAGAACCCTGCCCTTGGCCTTGTTAAATCATCCCATTGGCCTCTGCCCACCCATCCAGCCTGGCCAGGTCCCTCTGCAGGGCTCTCCTACTCTCCAACAGATCCGCATGTGAAGTAAACCAGCTAAAGCAATAACTAACAATCTAAGACTGGGAATTTCTTAAAGGGCCTTGCAAGTTAGTTGCCAAAATTCCACTCTATAGTATGTGGTTGAAACTTAAGGGGATGCTATATGAGACCACTTGCATTTGTGGAGCTATTCTTCCAAGTTTCACAAGTAGGCCTCCAAGTGCACCAGCTAACAGCTGTACCAAATTGGTGCAACAGGAGTATTTTCACAGCACAAATACCTCTTCTTGGTTTTGTCTTCAATTCAGAGCAACTTCAAATGATTTCTTGCTCTATAAAAATGCAAAATAAGCCATCTCAGACAGTTTTTTGGGGTAGTCCTCTTGAGCTATAACGTTTTACCAACTTTTGCCTCGTCGTTTTTCTGCGATACGGAATGCGTTGAAGCCTAAGATAAAAGCCATCATAGAGAGCTCTAATGCAATTCCATTAGCAATGAAAGGCACTGAAAGAGACAAACCTCATGAGTAATATCCCACAAATTGTCCAAAACAGCACAAGACATAGCCATAAGAAGCAGAGTTTAGATTTGAGCTCCTTGCTTTACCTCCTCCGAAAACCAAAGCAGTTCTGCAAATGCAAACAGCCAACAACAACTTTCTCCTCCAAGTCCTGTTGCCAAGGTGCTGGACTGCTGCCACTTTCATCTACTGAAACAAGAGAAGTGCAGGTCTGCCAGCCTCTTTTGTAGGTACAGAACACTCAGATCCAAAACTACAAGAACACCTCTGAAAAATCTCCAAACCCAAATGGCTTAAAGAAAAAAGAAGGGGCAAATTTTGTGGGGATTCTGAAGCTGACACGGGATTGCCAGGCTCTGCTGTCCGGCAGAGCAACTACATTAGCCTGAGGAACAGAAAGGTGTCAGCCTGGTAGAGCTCCACAGGCATCATTGTGCATGGTATGTTTGAAAAATCACAGAATGGTCTGGGTTGGAAGGGACCTCCAAAAGCCATCTAGTGCGACCCCCTGTGCAGTAAGCAGGGGCACCCTCAACAAGATAAGGCTGCTCAGAGCCCTGTCAAGCCTCACTTTGAGTATCTCCAGAGATGGGGCCCCAGTCAGCTCCCTGGGCAACCTGTCCGCTAGCCTCATAGCAAAGAGCCTGCTCCTGACCTCCAATCTAAATCTGGTGGGTTTTTTCCCCTCATGTGAAGGCATTCCTTCTCATCCTATCACCACAGGCCTTTATAAATAGTCCATCCTTCTTGCAGGCCCCCTTCAGGCACTGGAAGGTCACTACTAGGTCACCCCAAAGCCTCCTCTGAACAACCCCAGCTCCCTCAGCCTGCCTTTGTAGCTGAGGTGCTCCAACGCCCTGATCATTTTTGTGACCCTCCTCTCCATCAGCTTCATGTCCTTCCTATATTGAGGGCTCCAGATCTGGATGCAGTAGTCCAGGTGAGGTCTCACCAGAGCAAAGCAGCACAATCACCCCATGGCCACTTTTAGGCTTGATGCACTGAAATACCATGAGAAGCACTGAAGCTTTCCTAAGTGACAGCATCAGCCACACAGAACTTGGTGGCCTGGGGGAAGCCTCCTTCTCCTTGCCTTGTCTGCAGAGCACTCAGTTATGTGTGAGCTGCACACAAATACAGGGACTGGGAGCATATCGAGTACTCCAGGAATGATTTGATTCATTATCATTACTGGCCTAAGCTCCAGGAGCTCCAGTATAAACCCAAGTCCCACTGTACATACACCAAAGGCATGCAGGACAGACATGGCTCAGTTCCCCAAGGACGCTGCTCATGAGCCGCAGCGGTTCCCTACACAGCCAAGTTCTGCTGTGTTACACAATTCAGAGACCTGGGCATAGCTTCAAAAGCTACAGCAGTAATGAATCATGACACCAGTTACTAATATCTTGCTGTTTAAAAAGGCAATCAGAAGTATTTATACATCCAATATACAGAAATGGCCACCTCCTCACTAGGCTAAAGCCACAGCAGATATTTGCCTCAGCTGGAATAAGTAGGAAAAGATTGGAAAGCTGAAGAGAAGCAGAGGATGTGGCCAAAGGGCAGGACCCAGCTCCTGTGCACACCAGGACCATCGTGTGGTACAGTGAAGGTGGAGTGATTTAAAACAGCAAGGAAAAGAAAATCCATAGAGGTAATTCTCTGCTCAGATCTTCAACTCTGGGCTGACCTGTGCAGTCAGGAGCCTGATAAAAGTTATGAAGAATTAGTTTGTGTATTGCCAAATACATCTGGGTTTTGTGATGGTTTGGGTGTTCCCTGCCCCCCCACACTTTGGAAAAATCACCCAGACTAGACTCAGTGGCTCTGGAAATTGACTGAAGCTTTATAGTTACAGCTTAGCACAATATGCAAGCAGAGAGTTACAACACAGACCGAAATATATAGGTTAAAAAGGTAATATAGAAATGCAACAGTCCTCCCAGAAACCTGAGTGCCCAGGAGGGGCTCTCAATCATCCTTCCACCTTCCTCCCACCTCCCTCTACCTTAACCAAGATCTTGCCTTATGTTCAAGGTAAGTTTGGAGGGTCAGCCAGAGCGGTTAGGAAGCAGGTGGATTAGTCACACAGACAGCAGGTTAGGTTGGAGAGACAGAAGTTCAGCTCAAAGCCCAGACAGCGACTGCGTTACCTATGTTTCTGTTGTTGTTCTTATCCATCTCAGCAAGCCTATGAGTGCAGTAGCCATCACCATTGTTTCCTTTTCACAGCCTGTAATCTACTTCTTCTCACCAAAACTTTCTAGCTAGCTTCAGACTAGCACAGTTTTAAAGACTGAATACAGACAGTGGGATCAGGACCTCCCCATGCACTACTTGAGGCCTTGAGATAAGAGCAAGCCCACCAAAGCATATGTGATTTCCAAGGGAAGAGCTGGTGAGGGCCCTGGAACACAAACCCTGTGAGGAGAGGCTGAGGGAGCTGGGGGAGTGCAGCCTGCAGAAGAGGAGGCTCAGGGCAGAGCTCATTGCTGTCTGCAGCTACCTGAAGGGAGGCTGTAGCCAGGTGGGGTTGGTCTCTTCTCCCAGACAACCAGCAACAGGACAAGGGGACACAGCCTCAAGTTGTGCCAGGGGAGGTCTAGGCTGGATGTTAGGAGGAAGTTGTTGGCAGAGAGAGTGATTGGCATTGCAATGGGCTGCCCAGGGAGGTGGTGGAGTTGCTGTGCCTGGAGGTGTTCAAGAAAAGCCTGGGTGAGGCACTTAGTGCCATGGTCTAGATGACTGGATAGGGCTGGGTGCTAGGTTGGACTGGCTGAGCTTGGAGGTCTCTTCCAACCTGGTTGATTCTATGATTAGCTCATGGTGATGACTGACAGTGTGAAGAGGAACTGCATCTCCTGAGACCTTACCACACCGTTCACATCTAGCAAATCTTTTCTGCTTCAGTGCTCAACACCTGCATCATGCCACTGACTTGCCTGCATCAAACTGAGCATGTTTGAAGTCTGATTCTCTGCAGCTATCATCACATGTTCATCTTTTGCCAAGCATGATGTAAATCAGCATCAAACAAAAACTAGCCATGTTGAGGTGCTGAAAGGTGTCCAGTGAAGGGCAACGAGGCTGGTGAAGGGCCTGGAACACAAACCCTATGAGGAGAGGCTGAGGGNCAGCTATCATCACATGGTCACCTTCTGCCAAGCATAATGATGTAAATCAGCACCAAACAAAAACTAGCCAAAAAAACCAAAACCCAAACCCTGAACCAACAAGTGAAAAAAGATAATTGCTGTGCAAAGTGAAACAAGCACTGGGTTGAAGGCTGTGCAGAACTAGCCTTTTATTCTCTTTCTCTTCCCTGTCATTGACAGCCAAAACTATCAGTTAAACCCCACATAGGCCTCTCCTTCAAACCATGCAATTTCCTTGTACAGATGGGTTTTAGCTGGAGAGCAAACACACCAAACAAATTCACCAGCAGCCAGCAACATTCTGGTGCTGCCTTTTGCTGAGAGCTTTCAGCTCTCTGAAGTTTAAATTAACTTTCTGAGAGGGCACAAAAGCCAGACCTTAGGTAATTACATACTCATCTCTCCCTTGGGCTCAGTATTTATTTATTTTAGGACATCTAACAGCTCTCTTGGGCTTGTCCTACAATTCAGGGAAAATGATTACTTGGTCTTCGAACCTACAAACTTTATTCTCTGTAAATTTCATACCTGGAGCTATGCAGGGTGATTAAAAAAGGCAGAGTTTATCAACCTCTGAAAGCTTGATTTGCTTCATGGCTCATCTGTCTTCATAAAACCCAGAGAAGACTGAAACAGTGGGTAAAATTCCACGATCAGCACTTAAGTATAAAAGGGAATAAGTGTGCAACCACTTCATTGATTTGGATTGTTAATCTGGATTTCTTCTCGTAGTAAGTGGTAAGGGTTATTTGTTTTGCCTTTGTTTGGGTTGTTGTTAAACAAACCACCTTAAGAGGCCATTAATAATAAGTCATAGCTAACTTTACATCGAATCTTTTCAGGGCTCTCAAAGGGGATGCAACCTACAGTTTGAAACCTTCCTGGCCTTAAAAATCCATGAGCTTTTTATATGAATGGCTCAATTTACACACACAAGTCACTCCCTGGAAACCCTCAGCAGTTTGTCTCTTCTGGGATTTAGAGCTTCCCTCATCAGCCTCAGAAGGACTTTCTACCCCACATACTTTATCTGACTATTGCCATGAGAGAAGCCCCTGGGTAAAAGCAGCTGTTTTCCCACCAAGGTGCTGCCCTGGGTGTCCATTCAAATAATGTTCTAGCAGTTACAGGAGCAGGTTTCTGCTTGGTTTTGTTTAAAAAAGGCTATTCTGTAAAGTGCTGCTTCAACAGCTGGAACCTACTCAGCAACAAGGCTACTCTAAGGGGATATCCCATTAAGATACATGACAAATTGAGCATTTGTGTTGATATAAGATCTGCTTTTCTCACGCTCCAGGAAAACGGGGTGTATTATCTCTTTGTCTGCAGTTTGAGGGTAACTGAAACCAGGATTAGGTGGGGCTGACAGGGACCTTTGTCTTCCTCCCTCCTCTACAGGATGCACGTGCAGTTTTTACCACTGTTCCCAACACAACACTTCACTGCAGATGGAAAGCAGCAAGCCTTGTACAAAGCCACCTTTCTGAGAGAACTAGAGAGATGTAATTTGTCTTTAGTTCAGGCAGTAGGTCACCAGAAGGCTGGCAGCCGAGCTTGAGACTGCAGCTTTAACGTATGCCTGCACAACGCAGTATCAATAGGAAATACAATCCTGCAGCCCAGCAGCCTCTCCTTCTGACCCACCAGCCTGACTCCTCTCCTGTCCTCACACCAACGATGCAAAGAGACCAGAGGCAGCAGAACTACATGCCACATTTGGAAGGAATTTGCCTACTTGCTTACGCCACCGCTTGGCACGGCACCACCTCTCCATCACTTTGCTGTGCTGGAGGCTTGCTGAAGGCTAGCAGTGCAATGTGCTTCTCTCACAGCTGCTTCATCAGAGCACAGTTAAGAGGTGTGCTTGCTGTTTGGCCAGACCATAGACAGAGGAGGTGTTTGACACAAAAAGACCACAGCAGAAGCAAAACAGGCCCAAGCAGAACAGGCTCTCTCTCAATCATAGAATCATAGAGTGGTTTAGGTTGGAAGGGACATCAAGGATCATCCAGCTCCAACCCCCTGCCATAGGCAGGGACATCTCCCACGAGAGCAGGCTTGACTGCCTTGACTGCTTCCACTCTAGACAAGGCTTTACTAGTAAACTGCTCAGACTCTGCTATTGCACTTACCCTGGCCAGCAACACAACCTAGGTTCTGACAACATTGCCAGTAAGAAAAAAAACCATTGTATGTATTTCTATTCTGTACTAAGGACTGAAAAAAGAAACTTCTTGCTGAAGTACAAATCATGTAACACCTGGTTCTCACTCAACATTACCTGGCATCACCAAAATGGCACAATGTCTCTTAGTTAACCTTCTGGCATGTCAGTCTATAGCACAGGTTTTATTTCTCCACATTCTTTATAGCGCCCCTGAACATTTTGGTCTGGCTGGCCAAGACAGACAGTTCTGGGACTCCAGCTTGGAAACAGCTGGATTCACCCAGCAAACCTTCCCTCTCTCACACAGGGTGACATGGCCAGCAAGAACCATGCCACTACTGTGAGAGAAAGCAAGATTAAAACCAATCCTAAAACTGCACTGGGGCAAGAAGAGAGATGTCATGTCACGTCACATCAGGTCAAGTCTATTTAACAACTACAGACTCATTTCACTCTTAGCCTAGCTGAACCAATCACTTATCTCTGACCATCCTGTGTCACTTGTTTTTATCTCTAGAAACTTACAAAGCTTGACAATCCAGTAAAGACTGAAATCATATTGATGAACAGGAAATTAGGAAACATAACTCTGAATAACGAGCTATCAAAGCAGCCTTGAGCAAATCATTCCACTTCATAGCCACTTGATTTCCTCAACCTCAAAACTGGATAGAAAATGCTTTGCTGTTACTTTGTTGGAACAGCTTTCTGAGTTTCTCAGGCTATGCTTTGCAGATGGGAAAGTTGATGAGGATATATATATGTATGTGTGTGTGTGCACATATAAAATGTTCATATGCCCCAATGTGCTGAGCTTCCAACATGGCAAATAAGCAATGGCTTTAGGGTGAAAAACATAATTTAACTTGTAATGGTAGCTTTGAAAGTGTTAACAACATGAGTTCCTTCCTTCCACATGTGCAATTACATCCCATAGCATGCCCAGGTAAGAGAGGCAGATTAGTTCTTCCTTACTGCTGGGCACTAGCACCCTTTGTTTGTTTCAGGATGTGAAGGAATATGGAGCAAAGCTGGAGGTAGACTCAGACTGGATGTGAGGAAGAAGTTGTTGAGCATGAGAGTGGTGAGAGGCTGGAATGGGTTGCCCAGGGAGGTGGTTGAGGCCCCATCCCTGGAGGTGTTTAAGGCCAGGCTGGATGAGGCTGTGGGCTGTAGGGTATCCCTGCCCATGGCAGGGGGGTTGGAACTGGCTGATCCTTGTGGTCCCTTCCAACCCTGACTGACTCAGTGATTCAGTAAATAAATACCAAGGCAGAAGACAACAGACAGCAGATATTTTTATGACCTGTGGGAACAGAGGTCCTGGTAAGTCTGCAAAACATTGCACAAATGTCTCCAGATGAGATTGTTAGCTCTGGATGGCACACATTCCCTAAATGCTTAATACTGAAATTACCTCCCAGAAGAGTTTCTCCATGTTTTGCTAAACTGCTTAAAGACAGGCAGCCCAGATCCACACAAGAAGCTCCAGCAAGGGCATTCTTAATCAGTTCAATTGCTTAATGACCTCAGTTTGAAAGTTACGCACGTGGTGACTGCTGAGGACCAGAAAGTGAAGACAGCATCAGCAAGGGGCAAGTCTTTACCAAGTTTTCAAGGGGTGCTGGAGGACCAATACACCAGCCTGCTGCAGCTCTTTTAGTCAGAGGCACTGAAAAGGATGTTTCTCACTCAGGTCCATAAGGACAGATCTATGCAGCTGATAGATGAGTGGCTTGCACTGTGCAGGTTAAAAACAGCTCTGCTCTCAGAGTGCGGCATGTTCCTAAGGGAATCATACAACTCCTTTGGTTGGAAGAGACCTTTAAGGTTGAGTCTGCTTGTTAATCCAGCACTGCCAGATCATCACCAAACCATGTCCCTAAGCATCACAACTACAAGTCCTTTAAATGTCTCCAGGGATGGGGACTCCACCACTTTTCTGTGCAGCCTGACCCAGGGCTTGACAATCTCTTCAGTGAAGACATTTTGCCTAATGTCCAACCTAAAGCTCCCCTGGTACAACTTGAGCCTATTTTCTCTTGTCCTATCACTTGTTACTTGGGAGAAGAGAATGACCCCAAACTTTGTTCCAACTTCCTCTCAGTTGTAGAGAGCAAGAAGGTCTCCCCTGAGCCTCCTCTCCTCCAGACTAAAGTACCCCAGTTCCCTCAGCCACTCCTATGACATGAGCTCCAGATCCTTCACCAGCTTCACCACCTTTCTTTGGGCATGCTCAGCACCTCAATGCTCCTCTTGCAGTAAGGTGCAGCCTCACCAGTGCTCAGTAGAGAGGGATGATTGCTTCCCTGCTGCTACTGGCCGCACTATTTTTGATACAGGCCAGGATGCTGTTGACCTTCTTGGCCACCTAAGCACACTGCTGTTCACACTGAGCTGGCTGTCACCCAGCATTTCTGCTGGGCAGCATTCTGCCCCAACCTTGGAGCATTCATGGCGTTACTGTGACCCAAGTGCAGGACTCAGCAATTGGCCTTGCTGAACCTCACACAAATGACCTCAGGTTACTGATCCAACCTATCCAGGATCCTTTGTAGAGTCTCCATACCCTCAAGCAGACTGACACATCTGCCAAAGTTAGTGTTATTTGCAAACTTACTGAGGGTACCTTTGATCCCCTCATCCAGACTGTTGACCAAAATCTTTAAGAGAACAGGCTCCAATATCAAGCTCCAGAGGATGTTTTCAGGCAGGCCAGAAAATTGGAACTGCCAATAGAAATCAACAAGTTTAGACTTAAAAACGATTGCTTTGTAATGTGGACATAAACCAGATGATAACTATTTAAAATACTTCATAAAAGTACTGAAACTAAGCATCTCCTAGAGGCAGAGCCCTGACAAATCGCCCAGCCACCTACACGCATTTATGGTTGTGGCTGTCCAGGGATCACTTAGAACTAAATTAGCAATGGAAGTCATTAGACAAAGAGTAATTCCAAGCAACTGGAGTCTCGATAGCAGAAAGTGAACGAAGAAGTCATATGGGCAGGCAGTGGGGCACAATGACAACGTTCCAGATAGATTACTTCCTCAATGAAAGACACATGAATTGTGAAAGCATCAGGCAGGCAGCATGTGGCAAAAGTGCCCTGAAGAGACTGTGGTTATTTCCCCCTTTAGGCTACAGAAGGCCATTTAACACTTTCCATTTAAGCTGGAAGGCAGGCGGTGAGGTCCCTTAAAACCCATGAACACAGACTTCTGTGAGCCTGAGGATCGCTTCTACCAGGTGTAATTGAACTGCCTCAGCCCCACCAGGCTGCGGGTAGAATAGAATAGAATCAACCAGGTTGGAAGAGACCTCCACGCTCATCCAGTCCAACCTAGCACCCAGCCCTACCCAGTCAACTAGACCATGGCACTAAATGCCTCATCCAGTCTTCTCTTGAACGCTTTTGAGATGCTTGAACGTGTCCAGAGAAGGGTAACGAGGCTGGGGAGAGGCCTCGAGCACAGCCCTACGAGGAGAGGCTGAGGGAGCTGGGATTGTTTAGCCTGGAGAAGAGGAGGCTCAGGGCAGACCTTATTGCTGTCTACAACTACCTGAGGGGTGGTTGTAGCCAGGAGGAGGTTGCTCTCTTCTCTCAGGCAGCCAGCACCAGAACAAGAGGACACAGCCTCAAGCTGTGCCAGGGGAAATTTAGGCTTGAGGTGAGGAGAAAGTTCTTCAGTGAGAGAGTCATTGGCTACTGGAATGGGCTGCCCAGGGAGGTGGTGGAGTCGCCGTCCCTGGAGCTGTTCAAGGCAGGATTGGACGTGGCACTTGGTGCCATGGTCTAGCCTTGAGCTCTGTGGTAACGGCTTGGACTTGATGATCTGTGAGGTCTCTTCCAACCTTGGTGATACTGTGAGACTGTGATACCTCCAGGTACGACGACTCCACTGCATAGAGGGAGCCAGCAGCCGCCCTGCAGCACCCATCGCACGGAAATAGCAGAGCTTCTCTGCAACAAATTTATCTGTTGGAAGAAATGAAATTCAAGGAGACTTGAAATTGAAGAAGACTACATGAACTACACTGCTATTTCCTGTGCCCCGTTTGACAAAATGGGATCTGATATTTCAGAGGGGCAGACCTCTTCACCTACTTGCTCTGGGGCAGGATGAAAGAATTTGTGCAGGAAATCATTTGCTGTGTTTCTCCAGTCTCATGTAGTATAGAAAAGCTACTTGCAGCTCCCTTAATACACTACCTGCTCTTTATTTCACAGTCCTAAAGAGAAAGTCCAAAAAGGGTGTTAAATTAGCCTTAAGCCCCTGAAGCCACAGATCTCTCAAGCCTAGGAGAGCACCTAGGGGCAAACAATCACAGTATTCTCACCCTGCCCCTTCGCTCTTTCTTCAAACACCCAGCTTCAGCCCGGTTTGCAGCCTGCTCTGCCTGCAACAGGGCAGATGTGTGTCACAGTGCTGAGAGGAAGTGACCAGCAGCACTACTGTGGCTCTTCCAGGCATAGAAAGAGAAAATCCTGGTGATGGCTCCATCCCGTTCAGAAGAGAAGCAGCCATGCAGCTGCCAAGTGCTGTGAACCACAAAGGCTTGACCAAAGGGAGGCCCTTACTGGCAGACATGTATCAAACTGGGATAGTTTTCATTTCTGTTAATTTTTCTCTCTGTCACTGATGAGCAGGGCAGAGGAACTGCACCCTGGATACACACACACATACCCAAACCACAGACAGTTTGCTCTGGTGAGAGCTTAGCCCTAGCAACAACCAGATCAGTGTTGCTGGAAGCCTCTGGCCCATGTTTCTCAGCCCTGTGATAGTGAAAATCTTCCATCAGAAGACACAGCCAGAATGCATTTAGGTGGATGCTGCCAGAGCAGGCACGGGAGCAGCCCTCCCTGCACACAAACTCATGCAAATCTACACTCCTCCCCCAAGCCACAGACCCAAACACATGGACTACCTTGCTCCTGCACGCACCTAGGCACCATTCCTGACAGTGTGGTTTGTAAAGATCCATTTTCATTTGGTCAACATTTCACACTACTTCCCTTTTCATGGCCTCTTACTTCTCAACTCACACGGTACAAGCACAAGATCACACCCCATCTCTTTCCACTGCCAGCAGAGACAGAAGCCCTAAGCAGAGGCAGATATTGCACACCTGACCCCTCAGAGGAGCTGAGACACAAGCACACACACTCTTACCTGACTGAGCAAAGCCAGCCCCATAAACCCAGGCTCAGTTGTGGATGAGCCACACATTGAATTCAGCAGTGACCACACAGAGAACTGGGTCTCTAAATTTTGGTGTAAAGCCATGTACATGCTTGTTAACAGCAACTGGCCCTGCTGTATACAAGCCTCCTGTACCGCCAACACAATGCTTCCCCAGCAGGGTCAGACATCATGGTTCTTGGTTTGCAGGTTCTAATAGCTGCACTGTGTCTCTCTGGCAGTGGGCACCAGGCTGGGACTGCAGAGAAGTGTGGCTCTGGATTTGCTACATACAGGTCACCCAAGAGACTTATATTTAACTGACACACAGGGTCCCAGCCTTGGTTTTAAGGAACAGAGAGCAGGTTTTCAAAGGGCAGAACGAGGCAAGACGAGTCAGCAGGCTGTGCTGGGTCCCAGGGAACAGAGACAGGTATCTGTTGGACTAGGACTGCAAAAGCACTCATTCCCAGCCTAATGGTTTCCAGTGAAGTCAAAAGGAGCTTCAATAGAAACAGTTCAGCCAGCACAGGTGGTCGGTTTTATAAATCCTTCTCTGAAGATCCTTTGCATGCTGGCAGCTGCTGTGTGGCCAACTGAGAAGCCCTGGGGCTTCAGCCCAGTTGACTCTGCCCATTTGTTCTGGGCACTGAAGCTCCCACCTGGCCCCGAGCCCTGGCTGCTGACAGAAATGTGTCTGTAAGAGGATGCAACAGAAACATGAAGCCTGAGGTTATGCTCTGCTCAGAGCTACCAGGGAAGCTGCAAAGCCCTGGCTGCGCCGTCTCCGCTGCAGAGAGATTTCTGGCTCCAGAACCACTGGTGCATATCCTTTCCTCATGACTAAATTGAATCAGACTCATAACCCTGACCTCTGTGCATGCTAAGTCAGGTTTTCACCTTGTGAGTCCTGATGAAAGGTCTGCACAGAGTGTCCTTGCACACCCCTCATGGGGCCTTAGCAAATGCTGCTGAGCTACTGCTGAAGAGAGGAAACCAAGACAGACTGGTGGTGTGGGCGAGCCCTGTGAGCTGTGATCTGGACACGCAGGGAGCAGCTCCAATTTGTCTAGACTTCTGGTTTCTTTGCAAGAGGCTGGTTATGTACAAAACATGAAAGTAGAGGCTGTAGTGGTGGCAGAAAGCCTTGAGAACTTCAACACAGGTTAGGAGCAAGGGTCAGGTTGCATCTTGGAAGCACTTTTTAATAGGTACTGTTAACTCCCAGATTGGACAAGGTAGGGAGCTCTCCCATATGCATTATAGATAAGCCCCCTCACGTAGCAAATGCCAGCCATCCTGGTGCTCAGGCAAATGCAAGAGGGAGCAAAACCACGCAGAGAGACCTCATCCTCCAATCTGCTGCGAGTTTAGAACCAAAGATTTTTACAGGCTAAGGGATGGACTTTCAAAAGTGCTCCCATAAGGATGTAAACAAGTGGTTAGCTCTTCAAAGAGCTCAGCTCTAATTCAGGCACATAAGTGAAGTGGACAGATTAAAACAAAACAAAGGAAAACCCAGGCTGAGACAACAGCAGCTGTCTGCATCCACAAGCAACTGAGAACGACAGCTGAGAAAGAAACGTGGGCCACTGGGGAAAGCTCCGGCAAGGGAGCTTGGATCAGAGCTGCCCAATGTCTTTGCTCCCACTTCTGTAGGCTTATCCAGCAAAGCTGCTGGGACAGTCCCGTTCCTCCTGCGAGGTGCTGGGTGCCAAGTGCTTTGCAAAATCTGGCCACACCAACCAAGTGGCGAGGTGGCAGCATGGGCAAGCCACCAGAAAATCTTCTACACCACCAAGGAACGATGCAGGCTCAGCCGTGGAGAAGCGGTCTTAAAAAGTATCCACTCTTTCAGTAGAAAGGGTAGAGTGTCCCATGGGATTTGGTAACTCAAACGTTTACATTAAAGCAAACAAACACTCCAGCTTTTGCAGATGTCTGTGAAGGACTGTCAAGCAGCTGTGGAAAAAGAATAGGAGGAAATCACCCATAAGAAAATGCTTAATTCAGACCAAAAGAGCAGGACTGAGAGAGGTTGGCAGATCTTCTGAGGGTAGGCTACACATCCCACTTATTGAAAGTCTGGATACTAGGAAATTCAATCTGAGAGAGTTTAAAGACACAAAATTGGCCTGCCAGAGCCCTGAGCCAGCCAAGTTCAGCCCAGATGCTGCTGTTCACAGCTACAGCAGCACCTCTGAGCTGTGATCTCCTAGAGAAACAGCTTTGCCAGCACATCCTGGACCTTTGAGCAATGCCAGATAACTGTAAGCCACCAATGAAACTAAATAATAATTAAAAAAAAAAAAATCACATTTACTTTAAAATAATTACATATTGGGGGGAAAAAAATCCTCTTTGTTAATTTACAGCATAACAGTGTTAAAAACGTGAACGTAAGAAAGTTGTATTCGATCAAGCTCACAGGCTCACAGGATGTCAGGGGTCAGGAGGGACCCAAGGAGATCACCCAATCCAACCCCCCTGCCAGAGCAGGACAATGCTATCTAACACAGATCACAGAGCAACACATCCAGACAGGCCTTGAAAGTCTCCAGAGAAGGAGACTTCACAACCTCTCTGGGCAGCCTGTGCCAGTGCTCTGTGACCCTTACAGTAAAGAAATTCCCCCTTGTGTTGAGGCAGAGCCTCTTGTGCTGCAGCTTACACCCACTGTTCAAGGGTTCAAGCTGTTCAAGGCAGGATTGGACGTGGCACTTGGTGCCATGGTCTAGCCTTGAGCTCTGTGGTAACGGCTTGGACTTGATGATCTATGAGGTCTCTTCCAACCTTGGTAATACTGTGAGACTGTGATTGCTCCTTGTCCTATCCCAGGGAGCAGTGAGCAGAGCCTGTCCCCCCACTCCTGGTAGCCTTCAGATACTTACAAGCATTTATCAAATCCCCTCTAAGTCTTCTCTTCTCCAGACTAAGCAGCCCCAGGTCCCTCAGCCTCTCCTCATCAGCCATGCCCTCCAGTCCCCTCATCATCCTCATAGCCTTCTGCTGGACCCTCTCCAGCAGATCCCTGTCCCTCTTAAACTGGGGAGCCTAAAACTGAACACAGTACTCAAGATGAGGTCTCAGCAGGGCAGAGTAGAGGGAGAGGAGAACCTCCCTTGATCTGCTGGGCACTCTTCCTAAATACCCCAGGATCCCATTGGCCTTCTTGGCCACAAGGGCACACTGCTGTGCCAGGGGTAACTTGTTAGCCAAGTTACCAGAAGGCAGTGGTGAATTTGGGTTGCTTTTGTCTCCCACCAGCCCCTTCCACTACCAAGTCAGAGTTGGCTGCAGAAGTGGGAAAATGTATTCTGAAGGAGATGTCCAAGTGTTCCAGTAGCAGTTGATGGCTGGTTTCCTCTGGCAGTGCTCTTGTCCTCCCCTCCCAGCTATTTCTATCAGCTCTCACAACTAGGTAGTTTCAAGACCTGGCAGATGCAGCTACTTCTGACAGACAGACGTCTGGAAACAGCTGACTGTTTCACTAAGCTTTGCAGACCCCAAGAACCATTTTTCTACTCTCACCTGACTCCCACAGTGCTAAGGATCCACTGCAGGTGGCCTGTTCTGACCCGAACAGCACAATTTGTGCCGGCAAGTTTCCTGGGGGAGTTACAGCAAGAAGCTGAAAGAATGGAAATCCTGGGACAGCCCCAGAGTACTTGGGGATACTATCTGATGACAAGGGCCTGCCAGCACACTGCATTCAAGGAAGACAACATGGTGGCAGGTGCTATTTGCAAATGACAGCAGAAGAACCATTACTGCACATGACAGGTGATAAAGCCTCACTCAGCTTGCACCAACATACACTTGAGTCCAATTGGAGCGGTGGAGATGGACTGGTAGGAGGATGGGAAAGTTGCTGCCTCACAGAGGAAAATAAAAAGCTCTTCACAGATTCTGCTTTTCTAACATGTACTCAGCACTGCTCAGGCCACACCTTGAATGCTGTGTCCAGTTCTGGGCTCCTCCATTCAAGAGAGATGTTGAGGTGCTGGAAGGTGTCCAGAGAAGCGCAGCAAGGCTGGGGAGGGGCCTGGAACACAAACCCTATGAGGAGAGGCTGAGGGAGCTGGGGGTGTGCAGCCTGCAGAAGAGGAGGCTCAGGGCTGACCTCATTGCTGCCTTCAACTACCTGAAGGGAGGCTGTAGCCAGGTGGGGTTGGTCTCTTCTGCCAGGCAAGCAGCAACAGAACAAGGGGACAGAGTCTCCAGTTTGCCAGGGGAGGTCTAGGCTGGATGTCAGGAGGAAGTTGTTGGCAGAGAGAGTGATTGGCATTGGAATGGGCTGCCCAGGGAGGTGGTGGAGTTGCCATCCTTGGAGGTGTTCAAGCAAAGCCTGGATGAGGCACTTAGTGCTGTGGTCTGGTTGATTAGTTAGAGCTGGGTGCTAGGTTGGACTGCATGAGCTTGGAAGTCACTTCCAACCTGGCTGATTCTAGGATTCTCTGACTGGTTTGCATGACCCAGCTGTCCTTTCCCACTGCACATCCCAACCAGCTAATCTGCCAGACTTGCTGAAGAAGGAATGAATTCAGGTAACTCAATTATCAGCACAGGTTCAAATACATTAGTGTAAGAAACAGAAATTCAGGATAGGTGTGACCTGATGGGTAGTTAGTTTCTTGGTATATTAAAGTCACAGGTTTGAAGTCCCCAGGACATCCTACTGCTCTGCCTTTTTCCAGATGGATTTTACAGAAGTGTTTTGAGCTGCTGCAACCCTGTTTCTTTACCAAGTGCCATCCTTTCTTGTTTCTCCAGACTTAAAAGTTTGCTTTATCAGAGTCCTGAAGATAAGAGATAGGCCCTGAATATCTATCACTGGAGAGGTTAGCTCAGACTGGTTTTAAGAGTTTGTGGTACTCAGAGATGGTTTTAAACTGACAGGGGAAAGTGATGAAAGAAAAATAAAATTCTGTGTTTCTGAGCTCACATCAAAGATGAGCTTTAAAGAACAAGTAAAAAGGCTGTCAAGAAAGGAAGGCTTTACCCACAGTAGCCTAACAAAACAAGCTTCAAAAAACCCCCAAGATATAGTGTCCCAAAACAAATTAAGCAGATAGGGAAAGTGGAAAGTAAATATTTAACAGGGCCTGCACCTTCTAGCACACAAGAGATTTTTTTGCTGTATAAAGAAAGGACAGCCACAGGATTTGGAAGTACTTAACAGTTCTTTTCTGCACTACTGACTACGTTAAAGTCATCAGCCTGAGATTGGCTCTCCATTACACTGCAGAGAGCCTTCAGATTATTCACACTCTGACACGAATTTCTCTTACAAGGCTTCTTTAAACTTCCCTTTGTACCCTCAGCTTTTTAACTGCCGTCAGAAACCTTCAAGATTTAACCCTGGGAGACAAAGCAGCAGTCTCCTGATGCAAAGATTAATGTCACTCTACAAAGAAGTGCAGAGCCATGAATCATCCCCGGGCCTTTCACTGCCAGAGCCTTCTGCCCACAGCAGCTTGCGAGGCAGGTACATGCACACCCCCAGCGCTGCGCAGGGGCTGCCTCCAGGTGAAGGGCAGCAGCCAGCAGTTCTCCCCTGCTGTCTGCTTCCCTCTGGATCTGCAGTGCACAGTGATAGCAGTTTCTGGAGCTTCTCCTCTGTGCTGAGCCATCCCTGAGCAGATGGTGCTTATAGCTGGAGCAGTGCTTAGCAATCCAGAAATGCCTTCTGACACATACTTCCCCTAAATTGCTTTTGCCGTTTCCTAAACTAGGACTCATCCTCATGGCTCAGCAGCTCCTCAGTCACCAGGACTCAAAGGGAGTCTATCATCCAACTCAGGCAAGTGCTCTTCAGTGTGGAAGCAGAAAGAGGCTTTGGCAGCACCCACTCCTGTTGCCAGCCAGGATCTCCCAGATCCTCAAGTCACTCCAGGCAGTTCAGCTTCCTTTCTAAAGCTGCACCACTACAACTACCTGGTATTGACCCCTTTCTGGGGCAACTCCTAGGGAAAGGAGGTGTAACCACTTCCCCAAACCTTGCATGGCCCTTCAAATCAACTCTCCCTTAGTATTTGGGCTTAACAATACCAGCCCTTTTATGGATTCCTCTCATCAGATGGTCCAAGTGAAGAAGAGCCAGGCAAGCTCAAGCAGTGTGACAGTTTAAAGCAGACAAAAGAAAGTGCTTCTTTCTATAGTGGGAGGCCAACTCAAGTTGCTTGCTGCCATGGGATTTTATGGAGGCAGACCTTATCCAGGAGGCTCGAGAAGAGATTAGACAGATTCATGGACAAAAGGTCTGCAGAGGACTGGACAGGGATTTACCCCCTGATATTTCCTCCTCAAAAACCATGAGTACCAAAGCCACCATGTTCCCAAATACCATCTTCTGCTAGAACCATCACACATGGCTTGCAGGGCTAGATAGACCTTGAGGTAACCTGGTCAGATGCTTCTTACATTCCTATGAGGCAAGTGCAGGGCACCAAAGGCCCTGACACACCACTCCTAGGCATGGCTGTGAAAGTGAGAACCCTGTGAAGGCAAACCAGACAGTACACACAGGTAGGAGAAACTCTCAGAAGCCCTAGAGTCTGCTTCTGCACCATCATCAGACAAAATATGTGGTCCAAAGCATAGGGTGTAAGGCACTGCGGAGAAAACCTACGTTAGTCATCTTCACCATGCTTGAGTTCTTTGTTCATATATTAAATTCTAAAGCCTTGCCTCAGCTTGGTGGATACTGCCCAAGAGTGAGTCCAGGGAATCTGGGTGTGCAGAGGAAGGTCATGAGAGCAGACTCACACAGAAGGGGGGGAGGAAATCATCACATGTCAATTTCTATGCCAACTTGATGTGTTGCATGTGTGACTACTGCAGGAATCAGTGTGGGTAATTACTACCATCTGCACCCATTACTACCATTTGTAAGTATATTCATAGTAACTGCACATTAGTTAGGCATGCCACTGCACAAACATATTAAACAGCTAATTAATTAAAAGAACAGATCTCCTCTGCTTAAGAGAGCCCATCACCCTCTCATTACAAGAACACATTTTCTCCATCTGTTACATTACTTGTCCCCCTCTCCAAGGTCACCAGGGAAGATGCAACTGGCCTGCAGTCTGGAGAAGGCTCTGCTGCAATGGTGAGCTTTCTGTTCAAGTGATATCCTTTGTACATGAAGGCTTCAGACCATGGTTCTGAAAACAAAACCATGGTGCTTCCATGGAACGGCACAGTACTGCTGGATTACCTCAGGTGACCTTTGGATCAGACACCAACCATCTTTCCACCACTCCAAGTGCTTGTTCTCCAAGCACAGAGGCAGATAATTGCATGGCTCTTAGGAGGGCAGCATGCTGGCAGCTCAAGTGCACATGTCATACAATGCCTTGTGCCATGCTGGTTCCTCTTGGGGCTCCTGTTCCTACAGCAAACTCCAGATGCAACAGCAGATTATAAATACACAGAGGATGGCTGTGCCTCGGTGCTTCACTGACATATGGTTCTGTCTTCAGTCAGAAGCTATGGATTTAAATTTAGGGATAAAACAGGAGGTTAGGAGTCAAAATTCCAAGAGAAATCCTCCCGGAGGAAGCAATGAAACCAGAATTTTGTCCCTTGGGTACAGCCTTAAAGCAGATGGGAGTATGGAGTCAGTACTGCTAAGCACACCACATTGCATGTGTGGCCCTGAAACGCTGTGCCGAGTTTTCCAGCTATTCCAGGCCCGCTGTAGCTGCAGCCCTTCGTACCAGCTGCTGCTCCACCAGCACCAATGGAGCACTCAGGACTCTGTCTGGATACTCAAACGTCAGGTGGAAAAATTACTCCAGCTACAGGCTGATGGTGATTCTTTGTATTATAGGATCAACCAGGTTGAAAGAGACCTCCAAGATCATCCAGTCCAACGTAGCATCCAGCTCTATATCCCAGCAAAGGGTAGGGATGCCCTGCCTGGGGTTGAATCAGCACAGTGATTAGCTCCTCAGCCCTCTCCAAACAAGTGTTATCACGAAGCTAGAGGCCTGATATCTCTGGCCATTTTTCACTTGTTACAAAGAAAAAAGAACAAAGATCTTTCAAATCATTGTGAAATATTTGTGAAACAACCCAAATCTGTCCTTCCTGCACGCATGGAATACAGTGCTGAAGGAGCCACTACAGTTCAATAACTAAGGTAAGCATTTACAATGCTGAAAGCATTTCGCTCTTTATTGAATCATAGATTCAACCAGGTTGGAAGAGACCTCCAAGATCATCCAGGACAACCTAGCACCCAGCCCTAGCCAATCAACCAGACCATGGCACTAAGTGCCCCATCCAGGCTTTTATTCAACACCCCCAGGGAATAATGTCAGCTGCAAGGTCTTCTGGAGCCTCACTCAAAGCAGGGCCAACTGGAGCAGGTGTCCCAGAGCCTTGTCCACTCCGACTCTGAATATCTTCAAGGATGGAGATGGAAATCTCACCACCTCTCTGAACTCCTACTCCAGCGTTCAATTACTTATGCTGAAAACTCTTCTCATGCATGAAACCATAATTTGTCTCCACTTCCAGCTTGTCTCTCCACCTCTCATCCTCTGCAGCCAATTTTCTTTATTTTCACCCACTAAGTAGCGGCAGACAGCAGTGGCATCTCCCCTAATCTTCTTCCTCCTAAACTTCTCGAAGCTGAACACAGGTTCTACAGCTTCCCCTTCTACATCATGCTCTCTAGCACCCTAACCATCTTGGTGGCCTGTGCCTGACTTGCTCCAATACAGCCATACCTTTCCTTCACAGGGTAGCCTGAAATGGGGCAGCATGCTCCAAAAGTGGTTTCACTACCACTGAACAGACACTGCTCACTCTTTCACATCTTGGGAGCTTGCTGCACTTCTGAGCTCAGGCTCAGAATCACAGAAGTAACCAGGTTGGAAAAGACCTCTAAGATCATGGAATCCAACCTATCACCTAACCCTTCTAATTAGCTAAACCCTAAGTGCCTCATCCAGCCTCCTCTTAAACACCTCCAGGGACAGTGACTCCACCAGCTCCCTGGGCAGCCCATTCCAATGCCAATCACTCTCTCTGCCAACAACTTCCTCCTAACATCCAGCCTATACTTCCCCCAGCACAACTTGAGACTGTGTCCCCTTGTTCTATTGCTGGTTGTCTGGGAGTAGCCCAAGCAGCTCTACAGGAGATTTTACTTTGGTTCTCCTGAAACTAGACAGAATTCTCTATGTTTATGTCCTTTTTAAAAGCAAACAAACATACCAACAAACCCACAAAAAGCAACAAAACAACAAATAAAACCACCAATTAAAAAAAACCCAACCAAAACAAAACAATAAAGCAAAAACCACACCGAAACCTCCTCCAAAATAGGAAATCATTTCCATGTCCGCAGGTGCTGGCACAAAAGCTGCAGCTGATGAGGCTTTGTCAAACGGCCCCTGTGGCAATACTGTACTTGGTTCACCACAGTTGTTGATCAGGCAGTCTGGTCACTTTGTACTTGCTAATTAAGTCTTTTGATACCTCCTGCCCAACCCTCAAGCTTCTACAGTTCCAAAGACGTTCCAAGGTCTATACAGCAGAAAAAGGCAGAATACTGTGGGGTAGCTTCAGCTTGCAGCTCCTCTGAACTGCTGCAAATGGCTCAGAGCAGGACCAGGGGCTGGAGCAAGTGACCACAACACAGGAGCACTTTGATAATTTCTAGATGATTCTACTGGAGGATCACATCAACATTGCTGCACACAGACAAATGTTACACATAGACACAATTTCCTTACGCTCTTCTCCGAGCACAGACTATTTATCATTGCACAAAGCACAGAATTATGCTGGCTAGATTCACCATCTGAACTGTGCTAGTTTGAGCCCAGCTAGAATGTTTTGGTGAGAAGGGCTAGATCATAGGCTGTGAAATGAAAACAGTGGTGATGTCTACTTCCCTCACAGTCTTACTGAGATGTGTAAAAAAGGAAATGAAAACATAGATAAAGTCACTTTGCTCTCTTTGCTCTTCACCTGCTGGGGAGCTTGGGGCTGCTGGCTGAACTCCATCTTACTCTCTAACCTCACCCTCTATTATTTTTTTGTTGGTTGATTCACCTTTGCTTCTTAATCCCCCTGGCCAAACCTCCATTCTTCCTTGGGACTGGGGTAAGGTTGAGAGGGGTAGGGGGAAGGGCAGTTGGGAGCCCCTGCTGGGGACTCAGGTTTCTGGGAGGGCTGTTGTGTTTCTGTATTACCTTTTCCCTTGTCTATTTCTGTCTATAACTGTATATACTGCAAATATCTGCTTGTACATTGTGCCAGCTGTAAATATAAGCCTCATTCTTATTTCCAGAGCCGTCTGAGTCTAGGCTGGGTGATTTCTGAAGTGTGGGGGGCAGAGAACACCCAAACCACCACATGAACTAAGGAAAAATGCCACATTCAGGGTGGTCTGAGCACCACTGTCTTCCCCCACCTCTCTGTCTCCCTCCTCTGTGACCAGGCAACACACAGACCCAAGGCAAGGCTTTTGGGAGAACCTACAGCCTTCAGCAGTCCCTGTCTGCCCATTCCAGCCAGGAGTAAATACCCCACAGGCAAAGTCCTCCTCTGGGCATTATTCCCTCCTTGTGCTGCTTGACCATCTTGGCTTTGCTGAATCCAAGAGAGTCATCTAAACAAAACGTGCTGTCCTCAGCCCCTCCATCATATGAGAGGTAGCAAACACCCTGAGTTAAGTGCAAGGTAAGCAGTACTTTTATTTTGTTAATTAGAATTGCTCATCAAATGAAAACAAAGAAGTGATTTACTGCAGAACTGGTCCAGGTAGTTGTTGCAGAAGTACATTCCTGCATACTTGGCTACTTGAGGAATAGTTTTTAATTAACAGTTTCTCCTCAGCTAAAGCAAATCACAGAAAACAAGGAAGGAGAAGTTTCACACAAGGACACTGCCGAATCCCTCAACTGCCAGCTTCTTTTTTTTTCTTCAGGGAGGATTTTAAATTAAAAGCAGATTGCCTTCATTAGCCTTACCAGAAGCCATCTCACTGCCAAAGATGACAGAAACACAACTGTGATTTGCAAACTTGGCAAGTGTCGTTCTCTCTTTATACAACTGTGGGTAATGTCATTCGTGTTAACAGGGCTTTTGTGGAGGACACTGTGCAAAGAACAACTCCTTCCACAGGAGTGGAAAAGTATTTCCAGAGCAGCAGCTTACTATTCTAGGGAACTCAGGATCTCTCTCCTTAGTTATTTTGCATGCAAGTGCATTGTGTTAAACTTGCACTGAGAATGGTCAGCAACACTGGGCAGGACACACCTTGAGACCGGCGTCCAGTTCTGGGCTCCTCCATTCAAGAGAGATGTTGAGGTGCTGGAAGGTGTCCAGAGAAAGGTGACAAAGCTGGGGAGGGGCCTGGAGCAGAGCCCTGTGAGGAGAGGCTGAGGGAGCTGGGGGTGTGCAGCCTGCAGAAGAGGAGGCTCAGGGCAGACCTCATTGCTGTCTACAACTACCTGAAGGGAGGCTGTAGCCAGGTGGGGTTGGTCTCTTCTCCCAGGCAACCAGCAACAGAAGAAGAGAACACAGTTTCAAGTTGTGCTGGGGGAGGCTTAGGCTGGATGTTAGGAGGAAGTTGTTGGCAGAGAGAGTGATTGGCATTGGAATGGGCTGCCCAGGGAGGTGGTGGAGTTTTTCAAGCAAAGCCTGGATGGGGCACTTAGTGCCATGGTCTGGTTGATTGGCTAGGGCTGAGTGCTAGGTTGGACTGGCTGAGCTTTGAGATCTCTTCCAACCTGGTTGATTCAATGAACTGCCTTCTCCTGATGACTAAGCAGAACACAGTAGCAAGTCCATTATGAGCATTTCAATACTGGTCTCTGACACACAGCCATACCCAACCTTTCTGACATGTTGCCAAAGCCTCAGAAGCCATTCAGCATAGCTGCTCACCAAAATCTCTAGTCTCTTACTTCTTTACAGCTGAAAAAGCTTTCCCTGGTGGGAAACTGACATTTCTACCAAGCCTGTTTGCAGGCTTCATGGTCTGCCCAGAGTCTCAGCCTTGCTGACAAGGTCTTGGTAGTACCTCTACTCATTCAAACTCCTGTGTGAATAGCTGCAGGAGGGAGGGAGGCATGCGTGAAGCCAGTCTGCCAGAGTGTAAGAGCAGGCAGCAAGGGATGAACAATCTGCTGTTCATTTTTAGAGTGACTCCACATATCCTGCTCCCTTCCCTGGCACATGAGTCTCCTCTAACTTCTGGTGTCTAATTTTCCACAGCCCGAGGAAGAAAGCTTAGCATGTGTATAGCCAAGGTGTTTAAAAATACACTGGTGTGATACGTGAGACAGTGGATGTTGGCTTCAGGGGTCAAAGTGAACAGCTGACAGGAAAGTGAAGTGATGGGGATGCAGACCCCGACCCGCGCACACTCTCTGGGGTCAGTAACACCCTCCTCAGCACCACCACTGCCTCAGAGGTTGCCACTGGCACAACGCAGCAGGATGGCCACCACCTGCTACATACGGCTCACCGAGTCCACTGCGATGAAAAGGCAACAAGAATCAGAGGGTGAAGAAATGAGACAAATGGGTAATCTCCAAACACAATCCACATGCTCAGCAGCACAGCTCTAGAGACCAGAGCACCCCCTGAGTGAATCAAGTATTTATTCTCCTGGCTGCAGCTGAAATGGGAAAGTCTGAACACACTATTAAACTCTGCAGGAGGTAGTTTAATGCAGCAAATGTTACCACAGCCACAAATGTAGTCTGTCTGTAATAATTAGGATTGTACTGCATATGATTTTATTAGACACCGTCTTATAATCAAGACAAAGGGAATTGGCTACACAGTAGTCACCAGCTTAAAAATAAAGCAACAAACATGATGCAATGCAGGCATGGAACCAGCTGAAATCATGTGAACCTATATTCAAGCCTGCAAAGGTAATTGTGGTACACCCACTGCTAACCTTCAATCTAACCTAGAGTTAAGTGTTCGGTGACTCTGCAGTTTTGGTTTGTACCTTCAGAAGAACCAGAGAATCCAGTTCTGTCACTGCAGGCCAGCACAGAGAAGAGTTCATTATCCCTTGAACTAAACACTAAGTAATGTGTTAACGATAATTAAACTGAAAGAGGTACAGATTAAAGGAATTTATTATCCCCTGATCTGCCAAACAAATTGTTTAGATACTTGCAATCGATGAGTAATGATGAAGCAAAATAAAAAGCCAACAAACCAAAAGAGCCAACAACAGGCTCATAAAAATCTGTTCAGTAAGGCCCATGTATCTTCGTTAGGTTGAACAGCACAACATTTTAATCAACCAAACCCCCCTGTCTTTATACATCACAAAAACAGAGGCAGAATGTGGCCCTAAATTACGCCGTTACTGCTTATTATTCATGTATCAGAGGACTGATGAAGATTTATAGTCCCATTGTGCTAAGTACCATATAGTGAAACACAGAGAAACAGTCAGACTCAGTGCTCCAAGACTTTATAACTTAAAGACAAATTACAAACCCAAGATATTGTAATTTAAAGACAGTAATGAACAGATGGGGATTGAAGATACAAACAGATTGAGCAACTTGCCCAAGGTCATGCCAGACACATGTGCCGGAGCAGAAAATTGAACTCGGATCTCTAGAGCACCAGTGGAGGTTTTTTTTACACACATAGGAGAACATTGCTTCTCCTCTTTGATGTCACTAGGTGTCATATTGCATGAACTAATAAATAAGCTCAAACCCCACAAATGTTATGTGGCAGTACTGGCAGGATATTTTCTCACCCCTTTTCCTCTGAGGACCTTCATTTATCGGAAGGGCTTTACCTACCCATACACCCAATTTGTCTGTGTATGGCACAACTACAGCCTTTGGACAAAATCACAGAATAATGTCAGCTGCAAGGTCTTCTGGAGCCTCACTCAAAGCAGGGCCAACTGGAGCAGGTGTCCCAGAGCCTTGTCCACTCCGACTCTGAATATCTTCAAGGATGGAGATGGAAATCTCACCACCTCTCTGAACTCCTACTCCAGCGTTCAATTACTTATGCTGAAAACTCTTCTCATGCATGAAACCATAATTTGTCTCCACTTCCAGCTTGTCTCTCCACCTCTCATCCTCTGCAGCCAATTTTCTTTATTTTCACCCACTAAGTAGCGGCAGACAGCAGTGGCATCTCCCCTAATCTTCTTCCTCCTAAACTTCTCAAAGCTGAACACAGGTTCTACAGCTTCCCCTTCTACATCATGCTCTCTAGCACCCTAACCATCTTGGTGGCCTGTGCCTGACTTGCTCCAATACAGCCATACCTTTCCTTCACAGGGTAGCCTGAAATGGGGCAGCATGCTCCAAAAGTGGTTTCACTACCACTGAACAGACACTGCTCACTCTTTCACATCTTGGGAGCTTGCTGCACTTCTGAGCTCAGGCTCAGAATCACAGAAGTAACCAGGTTGGAAAAGACCTCTAAGATCATGGAATCCAACCTATCACCCAACCCTTCTAATTAGCTAAACTCTAAGTGCCTCATCCAGCCTCCTCTTAAACACCTCCAGGGATGGTGACTCCACCACCTCCCTGGGCAGCCCATTCCAATGCCAATCACTCTCTCTGTGAAGAACTTCTTCCTAGCATCCAGCCTAGACCTCCCCTGGCACAGCTTGAGACTGTGTCCTCTTGTTCTGTCACTGCGTGCTGAGAGACCGACCTCTGCCTGGCTACAACTTCCTTTATGGTAGTTGTAGAGAGCAATGAGGTCACCCCTGAGCCTCCTCTTCTCCAAATATCATCTCACAGGGACAATGTCACAAGACAGCTGCCACAGGAGCAGCCTCTCTGCAGCTGGGACTGAGCCAGCAGCAGACCCAAAAAAAGCCACATCCCCTCCTCCATCCAAAGCCAAGAATGGTCCAGTCTACACCTCCCAGGGAACAGGCTCAAGAGCTGCTTGTCAGAATTTCCTTTGCATAGCTACCACCCTTGCATGGGCACAGACACCTACATACAAATATATAAACCCCAGGAGTTGCTTGCAGTTTCTTGGCAATAAGCTCTGACCTCTCTTGCAGTGGTATTTCACACAACAGCAGCAGTCAGCTTTTCATAAAGACATAGCTGTATGCTCCATCCCTTGCAAACACAAAATTGGTCTGGATGCTAATGTCACTGTTACACCAACACTGAAAGTAAAGCAGTGGAGCTCCAGCTTTGGGCTGGTTGAAGCATTCCTGCATCTATGGATACAGGTAAAAGATATACCAACTATTTCTTTTGCCCTGAGAGTGCAAAGGTGCCTGCTACATCATTATAGCTACAGCACCATACCCAGTAGATGACTTGCCCAGTGGCATGGTGTGTGTGAGAACACAGGGCATATGGCCAGACAAGGCTCTCATCCATTATGAGCCCAGCACTCACCCAGCACATGCCTGCATAAGTTCATATTTTGAGCACAGAACAAACCTGCCACGAGTCATAGAACTGGCTAGGTTGGAAAAGACCTTTAAGATCATTGAGTCCAACCATAAACCTAATGCTGCCAAGACCCACAAACCCACGTCCCTAAGTGTCCCATCCACACAACTCCAGGGATGGTGACTCAACTACTGCTCTGGGCAGCCTGTTCGAGGGCTGAAAGAGTTGAAAGGGTTGCTTCAGTGGAGGGATATTTCCTAATATCCAACCCAAACCTTCCTGGCACAACTTGAGGCCATTTCCACTTGTTACCTGGTTGAAAAAACACTCCCCCACACCTTGCTACAACCTTTCAGGTAGTTGTAGAAAATACTAGCCAAGTTGATAAGGGGTGGCTGTTGAACATCATGGAGAGAGAAGCAGAGTCATCCACCAGCACAGCACATGACTGAAGCTGGGCATTAGAATAGAACTGAATCAAGCAGGTTGGAAGAGACCTCCAAGATCATCCAGTCCAACCTAGCACCCAGCCCTATCCAGTCAACCAGACCATGGCACTAAGTGCCCCATCCAGGCTTTTCCTGAACACCCCCAGGCACAGTGACTCCACCACCTCCCTGGGCAGCCCATTCCAATGCCAATCACTCTCTCTCACTCCCTCCTAACATCCAGCCTATACTTCCCCCGGCACAACTTGAGGCTGTGTCCCCNTGAGTCCTTTCCTACTCAAATAAACACAACTTCCCAAGACAGAGTGAGTCCAGCAGATGCTGCTCTGAATCAACTTAATGCAAAGCCTAGAAAGAAGACAAAAGCACCTGGGAAGTCACCTGGGAAGACATAAATGTGGTATCTGCTCACAGACCTGAGGACAGTACCCCCATGGCAGCACTGAGGAACAAGGGCCTTGCCCTACAATTTGCTCTGCGCAGGGACTCTGCTACCTCACACATTATGGAGGTTCCTGTATGTATTTATAACACCTTTTCAGTTTTGCTTATCCACACTTAACATTAATTTATGGAACATGCTACTAGGCAGATGAAAGGCAAAAGGCAAACTGGGAACATTTCTCTCACCTCCCCAGGCACTTCCCAATTTCTCCTCTGCACAAGCAGTTGGGACATTCCTACATCCTCCCACCATCAGAGAGGATGGGGCATTGGCCCTGGGGAGCCTGTGGCTGAGTCAGTGGGACTTCTACCCACAGGTTCCCACTATTGTGCAGCCCTTCCTCAAATTCACAGCAGATGAGCCTCTAGCTATGGTTTGGCCTTAGAGAGCCTCTCTAATAAAAATACCAGCCTCCTTCTCCCTCTACATAGACTCCTCTGTGAGACCTCCCACAAATGAAAGGGGAGCAAGAGGGGTATTTCTGCAGGGCTTGTTTGGTGTTCTGTCACAAAGCCAAGCAGATGTTTGTAAAATCTGAACTGGTTATACAACTGTTTTAAACTCATGCAGCTGTGCACAGTCAGCGACTGCACCGGGGAGAAGACCACTGCTCTCTTTTAGGGCAACTCTTATGTCTAGGGACAAGAGTTTAATAAACCAATCTTCCCATCAAGCTTGCTCATAGCAGTTCAGTGTTTACAGTATAAGAAACTACTGAAATGAGCTGAGTGAAGTGGCTCTTACAGCTTTATGGTGAAAAATCTGTGTCCAGATGGGCACTAGGACCAGACCTCCCTCCTGCCAGACTCACACGGTAATTACACCACCTGATTTCCACCATTCAGTTTATCTGGGGAGAGAGCAGAAGCAGACCTGAGATGCTAATACAGCAGTGTGCTAGTTTGAAGCTAGAGTTTTGGTGAGAAGAACTAGATTACAGGCTGTGAAAGGAAAACAATGATGATGTCTACTTCTCTCATAGGCTTGCTGAGATGTATAAAAATAAGAACCAAAACCCAGATAATCACTTCTGCTGCTGGCGAGCTCTGAGCTGCATCTCTTTCTCCTAACCACACCCTCTATTTCCTTGGCTAATCCACTTTGCTTCCTAACCCCCTGGCCGAACCTCCATTCTTCCTTGGGACTGGGGTAAGGTTGAGAGGGGTAGGGGGAAGGTGAGGGG
>WAAF01012797.1:5303-367138 GCA_013400475.1 Tricholaema leucomelas
GGGGGGGGGGGGGGTGGGGGTGGTGAGACTCCTGAATATCAAAACTAATAAACAATATTAATTTGGAAAATACCATTTTTCATTTAATTAATTACCCCTCTATAACAATTGCCACTGATTTTTAGAACAGTATCTGTTCATTGTCAGACTTCATCTGAAGGAATCAGTAGGCAATCTCCAAATATCTCATTCATCACTTGTGTCAGCCCTGGGTAAGGACTGAAATTTTTGTTTACCAGAAGTTGGAGGACTTCAAGTCCTTCTTTGTGCATTGTATGCATACTGTGGCATTTACTATATCTTCTGTAATTTCAATCTTTTTTTTTTTTCCTGAGGTCACATTTGAAAACTGCATACTTACAGTGGCAGTATGTATGTAAATACATTCAGCTCTGTGAGTAAATGTTGGAAATTCCCTTCACTGAATGCTCTTTCTTGAGAAAATAAAGCAGGAATTCCAGGACAGATATGGGCATTCCTACAACTGTCCATTCTAGACATCAAATTATACTGTTTGAACAGATTTTTATGTCTTCATTTGTACGTTGCAGATAAGTCACATGGAGATATGGTTAAAGGCACAGACATATGCTGCAAACCTGCCTGTCACCTCCTGCTCAGATTTTGGCCAGCACACAGCTCATGTTAAGGCCTGATGTATGCTGAAAGCATCACCATTAGGTCAAAGCAAGAGCAACACATAGGCAGGACACAGCGGCCAGAAAGGGCTAATGGTTATTTTGCAGCCATTTGCACTGCAGTTGGCTGTCTGCGGCAGCCATAGTCCTTGTTTATTGGTTGTCTGGCAGCTAGACTTCTGAGGCTTTCATGCTTCCTGATGTGATACATGGGATGCTCACACAGGGAGAGGGGAGGAAGGATAATCACTCTCATCAGCTAGATTTTGCTCATAGATGTATGAGTTACAAGTGATGAGTTTTGAGTTGGAAGTTATGATTTAGAGAACTTGTGACAGAATTCTCATTAAGTGATGAATTAGTGGATTCACATGTTAGACTAGTCAGGACAAAGTAGAGTAGCTCTGTGTTTGTTTCTTTTCTAATGAGCTCATAAAATAAAGTTTAATTTACAGAGTATACTACCCTCTTCATAGTCTAGATGGACCATGACAAAACATAACTTCTTTATGTCCTCAGAAAAATATTTCATTCCTTTGCCTAACAGATCTTCTCTTCCTCCTCCTCCTTGAATCACAATTTATCTACCATGGCTCTAATTCTACAATTACTTTTTCAGATACTATCTTTCAGAGAGTGTATTTTCTTGAAAGTATTTCTGTCATTAAAGAGATATATAAGGGTAATATTTCTGTGCTACTGTACTCTGTCTTCTTCCATTTCTATCCGCTACTCAACTGTTTCCTCTGTCTCATAAGATTCCTCCACATGATCTCACTGACGAGTACCTCATCAGTTCTCTGTACGTGACCAGCACAATCAACACTAATAACACTTGTGACATTCTAATATTGGTACTGGTCAGTCAAAGGCACTTCTCATGCAAGTGGAATAATAATAAAAAGTTTGTTAAGCTTCTGAGTTTTGTTGAAATTTGTTGTTAGCATATTGAAGGGCTACAACCTCTTTTACTCTTTCACTTGGTGACATAAGAACAGAGAACATGACTTAAATGCTCTTTCTCTTTCCTGGCTGACTTCAGACACACAGATGAATAAACAGTCTGATCCTCAGTTTTGAAGAAGTACCACATGGTGAACACCCATGTTCACTCTGACGCTTGTTTTGCATATTGTCCTTTACTTCCTCCATAACAGCTGCTCATTTTCCCATGGGCTTTATGGAGAAAGTCATACTTGCTGTTTCTCTGCCAAAACCCTCTTTCCCTCTTCTTCCAATTCTTAGCCCACAGAAAGCTTTTATAAAGGTCACACAAACACATGATATATCAGTGTTTGTGTGAATACATGCTTGTATGCATATTCATGGCACTTTCACATTTGACAAATGTTCCAGTAAACAGAATTTCTCTCATATGAGTGCTTTAAAGCAGATAAATATGATCATAACTATAATTTTTTTTTCTTGATTTTGGAAGGAAATACTTGCAGGTATGATAGCATTTTGCTGGGCAACAGTCAGTATAAATGTATTTGCCATATGATGAAAACTGAAGACAATGAGCAAATTAAACTCCTGAAGGTATATCAACATACAGACCAGCTAGATATTCTTTGGAGAGATTACTGAGCATGTACTGTATTCAGCTTAACCTCAGGAGGAGCATAATTTACCTGTATGGCAGCTCAGATATTTCAAGCCTGTAGCACTTCAGTTTCTTTTTTACCATGAACCAAATCTGCAATAAAATGTCATAAATCAAACTTCTTTTAAAAATTGATCCCTCTACCCTTTTTGTTGTTTTCATGAGGTCACAAGGAAAGAGTACAACTGAAAAAGATGCTTATGGCATATGAAAAATCCATTTCAAACACAGTGTGTTACAAGAATTGACATGGAAAAAAGTGCAGATCAACAGAAGGCGGAAAGGGGGGAAAATGTTAAAAATATTTTCTTTTTTTTTTTCTAAAATTGTCTTAAGATCTAGCAGAGTTTTAGGTAAATGCCTGTGTAGGGTTCCATAGCCCTGTGTGAACTTCAGACAGAGACACAGTGTGAATCACTGAAATTTTACTAGCTTGCACAGTTTTCCACTTCTAGGGGTCAAGGCACAAGTAGTGAGTGCTGGTCTTTGTGGCATATAGCTAGTGTCATATTTGTACTAGCATAATCTGACATATATGATCTTCAGAAATATTAGTTACAATTTTAATGAAAGAAAATTAACAAGCCAGAGACTGAAAGAAAAAAAATAATTGCCATTACAACAACTGTACATGTTGCAGAAAAGTCATAAGCTAAAAGCCAGGAGATAGGTTTGGTTTTTCTGACGGCCAAAGCTACACTGGTGACTTCTCTGGTATCTTTGTTAACTCCCACTCTTTGTCTTTAATAACTGCTTAGAAGGAAAGTTTTCTTAAGTATTGTCTGGCATATTAGAGTCTGAACCTCATTATGCAAATATTATGCAGATTTCTAAAGAACCAGATGCAATTGCAAAGTAGAGAGAAGGAATATTTAAATGACTGCTTTTGTATTATGGGACCTAGCAAATATACATCTCTGTATAGTGATTTTAAAAGACAGAGTGGATGCTAAACTCTGCAAGCTTTCCTCTTCCAAGTATATGGCTACCAATTAGTATGTGACTGAGAATAAATTTCTTTCTTAATTACTACTTTTTTCTCAATACTCTTCCAATAATTTAATTTTATTTACTGTTATCTTTCTTCTTTGGCTCTTCCCTCTACTCATCATAACCTCATCAGAGTCATAAGTTTTTATTATGGTTTTTTGTTTCCAATATGACTAACTCACATTCTTCTTCTGAGAACATATTTAGTACTCATTTATAACCACAAAGTACAAGACAATCTGTTGGATTCCAACAGTTTAAATCAAAGGCAAAAGAGTCTTTGCTGAGCTCTCAAACAGATTACAAAACCAACTGTTTCACAGATTACAGGGTAAATTCTTAGCTATATTCTCTGAATCCTTTTTAACAGATTAATTAATTCCAGAAAAAGATGAAAAGTCTGAAATATAAATAATCTAAGATTTGTATTTATTAAATGGGTAAGAAAGTCACCATAATGATCTGAGAAAGCCAAAAATGGTTTTCACAAGGCAGGAAGACTATTTTACACTGACTTGGTACCTTGTTACAGGTGGTTGCCATTATTTCACTAAATTAAAATAGTGATGCAATAGTCAGTTCTGAAGTTATAAATCTACATAGGTGGCAATTAATGGAGCAGTATACTTTTACAGTAATATGTCTGTGCTGTAAGAACAAAGGATTTGTTTTTTAAAAGAAAGGAAAAATCCAAATATAGCTTTTGTCTCTCTCTCAACAAAGTGAGTTAACCTGCAGGACTGCACAAAAAAACATTAAAACTTTGTTGTCTCTGAAACAAATCCAACTTATATTTGTCAGTATTTCTCTTTTGCTTTTTAGTAAGTGCAATTTCTTCACCCTTCTTCACCTTGGGATGACAGCATCGAAATTTCATATCAACAAAGGATGAGGTCACCAGCAAGAACAGCATTCCTAGTCATGAATGGTACATGAAGGACTCATAGATTCCATACCATCCTCTCTTTGCTCTAGTTTCCATTCAAATGCTAAATGTGGGGTATCTGACAATTTCATTGACTAAACCTGATTAGTCCAATAATTTGTACACGTGGATGCTCACTTCTAGTTTAACCAGAAGAGTGAAACCAGGCCAGTGTATGAGAATGATCAGAATTCTCTTTTCAGAAATGAAGGCCTTTGTAGTTAAGATATTGCCTCAATGAGTACCAGTCACAAGCCAATGCAAATGTTAACTTTTTCAAATGCAGCTGTTCCTTTTCAATCTCTCTCCCACCCATACAGAAGCAGCCTGAGCTGAACTTTTAAACCTTTTCTGTTGGAATCATAGTTGTCATCATGCAAGTTGGCATAAAACCAAAGGACTACCAAGTCTTATTTCTGTTCAATGTGCACATTTTATAGGTCCACATTGTTTATTCAGATCAGGATTTCTGGTTCATAGGTTACTCAGATGAAACAGCTTATTGCTGAAAAATGGGATTTTCTATTCATGTGAAGTTGTTCAGTTCTGCCCTGAAATAAAAGTGTGTGCAGTATTTGTTCATGCACTAAAGAATATGATTCCATTAAGTACACAGGGGGAGGAAAACAGGTGAATGTGTAGGATGTATAAACTCTAACACTGAGTAAGCAGAATTTAAGTTACTTTTACAATCACTGTGACTCACTTACTAGGATGCTTTCCAGTAGCAGTAGGTTTGGGTTTGTTTTTTTTTTTTTTTGAAGGGAAGAAATATTGTGGTTTGCATTGTCTGAAAAATCACTAAGTAGTGTATTATTATTCTAGCTGTCAATTCTCAACATCTGTGGTACAGATTAAGGATCACCATAATATCTAACTAAAGCTACACTCTGTAAGAAATGAAAACCAAGTAGATTTTTTTGTTGTTGTTGTTCTTTTATGCTATGTTTTTAATTAAAATACATTTAGCTTAGGTCAAATGCTATTTAACAAATGCAAGTCAGAGATTTTGTTGCTTTGTCATATAATTTATTCACCTCAGTCTTGTAGCTTTCAGGCTTCATGAACAGAATATTTTATTGGACAAATACGAACAATTATTCCTTGAATGACTTAGTTGATGGATGTCTTACTCTTGTGTTAAGAGCAGCTCCATGTGAAGGAACTACTACTTGTGCATAGATTTTTTTTTCTCCTGGACCTTTATGAAAAGTTGATGTAAACCCCATCAGCTGGCATAGAACAACTTCTGTAGCTTTGAGGTGCAGATGGAGGTAAAATGTGTTTTGATGCATTCTAAATATTTTAAAAACAAAAGAGAGAGAGAGACTGGATATCTAGATCTTATTTAATTACTCTTGGGTTTGAATGTAGCAATTAAAACATGAACACCAAGTACAGGATCACTAACATCAAATCAGTGAGTATTGATATGGCAGGCAATTGAGGGGTCAACATGAAAAAGATTGCAGCTTATTTGAAAAACATGTGTCGCGGGCGGTCGGCGCGAGAGGGGCAGGACGACACATCAATGTGATGCAGATCCAAATCCAACTTTAATAGAGAAGTTACACACCTTATATACTATTCAGAGCCCCGTACATGCGACCACCTACCCAGCATGTATACAATGATTGGTTAATCTATCTTAATCACGCGTCTTAAGCAGAGTAATAATTGGTAGAAGCAACAGTCACTCTTCTACGTGTAGCTACTGTTATCAGACACCTGTTTCTATTTTGGCCACAAGCATCTCGTTGTTTTGATGGGAAAGCATCCTCTTGTTTTGCGTGAAAGTATTCTGCTACTGCAGATAATGTGTAATATTCACACGTTGTTTTGTGGGAAACATCCTGCCTCTGCAGGCGCTTGTGTAGCATTCACAGCATCTTTGCCCTTTAACTGACCTATCTCACTTCTTCATATCATGCAGTACAGCCTGGTCCCCAACAACATGAACTGGAGAAAAAAAATATCTGAAACAGGAATTCAAGAAACCTCAAATGTTAAGACAATGGACTGAAGTTTTAGGATTTCTTTCTAAATAAAATACTTAAAGGTCTTGATTCGACTGCAGCTACGTCTTCATCTATCAAGTCAAAGTATTCTGCAGGAGTATTCTTGCCTCTTTCCAGATGTGTCCTTCCAGGAGACAGATAATTCATTGAGTACAGCAGCATTCTCCAGATCTGGCAAAAGACTTGCTAGATATAGATGGAGAGCTTGATCCATAAGTGGCTGATGCATTTGTCTGTCCCAGAACAAGCAGAAACTCTGTTAACACAACAGCAGGAGCATGTGCACTGTTCTCACAGAGTAACATCACTGGAAACACATTCCCAGCTGTGAGGATCTGATACATCTGGGAGCATGCCTCCCAGAAGACAGGATGTATATACATACAGCATTCATATAATCCCACACATCAGATGCTTGTCAATATGATCTCCCCACACCGTAGGTAACAGTGGATCCCTATGAGAGTAAAAGGCTTGCATGCAAGAAATCTGGAAATGAATTAACCTGCAAATTAATAGAGAACTTTGTGAATCCCAGTCCTACAGCATCACCACAAAGCCATTCTTGCTTTCCATGTACTAGCGTATGAATTTGTGAAGTTCTTCCAGTGAATACAGGCTTAGTATCTCCTGATGGATAAATGATCATGTATCTTTCTTAAGTGCAGTGACTGTTGCCTTAAAATACTCATTAAATGTAGACCTTCTTCAAGGTGAGGCTGTCTTGTGTTTAGATGAAATGATTACAAGTGTTTGCTTTTGAGATTGTAATATCCTCTGTATCAGTTCTCATGCAAGTACATAATTAACCTGTCATCCCACCCTGCAGTAATAACTGTGATAGACAGCAAATATATTAAGAAATAACCCATGTGTGATATGCTTGCAAGTCCTCCTTTATCCTTCAACTATTTTTCTTTTTAATTAGCACTCAGGTAACAGCAGACCTTAAAGAATTAGCATATAATTGTTAGCAATGTACTTTAAAAAAAAATATTATTATGGACTGCTACTCAGATAAGATGTAAAAGATTCATTCTGGCTCTTCTGGAAAAGAAAACAGCTTAAAATGAAGTGGACATATACTCTAAAAAGTCCAGGACTTCCATCACTTGCAAAGCCTTTCTTGATAAGTAAGATCTAGCACAAACTACTACATAAAACATCCTAAAGAAAAAAGACTGGCAAAAACATTGTCTCAAATACGTTTACATCAGAAGAAGAAAGTGCTTATGAATCATATGGAAAATACACACAACATCCAACTTTGAGATCAGACACTGTCACAACTACTGGATGGCAAAACAGATATTTGGTGGAATTGATAGCCTGAAGGTACCTAATTGTTGTGCTTGTATTTGCTTCTATATGCACTTTCTCTTTCAATGAATGTACTACCTGAAGGAAGATTGTAGCCAGGTGCAGGTCGGTCTCTTCTGCCAGGCAACCAGCAATAGAACAAGGGGACACAGTCTCAAGTTGTGCCAAGGGAGGTTCAGGCTGGATGTTAGGAGGAAGTTCTTCCCAGAGAGAGTGATTGGCACTGGAATGGGCTGCCCAGGGAGGTGGTGGAGTCACTGTCCTGGAGGTGTTCAAGGAAAGACTGGATGAGGCACTTAGTGCCATGGTCTAGTTGATTGGCTAGGGCTGGGTGACAGGTTGGACTGGATGATCTTGGAGGTCTCTTCCAACCTGGTTGATTCTGATTTATCTGAGTACCTTTCCACTATATAATATTTTAGAGGATTCATTTTGGAGTATCTCTTTTAACAGCCAAGAAAGGGCAAAAATGGGGGTGGTAGTGGCTAAATCTTATATATGTCAGAGACTAACTCTGCCCCTTAATGGAAACAACTGAAAACCAAAACAAGATAAAAAAGCCCAAACAAAACCCCCCAACCAATCAAACAAAAAAAACCACCAAAAACTCAAAACAAACAAACCCATAAACAAACAAACAAACCTAAATATGCTTTATGATATAAAACCTGAAAACCTCAAATTATTAAATAGAAAGGTTGATAGGTGTTGTAATCATTGCAAATAAATACAGACACAAGGAACAAATACTTTATACTAGTGGTGATTCAGTCCTGGAAACAAAGACCTAACAAGATCAGATGGCTGCAAATGGAAACTAGATAAATTCAGCCTCGAAAGAGCATAATAACTGTATTTCATTATCAGAAAGGGTATTTAAACATTAACTAAACGTTAATTAAACTCACCAGAGCTGTGGATCTTTAGAATAAGGTTAGATTGCTTCCTAAAAAGCTATGCTCTCATTTGATTTCTTGCAAAAATGTATGACCTCAAAACCCTAGAAACTCAAACTTAAGATCACAGTTTGTGAGAGGTCTATCTATGCTACAGTATTCAGTGTCTTCTAGTGACAACAAATACGGTCGACACAAATTGTGAGACATAGGGCCAGTTCATGTGGGAGGAGAGTCACACTGGGATGGCTACACTGCCATAGAAATAGGCTAGACAAATATAGACGATTCTACAAACTTCAATATAACCATATGGATTTCTGTATCATTAAGAAGCAAAGGTGGAGAATGTGTCTTCCCCTCTGAGATCTGTTGGTAGCATCATCAGCTTTACTTCTAGAAAGTCCTAGCACTACGTCTTGCAGAGCAGTTATCAAACTCTTTCCTTTCTACGTGAAATGGGAAAAAAAAGGCAATAATTAGTCAAGCTTGTTCTCTAATAAGGGATAAAATCAAACATTTCTTTAAAGTAGAGATGGTTTAGCTATTTCTGATAATATTTTATTGATTACACAAAAATAAAACATCTCAAGAGCTTTCTAGAGAATATATGTTACATTTTGGGTCACTTTCTGGGTCTTGAAATGAGAGTTTATGTCATATAAATATGTCATGCTTCTTCCTTTGTAAAACTGTGCTGGATGAAGAAGCTGTTCCAAAAGCTTTCATCTATATCTGTGTAACAATAACTACCATCTCATTCCTCCTGAAACTGAGCAGTTAAACTAAACTCAGAGAAAACTGATTTATAAGCTCTCCCTTCCTCACAGTCTGTCAAAACAGAATTTGTTTTCCATCACTAGAAACATATCATTCATATCACACAGATACTGAAAACCCTAAGAGAGACTAGAATCCATGGCTAGGTTCCCAGATGGACGCAAAGAAGTTGCAGTCTAGTTCATGAGTAATGTAAAAATGACCCTTCTAAATCTCAGCTGTACAATAATTACAGCATAATAAAAGGAGGAGACTGAGAAAGACATAGAAAGTGAAAGGATGTTGAAGAGGGACTTCTGTGAAACCACACACCCTTAAGCATTTGTTTTGGAGTTACTCTTAATGAATCTACAACAGGCCTTGTTAAGTGTAGAGAACTGTGAAAACTACATTCTGTTAACTTGAGCTGATGTCTCAGTCATTTTGTCAAAGGGTTTAAGTGAGAGAAGAATGATGAACAAGAGCTGAGCAGCTCACATACATCCATCACAATTAAACAAAAATGTCTGAATTACAGGAAACAGAAATGTGGAGTATTCTAATCACAGCTCCAAGGCAGAGAAGGAAGAAAATAATGGATTATTTTTAGCTATTCCTATTGTTAACATTTGCATTTGAAATTGCATGAGGGACAGTCAAAGGTTTGTCTTTCTCAGACATGACAAGCTATAGCAAATGGATGGGTAACTCATGTGCCATCATATGCTGCCTATTATACATAATATTTGTCCTCCAAGGTGATTTTATTTTTCATTTTATTAATCCTTATTAATATTAAAGAGAGAATGGTAAAATCCTTCTCTTTTTTTTTTTAATTGATTTTTTCCCCCGGAATGTATAAATGCTATAGCTAATCATTTCCCAACAATTAGCATAAAACAGCAGTGACATTTTCAGCTCTTCAAAATTATGCAAATTATTGAGTGGGTAAGTACAGTAGCTCTTTTCTCTATTAGAGCACTGCTGTTTAAAGTGGTATTGCGTGTCAAGGAGGGCAAGGTGTGAATAGTTTGATTAGAATTATCCACCCTCCACCCCTATCTCTCTGCTTCATGCAACTGCATGATACAGACACCCACTGTCCTTTATTAAGTCACATTTGCATTTGTAAATTCGTAGAGATGGAGGAAGAGAGAAAAAAAAGAAAAGAAAAACAGAATCAAATAAAGAGGGAAAGTAAGCAATCCAGACCTGAACTGTTTTTATTTTGCAGGATCACTATACAGCATGCATATATAGAGCCTCCATGCTTGCTATTATAGCCTGAGGGGGGGGAAATACTTTTATACTTTTTTTTTTTTTTAATATATAATTTGTAATAGTAAATCTACATTGGATCAAGAAGTTCATGTTTCTCTTTTAAGACAAATTGTTCTGCTTGTCATAAAACTACGCAGCTGAGGAGTCGTAAAGCAGAGTGGCAAAATCACAAAAATGGATTACAGTCTCTTGCTGTTCAGTTGATATTTAGGATGGTGGAAATTCATTTGCATTCACTTGGAGGTCAGTTTCAGAGACAACTGATAAAAAGCACATCCGCTGTTTTCCAGTTTAGCAAACTTAGTGCTGTAGTTCTTCCGAATTCTGAAGAGACAGTAACTTCCTTCATCCCTTCCTGTAGCGCTTCACTTACCCAGCCTATGAACACTCACAACAAAGCTGCTGCTCTAGACTGCTCCATGTCATCCTAGCCATGCTCATCCCACTTGGGTCTCTCCCATCTGTTTTCCAGAGTATTTGTTTGTTTGCTTCCTTTAAAATCATCTGCTGTCTCATACCTTTCTCTTCAGCTCCAGCTCTGCTGATGTCCTAGACATAGAGGAACAGTCTAACTCTTGCACTCATAACACAGTATTGGTGCTTCGAGCAGTTGCAGTGGAGCCTGGTGCTCAAAACCTTGCATGTGCCAGTGTGCCACACCATACATCCCAGCTTTCTTCAGAGGCACCAGCCTCTGAATGAAAGTTGTGGTGGCATGAGGTTGTGCTTGTATGACCAAGCCCTGCTCATCAGCAGCGCTCTTCAGTTCAAGCTATTACTGTTCTTGCATTTGGGAGTTATCTCTGCATGAACACATTTGAAAGGATCTCACCAACATGTACCTTGTAGCATAGACATACCTTTAAATTCTACACCATCAGAGGTAGCATTTCTATCTTAATCTGCTTATAGGATCCAGTACTGTGTCTCTGTTCAAGACACCTTAAAAGGTGTCTTGACCATAAGAGTCTATATACAATTAGTATTATGAAACAAAAGGAAATAATGTATGGAAGAAAGTAGTTGTTCATTCTTTAAGAGGTAACATCTGGTCACTCTTCCCATCCTTCTAAGCCAGTTAAGTGGAAACATCCCTCCCTTGAACAACCTGCATGTGATGGCTCTTAACACTGCCCAGTGAACACTTACTCCCTCTCTCAAAGTCTCATTGAGATACTCAATTTTAATAGCTAAAAGGTCTAATTTCCTTTCTAGCATTTGGAGAGATAGATTTTTTTAAGTTTTTCAATAGAAGGAATAAAGGCAACTATACTCTTATCTTTTATTTTCAATTTAGCCTCAGAAATTAAAATTTCTACCATATAATTGAACCAAAATTATCTACAACTTCCCAGTGCTTTTCATTCTGTATAACCATACAAGACTATGATCAAGTACAAGTCACCTATTATCAGCAAATAGAACATTATATTGAAGTACTTTCCTCCATTTTAGCTGCTTTTCCAAATGATTCATAGTCACAATGGACTTTTATACAGTCTGTCTAAGAAAAATGAAGCATCTCTCCCTCCAAAGTAATGCTGTGGTATTCATTGCCAGCTCATACAAGCAGAAAGAAAGCTGTAACATAAGAGCTCTTCCTAGACATGAAAAAGAAGTAGTTCATTCAGAATTGGATATAAGCAGAAAATTCATCTGTATATTTTTATAGAAACATGCACTGTTTTGGAGTGTTCTTTTCCTTAATTTTTCTTTCTTCCATGCTGAAAATTCACTTCTGTAATACATGCCCCTGCCCAAGCACTGGGGCAGAATGTGCCTTATTTATCTCTGAACACTTAACTGCAGAATTTAAACTCAGTAGTGAGATACAAAGTCATCATATGGTGATATAGAAAATCCACAAAAGCACATCAAGGCAAGCTTATGGAAGCGAATGAAATAGGGTTAGGGCTCAGATACCAACCAACTCAATTATCCAGCTGTTGAACAGCTCTTAGCACACTTTTGTCTGGGGCCAAGTTAGCATTCTCCCAAGGATTTTTCAGAGGGTCAGGACCAAGGAAGGGCAATTCCCACTAGGCAACTGAGACAAAGCCTCCTGGTTTTGAAAGATGAGTATTTAGTAGGATGTATGTGAATAGATGTGATACTTTGAGGCTAAGTGGAATATTTTAGTGAGAGAAATTAGATTATAGGCTGTGAAAAGGAAACAATGGTGATGTCTACTTCACTCATAGGCTTGCTGAGATGTATAAAAACAAGAACATAAACATAGATAAGTCAGTCAGTGTGGGTCTCTGGGAGCCTGTGCTTTTTCTCTTTGGGCTGCTTCTGTGTGACTAATCCTGCTTTCTAACTCCCCTTGCCAGTCCTCCAAACTCACCTTGCACACAAGGCAAACTCAGATAAGGCAGAGGGATGGAGAAGGTGGAAGGGTATTGGGAGTGCCTCCTGGGGACTCTGATTTCTGAGAGGGGTGTTGTGTTTCTGTATTTCTTTTAACTTGTATATTTCTGTATATGGCTGTATATACATTGTAATATCTGCTTGTGTATTGTGTTAAGCTGTAAATATAAAGCTTCATTCCTTAGTTCCCAGCCCACTGAGTCTAGTCTGGGTGATTTCATAAGAGTGGGGGGCTGGGTAACGCCCAAACCATCACAGTAGACTGTACCAGTTGGCCTCAGGGTAGAAAAGGTTTTGCCCTTACTATTCAATTTACTGATATAGATGCTATCTCAGGCTCATGCTTGTTTCCAGAGATAGAAATAGTCTGTATTTTTCCCTATCATAAGGAAACACCACTGCTGTTGATGACATTTGTGTTATATGTGAAATTGGCAGGATATAAACAAATAGAAAAACAACAGAAGGTATTGTCCAGGCTCCATCACTTGAACAGCTGGTTCAAAGCAAATATTATGCTATGAATAAAGAACTTTCAAAACTAGTGATATGGAGGATTGTCTACCCCTTGCAGACAGTCATTTGAGCCCTATGCAGACAGAACTATCATGTTTTGAAGAATAAAGTGTTGGGGTTTTTTCTTCTATCTACTCTCCATCCTCAAGGTGTACATTCTGTATGGCAGTATAGGCATGAGCCTCTTGTGCTTTTCCCACACCTTGATGCTTTCTTCATTCATTGGTTGCACTGCAAACAAAATTGTGGCACACTGCCATGTAGGCACCCCAAAAGATAAGACAAGTTATATTGTCGTTAATACTAGACATACTTTAATACATCACAATACAGATACAAGGCTCTTCAATTACTAGAGGGAAAGGGAGAAAAAGCTGACAATGTATCCATCACAAAATATACCAGCAAAGAAGAAATGTTCAGAGGAAACTTAATGCAAAAACCCCACACCTTAAAACAAGGGTAGGTACTGTTGGGGCAAGAGAGATGGAGGCTGTTAGGAATATTCTTGGTGTTTATTTTATTGCTTACAAAGGGATAAGATTTTATTTTTGTTTGGGTTTTATTTTGTTGTTGGCTTTTTTGTTTACTTGTTTATTTGGATTTGGGTTTTTATGGTTTTTGTTGATTGGTTGTTTGGTGTTTTGTCCAGTGATAAAGCTTTTCTCCAGTTCAAATCAATTTGAAAGCATTTAAGTTCTCATGACCTATGTACCAACAGGTCAAGGGCAGTTGTATGAGGTTTAAAAAGGCCAAGTGCCAGGTCAAGGGCAGTTGTATGAGGTTTAAAAAGGCCAAGTGCCAGGTCCTGCACTTGGGTCACAACAACTCTAGGCAATTCCATGGGCTTGGGAGAGAGTGGATCGAAAGCTGCCTGGCAGAAAATGACCTGGGGGTGCTGAACGCAAGCCAGTAGTGTACCCAGGTGGCCAAGTAGGCCAACAGCCTCCTAGGTTATCAGGAACAGTGTGACCAGCAGGAGTATGGAATTGATTGTGTACTTGGCACTGGTGAGACTGCACCTTGAATACTGTGTTCACTTTTGTAGCCCTCACTGCAAGAATGACATTGACATGCTGGACTGGGTCCAGAGAAGGGCAACAAAACTAGCAAGTGTCCTGGAGAAAGGAGCATCTGAGGGAACTAGAGTTTGGAGAAGAGGAGGAGACCCTATTCCTCTCTACATCTCCCTGAAAGTAGGTTGTAGTGAGGTGGGTGTTGGTCTCTTCTCTCTAGTGATGACTGATAGAACAAGAGTAAATAGCTTCAAGCTGCACCATGGGAGGTTTAGATTTGATATTAGGAAAAATTCTTTACTGGTCTGTCTGTCTGTCTATCTATGACCTTTAGAAAAAGAAAGGGGAAAAAAGAAAGGGGTGGGGGAAAGAAAAAGAAGGAATGTTCATTTCAATTTGTGGAAGTTGTTCTTAGGAGCCTAGACCACCACAAATTCTCTAAAAGTGAGCCTGGTCACCTGTTCTAGCCACGTATTAGCCATGCTCTGAGATATGCATACAAGACCAGAAATACCAAATTTGGAACCCACTTAATTTTTAGAGTGGACCTGAAGCTGCACCTGTATTAAAAAATTACGCAGTGTCAAAGTACAGGAATGAGCATTTTCATATGGTCATCTACACTGTGAAATTCAGAGGAATCAAGCAGTTTTGGTCTAGATGCATAACAACCCTCCAGAGAGCAGACTCTGAAACATCATTCTGTCTCTTTCTGTGGGAAGCCTTGTTCCTTCTCTCAGCTTATACCTATTGATCCAACTACTTTGCCAGATGTGGGAAATAGAGCTGAATTTAGAGGCTGGAGGTTCTCACACTCCATAGGCAAAAGGAGACAAGGAAGGTGATGAATGGACAATGCTGAGATCCTTTCATACTTTTAAGAGAATCTTCCTCTTAAGGTTTTTCAGTGGAAGGTAGTTCAGCTAGCTCACATTTCTTATTATTTCCCTGTACTGTGAGAAAAAGTTGTTTTTAATTTAGGCAGGCTGGATCACCCTGTAGCTTTCTTTGCTGACTTTGTTGGGAAGCTAGATTCCCATTGACTCACTGAAGATGAAGCACCACTTTAGGTGCCTAGGACCAAGAGTCTCTGCTCACTGCAGACTATATGGCAAAATTCAATTTCTTTGAAACTGTGTTCCTTTAAACTAGCTCTCCTCCTAACCCTGCTGATGTTATGAGTGAAACTTGAAAGCTGACCCTCTCTTTTTGCTCCCAAAAGAACCGGGAAAAAAGTACCTCACCAGGTCACCTTTTCACTAAATTCCTTTAGTCAGTTTTAGTTTCTATCTGTCAGAAGCACATAAACTTCACGTAGCAAAGGAGAGGAGAACTAGAAACTCTCTTCAGCATTTTTCTGAAATGTTTATCTTTTAAAAGCTTCATACTTTGTACCAAGTAGTCATTAATTCAGTTCACTTTTGAATAGGATGTTGTACTACTCTTTAAAATCAACTTCTTCCCCAAATTAAGCGTGCTAGTAACTGAAATCCAAAATCTTTGGAGAAAAATGTCTGCAATGAAATTAAAGAAAATCTCATTTACTGCAAGTCTGGAGACTGTTTAAGTGAAATTTTGTCTATGCTGAGTTCTTTAGGTACTAAATAGTTTTCCTTAAAAAGTTAGTTTTAGCTTGATAGATCATTGATACAGAACATTAAGTTTATAAATTACTGGGCTATTATCTTTCTCACAACATTCTGAATGGTTTTAGTCCACAGCCATATTCAGAGCTGTCATCACTGGTCAAACTTTCTTCACAGCTTTTCAAACAATTACAACCTCTTGTGTGGATACTTGTGACTGTGATGTGGATATGAAATGGTGCTCACATGGAATTATCTCTGTTCCTAGCTCAAGGTCAGGTAGGTTTTTTTCTTTCTAGTGATGGAATGCTAGAAAGTGATACCACACATGCTAACATTGTGCCAGTACAACTAAAAGGGCTTCAATGGATATCCTCCTGAAATACCTGAGACAGATTAAACTTAAGTCTCTAAATGTTAGGTTAGCAGACTAAGTATCACTCATCCAACAATCTTAAACCACTTCAGAAACATTAGTTAAGCTCCAGAATCTCTGCTGTCATGTTTTCCCAAGTGGAAAATAAATGATAATGCATCTGATTTGGAGGAGTTTAAGTGAGTATCGTTTAAATTTGTGCAAGATCACGCAACAAATCACCAGCAGGGTCAGTCAGAGAATTAAATGTCTCACCGCTTCTCTTGGGCTCTGGTACTAGGTATTATATTCTCATTTAGAACAATGGAGTTAAACTCTTATAGATTATTACTTTTATCTTAAACTCTTTGTCCTCAACTGGCTGTTGAGTTCTCAGTCGGGCCATTTAACATAAGTGCTTGTTCTAGTTATTCAGTCCATTAAAACAAAAATCAGACTACATTACCCAGAACACACTTAAGGCTCCCACAACCCTGCTCAGTCAGAGAAGTAGCCTGCCAATATTCCCTCCACAGAGTTTCCTACCAAAATCGACTGGGAGTTCCATATTAAAATGTGAGAATACATATTTTTATACAAACCAAACAGTCAGTATCAGAATTATCAGGTAATTTAATTAGGCAAGGACTTACTTATGTGTGTTGATTTAGACATTTCATCAGCAACAGCTAATTCCTCAGATGCCGTTGGTAAGCTGATCAACTTATTTTTTTGTCTTCATAGTGCTTCACTGTAAAAACACAGACTTTTTTGTTTGGTTGGTTTGTTTGGGTTTGGGGTTTTTTGGTTTTGCTGTAGAACATCCTTGCTATTTGAAGCAATTTGGCCATGGGCCAAAGTCACTTCAGAGCGTGGTTTCAGGTCATATGAAGACAGTCAATTTATGCATAAACAAGGTAGGCAAGATTTCCTACATGAATAAACGGGAGGAAAAAAAATTACCACCACGGAGCTAAGGATTCCTTTACTAATGCCATAAGAAACCAGGTTACTTTGTACCATTGCCAACACTGAAGGGAGTTTGGAGCTGTCAGAGCAGGTAGGTGATGATGGGAAGTAATGCGTTTAAAGAAGTTGCATAGCTGGCTCCTCAAGACAAAGTGTCAGTCCTACATTCCCTGTAGAGAGAGTGGAACCAGCAAAATGAATTATCAGTTATTCTTCCACAGATCTTCCTTCCACCACTTCCGTTTCACCTGCTGCCATGGTGTGAAAATGACCCAGTCTCAGCTCTTTGTCCTGAAAACGGCAATGTTAATTTTGCTTATACTGCCTTGAGCTAACTTTGAACATACACCTTTACTTTGTAAATTCAGCAATCAAGAAGCATGCATGTCTGACTAGTCCACAGTCCTGATGGTACTTCAATGCTCTGAACACTCACATACAAAATGTGTGAATTTGAAAGATCTGAGTTTTATAAGAATAAACATAATCAAATTCAGACAGCATTTACTTTCCAATTACTGGCAGATTTGCACCATTTATGGTCAGTCTGTTATTACACAGCACTACAAATTGAATTTGTTACAGAAAATGCTAGGAAGGAAGGATCTTTGGCTTCAATTTATCCAGAACAAATTAGCAAATGGAAAAAATCAAATCTGAATTTGCAGTTACAAGGCAATTTGGCCAAATGTTAACCTATACTGTCCTATCTGTGGAGCAAAACATGATCCAAACTATCTCAATGCACAGAGATTAAATAATTTGATGATGACATCTAGCACTATGTGGCACAAGCAACCTAGTATTCAGGGCACTCTCAAATTTTGATTATAAGCCTTTTTTTTTTTACTTTTAGTTCAATTAAAACTCCCTTTGTTGAGGAAAACAAAGAAACAAAAGAAAAAAAAACCAAAACCTGGCATTTCCACTACAAGGCATGCAAGTAATTTAATTAGAGGGAAAGGATGTAGCTTCACCATTTCTCCTCTGGAGGCTAAATGTTCTCATCTGTCTCAATCCTTCCTCATTTTAGACATGTTCCAGACCCTTAACTGTCTCCATCACCATTTTCTACCCTTTGCTAGGCTCTGTGCTTTACTTCCATGACTCATCATGCTAAGTAGAGAAAGAGACATTCACAGGGCATGAATATTTTTGATACCCGTAAAGAGGACACATCCCATTGCAAAAGCGTGATGGGTCCTTGTATGTCCTGTATAGGATTCGTCTCATCCAGGTTCATGGACAGGATGGTCTTTAAACTAATGACAGCTAAATTTAGGTCCACATGTGTAGTGGTTTGGGAGTTCCCTGCCCCTGTCTGTACAAGCAGATATTTACAGTATATACAGTTATAGACAGAAATATACAAGGTAAAAAGGTAATACAGAAACACAACTCCCCTCCCAGAAACCTGAGTCCCCAGGAGGGGCTCTCAACCACCCCCTCACCTTCCCCCCTACCCCTCTCAACCTTACCCCAGTCCCAAGGAAGAATGGAGGTTTGGCCAGGGGGTTAAGAAGCAAAGGTGAATCAGCCCAAAGGAAATGGAGGGTGAGGTTAGAGAGTAAGATGGAGTTCAGCCAGCAGCCCCAGCTCCCCAGCAGGCAAAGAGCCAAGAGCAAAGCCTAGAGTGAAGTGAGCAAGCCACTTTATCTGTTTTGCTTTGCCTTTTTTACACATCTCAGCAAGACTATGAGGGAAGTAGACATCACCATTGTTTTCATTTCATAGCTTATGATCTAGTCCCTCTCACCAAAATATTCTAACTAACTTCAAACTAGCACAACATGGAACAGTATGAACATCAAAGCAATGTAAAAGAAGGTTATCCAATGTCATCAAGACAACAATAGACTGTAAGTCAGCTGCACTATTACCCTGTTCCAAACAGTATTGTTTCTGAGTAGAAGGGGGGGGGGGAAAGTATTATTCATTTTCATGTGTTAAAATGACAGATTGTTTTTCACCTGAGGTTGCATGGTATTGACATGCATGGCACAGAACAATGTGTACTTGCTAAGTATAATATCTCCTTGAGATTCACTTTGCCTAAATCTTGCACAAAAAGTGATCAAGAAACAGAGCGTTTCTATCTATAATGAGCACAGTATAAAGTCATTGTTAGCTCCCTTGTGCATGTTGCTATGGTTTGCAGTAATGGCTGCATACAAGGTTCATCATAGAATACGCTCATTAGAGTTCTGGAACTAGCTTCAAAATATTCTTTTTTTTTTTTTTCTGAAACTGATCCTGAAAATTTCCTTCTCCCCTTGTTATTCCTTTGTGTGATCAAACATTCTCAGTCATAACAACCTGTGCACAGAAAGTCACCCTGCAATTTTAACAAAACCAAAATATTTTAACCCAAACATTACTTTTGCATATTTCTACCAAATTTAATTCTGAAAAAAGAAGCCAATAGAACAGGAAAACCCACATGCTTCTGCTTAGCTTTTAGTTCCTTTATACCTTCCATATAATTTATCATGGCTTTTTGCAGCTCTTCATAGCTGAGTATCGTTTTACCTGAGCTGTCTGTCTGTGGGAGCAGGAGGCCTTGTCACTTGCCAAGAATTTTACTTGGACTGATATTATGAAGTTCTGATTAAATACAAATACTTACTCTTAGATACAAATACTCTTTAGAAAGATTAGTTTTAATCATCTTGTTTACTTGTTTCTCACTGTAGTGAATAACCTTTTAAAGACTTGACATGATAGGATAGGAGACATATTTCCAGAAGGGCACATCTCACAACATCATTTTCAGTCGTGGCCAGAGATTCTCATTATAACACAGGGTATCAACCAGAGTCCTGCCCTTTACTTGACTCGCCAGTTAAAGAAAAATGAAGGGGGAGTCAATGTCATAGAGGCAGGGAATTAATGTGGCTGAGTCTATAAAAATAGAATTATTTTATTTTCCTGAAAACCCCACCCCAAAACTATATACAGAATTAGTTTAGGTTTATTTTCAGGCTCTAATTCAGTTGGAAGTTCTTCAAAGGATGTTATGGGCAAATTTAGAGATTTACAAAGTCAGAACATGGAAAAGGCTAAGCTACAAACACAGCTTTACCCCAATATTAATCAGGCTGAGCAGAGAATTAAGGGAACAGTAGGCTTTGCTCATGGAGGTGAGACAGGTATTTGGCAATGATCCCTTGCTGGATATCTCTGTGAAAGCAGCCTTCTGAGGCTGCAAGCAATGTCCAATTGTGGATCCAAACAACAAAAGTACAAGGCAGGTGGAAAAGCCTCCAAGGTCAGAAGTATCTCAATCACTTCTTCCATGAGTGACAAGGGGATTAAATCCATCACTAAGTTTGCAGATGACACCAAGCTAGGAGCAGGTATTGATCTGTTGAAGAGTAGAAGAGCCCTGCAGAGGGACCTTGACAGGCTGGATGGGTGGGCAGAGGCCAAGGGGATGAGATTTAGCAAGGCCAAGTGCAGGGTTGTACACTTTGGCCACAACAACCTCAAGCAGCATTACAGGCTGGGCACAGAGTGGCTGGAGAGCAGCCAGGCAGAAAGGGACTTGGGCATACTGGTAAGTAGTAGGCTGAACATGAGCCACCATTGTGCCCAGGTGGCCAAGAGAGGCAATGACATCCTGGCCCGTATCAGGAAGAGTGTGACGAGTAGGGCAAGAGAGGTTTTTCTTCCTCTGTACTCAACACTGTTCAGGCCACCCCTTGAGTACTGTGTCCAGTTCTGGGCTCCTCAATTCAAGAGACATTTTGAGATACTGGAATGTGTCCAGAGAAGGACAACAAAGTTGGTGAGGGGCCTGGAACACAAAGCCTATGAGGAGAGGCTGAGGGAGCTGGGGTTGTTTAGTCTGGAGAAGAGGAGGCTCAGGGGTGACCTCATTGCTGTCTACAACTACCTGAAGGGAGGTTGTAGGCAGGTGGGGGTCAGACCCTTCTCCTGGGCAACCAGCAACAGAACAAGGGGACACAGTCTCAAGTTGTGCTGGGTGAGGTCTAGGCTGGATGTTAGGAGGAAGTTCTTAACAGTGAGAGTGATTTGCCATTGGAATGGGCTGCTCAGGGAGGTGGTGGAGTTGTTGTCCCTGGAAGTGTTCAAGACAAGACTGGATGAGGCACTTAGTGCCATGGTTCTTCTCCAGGCTAAACACTCCCAGCTCCCTCAGTCTCTCCTCATAGGGTTTGTGTTCCAGGCCTTTCACCATCTTTGCTGCCCTTCTCTGGACACTTTCCAGCACCTCAACATCTCTTTTGAATTGAGGGCCCCAGAACTGGACAGAGTACTCAAGGTGTGGCCTGACCAGTGCTGAGTACAGGGGAACAATAACCTCCCATATTGGGGCACATCAACTGAAGGATGAAGAATATCTGGATCAGTCCCAGTGTAACTCCCTCATTTGTAAAAAAAAAATTAAAAAAGTATTAGTATTGATTGAAATGAGCATTAATTATAATTGAGGAAAGATAAGCCATGGATTCAACAGAGGGGAAAAAAGGCTAATGCTTTTTAAATGTAGCCTGATTAATGAGGCTGTCATAGAATTTATTTATAGGTTGCTGTACAAGGTATCATAATCTCTGGAAAGATTTACAGCAAATTAAAGCCATCAGAGTTTAGAAATCATAAAACCGATTTGACTCAAAAGGATGTTTCGCACAGGCCAGTCGGAGGATTATGGCTGAGGCAGAGAAGTTGTAAAGAGCAACTGTTCTCAAATCTCTTCAGAGTTTGTGTCATATTTCAACCCCCTGCTTTCCCTTCCTACTAGTCAATACAGAACATTTCAAAACTAAGTGTCAGCCTTGTGGAACAGCAGCAACTGCCTTCTTTGAATAGTGGCATGTAGAAGCTATTATACTAATATAATTTTAGCTGATTTTAATGTAAGATAGCAGCTGGAAATGCAGAGGAAACTGTGCTTTGCTGGGCAGTCCTCCATGGACCTCCAGCAACTGCTCCATGAACCACTAATGGTGCATAGTCTACAGTTGGGAGCTATTGATTTGAAGAAAGCCTCAGTAAGTAAACAGATAGACCTTGTAGTATACATTGAAGGTCACTAAACATAAGAAACACAGTTTCCACTACATCAATGCTTAAGTGTGTCCAGAGAAGGGCGACGAGGCTGGTGAGAGGCCTCGAGCACAGCCCTACGAGGAGAGGCTGAGGGAGCTGGGGTTGTTTAGCCTGGAGAAGAGGAGGCTCAGGGGTGACCTTATTGCTGTCTACAACTACCTGAGGGGTGGTTGTNTTCCAACCTTGGTGATACTGTGAGACTGTGATACTGTGATATGCATGAAATGTTTGATATCCTGAAAGTTGGGCGGGGGGGGTGGGGGAGGGAAGAAACAAACCTGGGATATTTGGGATGCTATGTTTACCGTAAAGGACACGAAGGCAAGTAGAGACTCAGCAATACAGAAGGAAGATATAGATCATCCAGAAAGTGGCAAAAGGGGGACTCTAAGCATTAAAAAAAAAAAGGGGGGGGGGGAGAGGAGTGGGCAGAGAGAGACCTGCCTTTGATCTAAATAGTCTTTCTGAGTCCCAAGGACCTAAAAGGCTGTCCAAACTAAGACAAAGGGAATGGGTGACGGATAGGCCTTTTGTAATCATAAATCTGTATCAGAGAGGGCATTAGAACACAAATGTGAAAAACACACTTCTAACTTTTTCAGGGACAGAGAGGGAAAAAGAGTAGCCTCACAGGACAGTGCATGAAGCTGAGTGTGTGGATGTGCTACCAGGCCTGAAAAAAAGAGGAACATCACCAATTATTGCAATCACTTTGAGTTTAATACAAAATCAAGAGAAGAAAGTGTGTAGAAACTATTGATTTCCCAGGCTGCTGTAATGTCTTTGGATAGCAATGTGACATTTGATGTTACCAATGTTTGTCTCTTGTTCCTCTCACATCTACTCTGTAGATGGTAACTTGCAGGCAGTCTTGCTGATACAAAACCATAATAGAATCTAAGATTTTGGCTATATTGAGCACTGGATAATTTTGATGACCTCTAAAACCCTTCAGAATTCAAGTGCTTTATTTCCAGACTCCACTCTAATTAGTAACAGAGGTTATTTGAGTGAGATGTGAGACAAAGCTGGAAGGTTATTGTTAAATGAAATCAATTTCACCAACTTCTTTTAAATATGTATCAAAGAAATAGAATATTTCAGACAGTCATTTATGAGCACTGATTTGTTCAGTATTTTTAACAGTACATTCAGAAACAAATGAAAGGATTCAGCTGATGTTAGCCTTTGGTTGAATAGTTCTTTGCGTCTGTCAGGCTGCATCTTCACCTACATTACATATTCGAAGCATGGCCGACTGCCTCAATTTGAAGAGAAGCACTGCTGACCTATATAAACTTCTCATGCTTTAACTGAACCTTGAGAGCAGCAGCACATCCCACCAGACATATTCATTCTCCCACATGTGAACAGCCTCATACATTACTGATATTCCATAGTTTGCAAGATCAAAAGGAAAAAGATGTTATCTCTAGAAAATCTGTTCTAGTTTTATAGTGCAAGAACTCTAAAACAAATGTGGCGAGAAACCACAGTGCAACCCATGCCCTTAAGTGGGATGGATGGAAGAAACATGCCAGCAGAAGCAGAGTAATGGAGTCTTGGTTTAAGAATCATGCTACAGAACTGAAATTTGATCAGGGAAATATGGTGGATCCTAACAGAAAAAGTTAGTCCCCATCCACTTACTCCCCTCTGGTATGCAATGCAGGAATGTCACTGTTATTCCTATTCTACATTCTGAAACAGCTGTGTATCTGTGTTCATTTGCTTGAGTGAAACTTGGCAGACACAAAAAGTGGCCCATAGGTGCACATATGCAAACAATGAAGAGCAATAGGATAATTTTTAAAGATGAAAAAATGTTACTTTAACAAATGTTTAAATCCTGACTGGAAAGGATGGGTGCTGAAATCATATCAATAATTAGTCTCTTAATCTGTCTTCAATGTGAAGTCATCAACTACTGTTTGCCAGTGATAATAATAATAAAATTAAGCTGGGCCGAGCCCAGAGAGTGGTGGTGAATGGTGTCACATCCAGCTGGCGGCCAGTCACTAGCAGTGTCCCTCAGGGATCAGTGCTCGGCCGCATCCTCTTTAACATCTTCATAGATGAGGGCATCGAGTCAGTCATCAGCAAGTTTGCAGATGACACCAAGCTGGGGGCAGATGTTGCTGGGCTGGAGGGCAGAAGGGCTCTGCAGCGGGACCTTGACCACCTGGACAGATGGGCAGAGTCCAAGGGGATGGCATTCAATGGCTCCAAGTGCAGGGTGCTGCACTTTGGCCACAACAACCCCATGCAGAGATACAGGCTGGGGTCGGAGTGGCTGGAGAGCAGCCAGACAGAGAGGGATCTGGGGGTGCTGATTGATACCCGCCTGAACATGAGCCAGCAGTGTGCCCAGGTGGCCAAGAGAGCCAATGGCATCCTGGCCTGCATCAGGAATGGTGTGGCCAGCAGGAGCAGGGAGGTCATTCTGCCCCTGTACTCTGCACTGGTTAGACCACACCTTGAGTACTGTGTTCAGTTCTGGGCCCCCCAGTTTAGAAGGGACATTGAGATGCTTGAGCGTGTCCAGAGAAGGGCGACGAGGCTGGTGAGAGGCCTCGAGCACAGCCCTACGAGGAGAGGCTGAGGGAGCTGGGATTGTTTAGCCTGGAGAAGAGGAGGCTCAGGGGAGACCTTATTGCTGTCTACAACTACCTGAGGGGTGGTTGTGGCCAGGGGGAGGTTGCTCTCTTCTCTCAGGTGGCCAGCGCCAGAACGAGAGGACACAGCCTCAGGCTGCGCCAGGGGAAGTTTAGGCTCGAGGTGAGGAGAAAGTTCTTCACTGAGAGAGTCATTGGCTACTGGAATGGGCTGCCCAGGGAGGTGGTGGAGTCGCCATCCCTGGAGCTGTTGAAGGCAGGATTGGACGTGGCACTTGGTGCCATGGTCTAGCCTTGAGCTCTGTGGTGAAGGGTTGGACTTGATGATCTGTGAGGTCTCTTCCAACCTTGGTAATACTGTGAGACTGTGATACCGTGACAATCCTTAGAGACCGTGATCTTTCACAAAGAGAAGCACACTTAAAGAGAAATCATATTTAGTAGGCTCAATATACAGAAATCAGTTCCAAGTTTTTTACATCCAATATTAGAAACACTGAACACCCTATATGAAAAAAAATATAATAAAAAGGAACATTCAAAATTGCTTCTAAAGGAAAAATCTCTCTCAGAACTTTGGGCTGAAAAGCAGCAGAATATTAAAATTTGCTTCCCCTATACCACATTTTTGGTTTCACCTGGAAGGTAGAAAAATTCTGAGTCTTCCTTTATTTCCTGCATTTTGGAAGTGGAAAAGGAAGGAAATCTGAGACTACATGACCTATCACAGGGAATATCCTGCCTTTAACAATGGACAGTTGTGAGTCCTTAGATATGAGTGCTATTATACTTCATTTAAGAGGAGGGGATTTCTTCCTAATCACAGCCAGCAATTGTCTCGTGACCTGAAGCTGCCGCGGCTGCCCCTTTCACATTTTCATTTTTCCTAGTGTAATTGCATGTTACTCTGGACCAGACTTGAATGGAAGTCCCTTTAAGGGAAACCCCAGGAGGTGGAGCTGGTAATAGAGTAGGTGGCTCTCATTCCACAGAGTCATTATTGAACCAATCGGACAATACAGTGTTAGGGGTCACAACACAACTAGCAGTGCACTGCTCTCAATGAAACGTAAAGCCAAATCCCTGAATAACTGTGACCATTAGAGAGAACTATTTTTTTCAAGAGTGAAGGAGCTTGCTTCAATAAGACCTAGCCTGAGGTATTGTACTTTGCCTTCCTGTTAGTTCACTCAGTCCCTTAGACTGTATTAGCATATATGTGTGTTTAAACACCACTCTCCCTCTCCAGTGTGAAGTAACTACAATTCACCAGTGGGATTTTCAGTTTGACAGAAGAATTTCATCCGACCTTTTAAAACATTAGATCATCATTTTTTTCTGGAGGGCTGCAGTGATATTGGGTTTAAACTCAGTGTGCTTCCCATGTTCAGTGCGCTTACCTGCTACCTCCTAGTGAGCTGTGGAACAGAGGAGCCAGTATAATTACTGAGAAGATCAGGAACTGTTTAGAGAGTTATCTGAAGGAATGTCTCCTTTATCTAGTGATAATTGTATCACACGCTGAAGGCTTTGAAATGTACAAACCCAGTAACAGATAAAATGAAGTTATTAGCTCTCAAGGATTTAATCAACTATAGCCAAACGTTAATTGAACAAAGCTGGGATCTTAAGGAACTTGAAGAACCTAATAACCAAATTCCACTGAAATTAAAAAAAAAATAGAACATTTCAAACTAAATTTTTATTTTGGATCTGTGGTCAGGTGGAAAATACTTACCAGGTGAAAAGGCTCAACACTGAAACAGCTATGTCTGAGTTGTATAAAATATCTTGACATGCATGAGTACTGTAAAGTTATCAGCATTGTAGTCTTCATCCCATATAGCCAGAGAAGTATTCAAAAGTCAAATGTGACTCATATCAGACTCCATAGACCATGACAGACCAGGTAACCAGTGAACAGATCATCACCACTCAGGAAACTGTTACCAACTTTCTGCAGCCCAGTTCCTGGCATCTCACTTTCTTTACGTGCAATAATTGAAGTAAGCTTTGCACATCAGAACTTGAGATGAAACCTAAACCGAGTGGATTAGTTAAGAGTACTAGAGTCAATGAAGTTATGCAGGTTTACATTACTTAAGAATATGGTCCAAAGGGATGATTGGAAGGAGAAAAACTGCACATACACACCCCATCTTGAAACACATGGTTTAAAAACTGCTGTAAAATATTATTCTTTCTGGTAAATATGTAATGTATGAAGGATATGTCAAATTTTCTTACTTGTCTCTGGATTATGCAGTTTTAAGTATCTTTGCCAGTCAGACTCAATCTATCCAACCCAAAGACAAGCTGTTAAAATTGTATACTGTACATTACACTTGTATATGTCTCTCTTTGCACATAGGCATATATGTGAACAGGAGAGAGATGTATTTACAAGCACAGAAAGCCACTAATAAATTAAAGTACACTTTTTTCATAAAAATCTCACATATTTTCTTTTGCCATGTAGTGTTTATTGCAAATAGTCCTTTCTCTAACACTACCCACAATGGATTTTGCAAATTTTGTGGCTTATGTTGACTGCTTTGCAATTTATACCAGTGTGTGAAATATTCCCAGCACATACACTTAATCAAAACAAGCCCAATTAAGCTCAGTACTTTAGATTCCACCTCATTAGCTTTCTGTTCCTAAAATATAACAGATGTGATTGCTGCGGGCCATGAGTTAAAGATGAATTTTTCAGCTAAGCACTTACAATACAACCTAAAGTTATATGAAGATTTAATTATTACTTTCATTTTCATGGCTTCCTGTAAAAGCTCATTTTTCATTCAATACCAATAGTATTCTACTACTGCACTTTACCTGCAGTTACACAGAAAAGTATATAAATGAGGAAGAAGGGAGAGGTCAAGGGTCTTATTTTTACTCTTGGCCTCACATATTGTATGAATGACTTCACAAACTTGCTGTGCTTTTATCCTTTCAAAACTACTGGAATTGAGAAAGAAGTCAGGATCTCAGCTTGCAGAATATAACTTCTGCTTAAAAACTGTGCCATGGTGAAAATGATTTTGCAATATGTTTACTTGGTATGCTTCAAAAAGATCTGATGGCTTAACATACCAGCAATAGCTGGCTAGTACTCCCCTCAAGCAATCCTTGACACTTAGCTGGATTTTAACTCTTTAGAACTAGTAGCTTTTGTATAATATCCAATTTAAGGGAAAATATTATCATTTTTCAGTAGTCAAAAGGCTAAAGAGGATTGCTGTAGGACTGACGAGAGGGATACAGAGGGAAGCACTGCCAATTGTCAGTAGTTGTATTTCTTTATGAATACTCCAGTGTCAAACTGCTGAATCTCTCCTGCCTTTTTGTCCTTGTTATGAGAGATCAAGTGTCTGGTGAATCAAGAACAGTCTCTGTCCAAACCAAAGCTATTCCAGGAATAATCCAGATGGAATGGTCTGACTTGTCTACAGAACAGTTCACCATGGAGCTTTCCAAATGTGCTTGGAGCTTACAATAAATAAAACTTCCTTACAGAATTTGCTGCTCATGCATTATTCATATCATCTTCTCGTCAACCTCACATAATTAGGACCAACTTTATCAACCTGTTTAGTTACAGTGGTGTTTGGCTACATTGAGTGAGCCAACAAGACAGCAGTCATGGGATCTATGCAGTAGGAGTTTTGTCCAACCGTCTCAGCACCCTCATTCAATGAAGCTAACTGTGCATACAACTGCACACATGATGCACGTTTAATCTTCTAAAAATGGGAATAAATCAGTCTTGTTAATATTAGTAGCAATACCAGAGGCCCTAAGAGGTCATTAGGTACTTTCTCTGCATAAATTATTGCTTAAGGTGCAAGGTAGGACTCACAACTATAATTACTCAAACAATCTGATTCACCACTCTTATCACATTTCTGTGTTGGATGACTTTTAAAGAGTTGGTGGTTGCTTTCTCTGCAGGGTAGGTATCTGAGGTAGCTTAATTGAAGTCAATGAAGCTTCGCATTGACACAGAACTAGTGCACTTAATAAGAGGTTAATGCTTGGATGAAAAGAGAAGTCAGGCTTTTAGTTGAAAGATTTTCTCGTGGTTGATATCTTCTCCTGTTTGCACTTTCCTACTGCAGCATTCTTTCTTTTCTACTCCCTAAAAGATTCATTAAAAAAAAAAAAAAAAAAAGCAAACATGTTTTCTTTGTGGTTTACACTGAAAAGAAGACATAGATTTTTGATTTATTAAAATGTGGAAGGAAATAAATAATTAACATTTCTAGTGATTAGTCCCTAAGGTCTTTATTTATGGATCCCTGGCACAGACACACTTCAGATAATAGCCCAATTTAATATTTATGATGTGCTAGATTTCTCTAAATATATGAATTTGGCAATTATCATGGGAGTTATCCCTTATTTATCTACTCTTGACTTTTAATTAGCAGGATTGCCATTTAATCATTTACAATCTCCCCTTCCAAAAAACACCTTACCTGCTACTTCTTTGATGAATGTGTCCCTGTTGCATCACTACTCCGATTAGAAGATCTGTTATTTCAACGACAAGCTTTCATATAAAAATACTAGGTATTCAGAAACAGCATCTTGGCACCCTACAACTAGCACACCATTAGACACCCATCAGCCTTCAGCAGACCAGGCTTAGGAGACTTATTGTTTAAAAAAGAATATTGTGTGTGTGTGAGTGGATATGGGAGGAGGAAGCCTGGCACATGCTGTTTAATTAAACATAATAATATTCAGTGTAAAGATTATCTCTCCTTCTTTGACAATATAAAATAATGTCACAGAAATTATAGCTTTGTTAAAAAGTTCTCTCTAACATTAATCAAGTTGCTTCCACAGAGAGATGAAACTACAAGCTCTAATATGCTAACATTCAGCAACGTGTTACTAATAGCATCATTAACACATACCATATATAGCTACATGGAGTGTCTTATACTGATATAGTGCCAAGTCCCAGTTTGTCAAGTTGGGACACGGGAACAGCAAAATAATTTCATTCACTCCACCAGCTAATTAAGATGGAGCTTAAAGCATGGAAGCTGAGAAACTTAGCAGGTCTTCTGTGCCATTCCTCCAGGGTGACTTTGTAGGGAATAGTAATACTTAATATAGTCACTGTTGCATGTTAAATGATTGTCAGGGAAGTGCAAGTGGTAGAGGTTGAATCAGTAAAGGGTGAACACTGCCATCATTGTGCAGTATTCAGTCCTCCCTCCCCACTCATTTCTGGTCCTGCGCTTGCCCATAGCACTATAAAAGAACAAGGTTTTGGGGTGGGGGGTGGTGGTAGTGGTGCTTGGTTTGTTTTTTAAATACACAGGGTCTTGACATTTACATAAAACCAAACTATCTTCCTACAATGTGCTGTTAACCGGTACCTGTCATACAACTTTACCCTAAGAATATGACTGGGTAACCAGGACTAATTTGTCTTTTAAGATTTCCTTGTAATTGCCATTATGAAGGAATCCCACAGTCTTCACATTTGAGGAACTCTTTCATCACTCATCTTTAGCTGTAGTTCTTAGCAAATGAATGGATGCAGTGTCCAGCTTCTCATGCAGTTGGCTCACCAGGTTATTTTTCAGCCTTACACAGATATAACTATTCTATCACAAAATCTGCCCTGTAAAATCAAATTATAATACACTTTTGCAAACTTCATATTTCTATAATACCTGCAGCAAGTTTGTCATAACAACAGCAGTGTTTGATTAGGTCCCAGTTCTGCATCCAATACTTCAGAGTGCTGATGCGAAGGACTATGTGCAAAACATCATGCAGAGAGAGATGCAGGTTTGCACAGTGGTACTGCAGTTCCCCTATACCAGACACAGCTTAATCAATCCCCTTGCTAAGCCTATTAATGGTTGCTTCTCAGAGCTCTGCCTTTTCCCTTAAGAAAGTATTTGAAGCATTCTGTTTTCCAATATCCCCCCCATAGCGATGGCTTACTTGAGAACATGCTAAATTAATTTAGTTTCACAAAACTGAGATACAGATGTTAATCACAAAAAAAAAAACTAAAGTCATGTAATTCTCAGTAACACTCATTGTTTCATTTCCCCTTTATCATGGGTATTCACTGTTCTAAATTTATGGTCTTTTTTTGTTAATGTACAACATTGGAAATTGCTAGTTCACCTTCAAATGGCTGCCTGACCTTTCTTGAGGCCAAGTTTTCTCTTTCCTCATGTAAATTTTCATAATGACAAAACGAAGCCTTTTTATGGATGTCTCATTCTGTTGATATGATTTTTTCAAGGCAGCATCTGCCTTACCACAAAATATGAAAGGGACTTGGCTTTTTTACCTTTGCTGTTGATTTTTTTGCATTTTGTCATTTGGTCAGTTTTGTTGCTCCTCTGACATGCTTTTCATTTGTTCCCACATTTTTTGGTTTGGATCCAATAAGATTAAGTTTTAAAGTGTCAATGTGTAATAATTTATCAACTGAACTTAAAAAAACCCCAGCATACATGCTCAGCACCTATTCTGGTACCCTATCTCCTACATAGTTTTCTGGGTTTGATTTTATAAACTCTCAATGAACCAGCTACTTAAAAGTCACTTGCAGTATAATTTCCTTTGGTCAAGAAACTGAAAGGTTTACCATGGATTTTGCACCACCAGCCATTAATGCCAAAGTCTGAGTTGATAATCATAGAATCATAGAAGAGACCTCCAAGATCATCCAGTCTAACCTAGCACCCAGCCCTATCCAATCAACTAGACTGTTGGGTATAGTAATATTAAATGCAGTGATTTTATAGCATTGTCTGACTGTGGTACAGCTATTGGAATTTGAGATACTGGAACATAAGCCATGGACAGGCGAGAGTGCATGACTTCAGCTAAGTGCTGAATAGAGATAAAGTGGAAGGTTGGAATGACCTTAGAGAATGGTGTAACAAATGTAAACAAATGTAAGGCTGGAGTCTGTGGTTTTCTCCTATCACTGCTCAGACAGAATATACATGTTGTTGAGAGAATATGAAGAATGTCTATGCTAATTAGTGTGTAATCCTGACGTAGTCCTAACACAAATGTATGTAACCAATCTAACATGATTTGTAACCCTGTTATGTAGCCTTCTGATAGAAGGTATATAAGCCCATGCTTTGGGACTAATAAACTGGAACATGGAACTTGCTTATGTTAAGCCTTCTCCCCGTCTCTTCTGGTACCCATGGTATCGAGGCTTGTGGCACTAGACCATGACACAAAGTGCCTCATCCAGTCTTTTCTTGAACACCTTCATGGATGTAAAGTTTGAGAATTTTTGTTCACCTATCCATCTTTAGGGACATAAAAAAGAAAAAGAGATTTTCTGAAAATACAGTCCTAATCTGTGATGCTTATTACCAAACAATCAGCAGAGACACTGGATTTTTAACAGATGAGTATTCATCCTATTTGTACTACAATTTATGAGTTATCTGGCTGAGGGTATGAAAGTTGCAACAAAAGGTCCCAAAAACTAGTCTTTCAGAAAGTCATCACACTTTTGTTGTTGTTGTTGTTCTTTGTTGTGGGGTTTTTTTTTGAGCAGTTCCCACTTCATCTCAGATTTCATGTTATCCATGTTTTAGTTCTTTATAAAACTGAAGTGCACTTCATCTCAGTCTGTACACTCAATATAATAAATTTAAGACAGAACTTTCTTAGAGTCAACAAGAGTTGTTCTGCTATAAAGCAATAATCTGTTTCTCACTGTTTTGGATTTAAGTAGAATGAAAAGAAACTACATTTTAAAATCAGGGAGACACTGTGAGGAATATATTAAGAACAAACTGGCAATGAAAGAGGAGTAACTAGCCTGACCCATCAGACTCTTCTCCACCCCTAGCCGTGTGATTCTCCAAGTGCTGAGAACACACCATTTAGTAAGGTCATGAAATTCAATCAGATGAAACTGATTGCTTTATTTTTTGGCACATCTGTAGTGTAGCAAACAAAACATACAAATGTATGTGTGAAACTTACGCTAGAGACAGACAAAAGCAACTGGAAGGTGGATTCCGCTATCGGTTAGAGGTATTCGCACAGAAGGAGGTAACTTGTTAGATGTGCATCGATGTGAAATAAAAAGATTGTGAGAGAATGCATGTGCTAGTTTGAGGCTAGCTGAAATATTTTAGTGAAATTAGATTATAGGCTGTGAAAAGGAAACAGTGGTGATGTCTACTTCACTCATAGGCTTGCTGAGATGTATGAAAACAAGAACATAAACATAGATAAGTCAGCCGGTATGGGTCTCTGTCACAGCTGGTGCCTGTGTTTTTATCCCTAGCCTGCTTTATGTGTAACTAATCCTTCTGCTTTCTAACCCCACTGGCCAATCCTCCAAACGCACCTTGCATGTAAGGCAAACCCTGGGATAAGGTAAAGGGGTGGAAAGAAGGTAGAAGGGTGGTTGGGAGCCCCTCCTGGGGACTCTGGTTTCTGGGAGGGCTGTTGTGTTTCTGTATTGCCTTTCACTTGCATATTTCTGTATATAGCTATATATATTGTAAATAATTTGCCTGTATATGCGGAGGTCGTCAAGAGACGACTCAATATGAGTTAGCTGCAAGACAATTCAATGGTTTATTACGAGCATCAGGCTTTTATAGTCAGAGCATCAGTGTATATGTTAGTGTGAACCCAGCATGCTCTTCAGTACTTAGCAATTGGCACATCTAAAGTTTGGAATTTGCATGGTCCTCCTACTTGCGGTTGCTTCATCACACACACCACTGCAGCTTACTGCATTTCAATACACTCAGACCTCACCTTAAGGACTTGATTGTACAAAGCTTCTAGGGACCCATGTCCCCTATCCTTCAGCCATTTCCCAACATGCATATTGTGCTAAGTTTCATTCCTTAATTCCCAGCCCACTGAGTCTAGTCTGGGTGATTTCATAAGAGTGGGGGGGGGGGGGGTAATACCTGAGCCATCATAATGCAGATGATATGACTGTGATTTAAGGGAAAGGGAGCAAAGAATCAAAATTCAATTCTAGAAATGGATAGCAGAGGTGATTTTGGTACTGCAAAGGACAGGCAGGTATTTAGATTAAGGATGTGTCATTATCATGACTTTGTGGAAGCTGAATAAGAAAAGTGAGTCATGCTACCAACTTCTCAAGACCAGATCCCAGTTAATGTTCAATTGCTTTAAAGCTTTAGTACTGCAACACCCAACGATAATGACGTGGCTCTGTGACACCCAGCTCTTCAGGTGGCCATGCAGGTCCCCACTACATTGAAAAGGGACATTCAGCTACCTCGAAATAATGATCAGCAAGCACACTGTACAGAGGCAACACAAAGATATTCATTCAGTAGCCAATTGGAAAATACAAGTTTCTGTTCCCAGGGCTATTTCTGTGGTTGAATTAATCAATGATTGGATATAAGCAAATTCATTGCAGTCAGTCCACTTTCTCTGAGACGAGAGTTACTGAGCAGTGAGGTGCAGATACATTGCTATGCTCTTCTTCTTTTCAGGGCTGAAAAACTTCAAACCTTTTATACATTCTGACATAGCTTCAAAAAGGAAAACTCCTTCATTTTTTTAAAAATATAACACATTCCAATGGGACATAGGCAATACCCTTCTTCAGGCAGGAAAAAAGGAACTGAATGGGCCTGTGTCAGCTGCTTAAAGGAAGAAGTCTTTAAAAATACTAGGCTGCTGTGTAGCAGCAGATGGAGCACTGATCTGATTAAAGAGATTGGCCAGCAGTAGGGGCACTTGTAGTTATTAAACAGAAACCTGCATACCTGGATGAACATCTGGAAATACTGAGCAAATGTATCAAATCATCTAATTCAGAAAAGTCTTGTTGAAGGAAGGCCAGAACTCTGGAAACCTCTAAAAACATTTATCAACTCTGTACTATTAAAAAAACAAAACAAAACAAAACACTTGCAAGTTTTGTTTTGTGTAGACCCTAATTCTTTCAAAAGGTGTTTAAAGGTGGTCTGCAATTGAGTGATGAGTAGGTCCTTTCAGAAGAGCCAGAGAAAATTGCAGTTTCTAGTATGCACCAGGTTGCATAAATGCACCTAACTGGAAGTACTTCTGCAGATTTGCTGACGTCAAGCATGATAGGGATAAAAAAGGACACAAATGGGAGCATCTGGTGTTTAAGGTCTTATACAGAGGCAACAGCTAAGAAAGAGCAGAGGTGCTCAGTTACCTCTCTTCTGCTGTCCCGTTTAGTATGTTGCTATGGCTTGTGAGTGCAGAGGCAAGATGAGAAGATGAGTCCTCATCCCTGGAAGGATTGAAAAGCTGTGGAGGTGTGTTGCTGAGGGATATATAGAGCCACGGAGATGATCAGAGGGCTGCAGCACCTCTGCTATGAGGACAGGCTGAGAGAGTTGGGGCTCTTCAGCCTGGAGAAGAGAAGGCTTCGAGGAGATCTTAGAGCGGCTTTCCAGTATCTGAAGGGAGCCTACAGGAAGGCTGGGGAGGGACTATTGACAAGGTCTGGTAATGTCAGGATGAGGGGGAATGGGTTTAAGCTGGAGGAGGGGAGATTTAGACTGGATGTTAGGAGGAATTTCTTTACAGTGAGGGTGGTGTGACACTGGAACGGGTTGCCCAGGGAGGTTGTGGATGCTTCCTCCCTGGAGGTGTTTAAAGTCAGGCTGGATGAGGCCTTGAGCAGCCTGCTCTAGTGGGAGGTGTCCCTGCCTATGGCAGGGGTTGGAGCTGGATGATCCTTGAGGTCCCTTCCAACCTAAACCATTCTGTGATTCCATGATTCTATGATTCTTGTTGCTTCAGTTAAAGACCTTTTCATCTCCTTCCAGTCTTTCCCTTCTTACAGGCTTGTTGCAGCAACAAACAGGATTCAGCCTCTTGTCCTGTCACTTGTTGCATGTGAAAAGAGACTGACCTCCGCACCTCTCCAACCTGCTTTATGCTAGTCTTTCCTCAACCTCCTCTTCTGAAGACAACCTCATTTTCTTCATCTGTCCCTCATAAGTCTAGTGTTGAAGTTGTGTTATCTCTCCCTGATATACAGGGCCACTCCAGCACTTCTCCTCCCTTGCCTCTTATTGAAAAGTTGTTATCCATCAGCTGCAACACTCCACTCATGTGGGTTGTCCCACCACATTTCTGTGATGGCTACCATTTAGTTGTCTTGCTGAACAACAGCTTCAGGTCTTTTCCTGCTTCTTACCCGTGCTGTGAGCATTAGTATAGATGCATATCAGCTCACCTAATGGTCTCATCACTTTTCTGGGGAGAGAGGCCCTAATCCCCACCAGGCTACCAGGCTGTTTGTAGATACTTCCAGAGTGACCAACAGTAATCTAATAGTGCTTAAATGACTATGCTGACTTTTGGGATAAAACTTGAAGCATTCTTACCAGAGAGTTGCCCTAGAAAATATGGCAAGTAAATACAATTTAGTTTTGATTTAGAAATGTGAGGCATTAAAAGTCACTTTAAAAAGTAATGTGCTTAACTGAATCAATACTGATACTCAAGATTTCATTTCACAGCGAAGTAGCTTCATCACCTAATTGTGCTAAAGGTTAATTAAGATTATATTTGTCAATATACAAATGTGGGTATGTACATTTCTGGGAATTTTCACTAATTTTAAGATTGCATGTATTATTAATTATTCCTGAAATAATGCTTTGTTATGTTTGGGTACATATTTCTTAGTTATGTTAGACAGTGTGATCCCAACTGTTGATCAAGGGAGTGCCATCCGTAATTGGAAATATGCCAAAATAATCTCAGTCCAGCATTCTTGGAGATAAAATGAAACAAGTTTAGCAGAATTCCAGATCCTCCAGAATGTATGTCTTGATCTAAAAATAGGGATCTCCTGACAAATTTGTACATATGGCAGGATAAACACAATGTTCCCTTCTGCCTCTAAAAATGTATTTCCTGTTCTCATTTCCACATGAAACTCTGGAGCAGAATTTAAACTCGAGAATGATCAGTCTCAGCTGAAAATTAACTGATAGGTAGGAATTGTTTTCCATGTTAACAGACATTGTTTTCCATGTTAAGACACTGGAACGGGTTACCGCCCAGGGTGGTAAGACACTGGAACAGGTTGCCCAGGGAGGTTGTGGATGCTTCCTCCCTGGAGGTGTTTAAGGCCAGGCTGGATGAGGCCTTGAGCAGCCTGCTCTAGTGGAATGTGTCCCAGCCTATGGCAGGGGGTTGGAGCTGGATGATCCTTGAGGTCCCTTCCAACCTAAACCATTCTATGATTCTATGATACTGCAGTGAACTTTTCTGTTAGCAATCATTTTTGAATGATGGCTTCTTCCACCAGCTCTTTCAAAAGAGTTGTACCTCTTGCTCTATGGCATGGCAACAGAATGTTGCTGTAGTGAGAAAAAACAAACGAGTTACATTCAGATTTTACTGAATTTTCTTCAGGAATCTGTCAACCTACTTTAATAGAAGTATATACAGGGAAACAGTATATGCAGAACATACCACATAAATCCAGGATGTATCTAGAAGAAGCATGAAATTATGTTTTATGATGGAACATTTTACTAGCATTAACTTTTCTGTTTGCAGGTACAGAAAAAAAAGAAAAAGAGACACTGAACTCTTCACTATCCACACACACATAGAAAAAACACCACAGATTTTATTTCATGTAGGAAAATGGAATGGTATTTTCTTTCTGTTCATTTTTAAGAAGTGCAGAATGATAAAGCCCTACTTTTAACCCTATGCCATAATGAATCAATAAAGGATGTGAAATGAAATAAATGGAAGGCAAAAGTACAGCAAAAATTCTGCAAGTGAATACTTTTCACAGCGTGCTGTCATCCCTTGGAATTAACTCCAGCAGGAGATTATTAAGTCAAATATTGTTGAAAGATTTTTAAAGGGCTGAATAATTTTATGAGTAATAACAACAATATGAATGTTAAAGTAATCTATTACTATGCTTCAGAGAGTAAATTGATAGCTGCAGGAGTCAAGAAGATATCCCCTTCTGTACCTTCCTTTCCACACAACCGGCTAAGTGCATTAAGGACTTTTCTTCAACTTCCCCTCAAGCATCAGACATTGGTCACATAAGGCAGAAGGCAGAAAATATGCAGGACTCAACAAATGAGAAGGAATATAGGATTTGTCTAAACCAGGGTGGCAAATCCTATGCTCCTTCTCTCCGTGACTATCATAGTATCATAGCATCATAGTATCATCAGGGTTGGAAGAGACCTCACAGATCATCAAGTCCAACCCTTCACCACAGAGCTCAAGGTTAGACCATGGCACCAAGTGTCACGTCCAATCTTGCCTTGAACAGCTCCAGGGACGGCGACTCCACCACCTCCTTGGGCAGCCCATTCTAGTGGCCAATGACTCTCTCAGTGAAGAACTTTCTCCTCACCTCGAGCCTAAACTTCCCCCGGCGCAGCCTGAGGCTGTGTCCTCTCGTTCTGGTGCTGGCCACCTAAGACAGCAACCTCCCCCTGCCCACAACCTCCCCTCAGGTAGTTGTAGACAGCAATAAGGTCTCCCCTGAGCCTCCTCTTCTCCAGGCTAAACAATCCCAGCTCCCTCAGCCTCTCCTCGTAGGGCTGTGCTCGAGGCCTCTCACCAGCCTCGTCGCCCTTCTCTGGACACGTTCAAGCATCTCAATGTCCCTCTTAAACTGGGGGGCCCAGAACTGGACACAGTACTCAAGGTGTGGTCTAACCAGTGCAGAGTACAGGGGCAGAATGACCTCCCTGCTCCTGCTGGCCACACCATTCCTGATGCAGGCCAGGATGCCACTGGCTCTCTTGGCCACCTGGGCACACTGCTGGCTCATGTTCAGGTGGGTATCAATCAGCACCCCCAGATCCCTCTCTGTCTGGCTGCTCTCCAGCCACTCCGACCCCAGCCTGTATCTCTGCATGGGGTTGTTGTGACCAAAGTGCAGCACCTTGCACTTGGAGCCATTGAATGCCATCCCATTGGACTCTGCCCATCTGTCCAGGCGGTCAAGGTCCTGCTGCAGAGCCCTTCTGCCCTCCAGCCCAGCCACATCAGCCCCCAGCTTGGTGTCATAATCATCGTCTGAATGTATTTTTCCTACAGCATAAAAAGACATTGCTTTTCTGTGTTCACCACCCCAATGGGTGCAACACCAGTAGCTGGAAGTTTGGTCTCGTAAGTCACTTGATGTGTTACTTCTCACATCTCATTGACACTTCTTTCTGGGACATTAACTTTTCTTCACTGAGTAGATTTCATGAACTTTCCAAGCAGGGGAAAAAAGAAAGAAAAAAGGCAAAACCACAAAACCCCCAATTTGATTTAATTTTCTACTCGTCACTATCACTTTGCCAAGAAAAGAGGAGAATGATAATCTCTGTGATGCTATTCTCACTCTGCTTTTGAGATCTCAGGGGGAAGCAAGAATATCAGGTGGGAAGAGGAAGACACAGAAAGAGATTGTTACTCAGTATCAAACAGTATCACACACAGTATCACCAAGGTTGGAAGAGACCTCATAGATCATCAAGTCCAAGCCGTTACCACAGAGCTCAAGGCTAGACCATGGCACCAAGTGCCACGTCCAATCCTGCCTTGAACAGCTCCAGGGACGGCGACTCCACCACCTCCCTGGGCAGCCCATTCCAGTAGCCAATGACTCTCTCAGTGAAGAATTTTCTCTTCACCTCAAGCCTAAATTTCCCCTGGCGTAGCTTGAGGCTGTGTCCTCTTGTTCTGGTGCTGGTTGCCTGAGAGAAGAGAGCAACCTCCCCCTGGCTACAACCACCCCTCAGGTAGTTGTAGACAGCAATAAGGTCTCCCCTGAGCCTCCTCTTCTCCATATAATATACTATATATAATATAATATAATATAAAATACTAATATATTATAAAACACTGCTGGTCACACTGGCCTCAATATTTGCCCCATGATGCATTTTTGAGACATGTTAAAAATCAAATCATTTTGCTGAATGTTTTGTATGCTAGAACTCTATTAATATGTTAAAGGAAGTTAATAAAGAATTTACGTTCTTTAGTAAGCAAATCATCTCTCAATAACTTTAGAAAAGTGATCTGATAAAAGTTATATCTTTGGGGACCCATCAGTCTTTGTAGATTTTATGGTGTCACATTGTTGATTCTGAGAGTTTTGTGACCTACTGTATCAGATGGAGATGGCAAAAAATATAAAGATTCAAAGCACAAGAGCAAAATAATAGCTATGGGTTTACTACTGTTGTTGCTACTACTCATTGAAAATTTTACAACAAAACAATGCAGTAACCTGTACAAACACCTGTGCTAGTTTGAGCCTAGCTAGAATGTTTTGGTGAGAACAATTAGATCATAGGCTGAGAAATGAAAATAATGGTGAGATCTACTTCCCTCACAGCCTTGCTGAGATGTGTAGAAAGGAAAAGCAAAATATTAGATAAAGGCACTTCGCTGGGCACTTCACTCTGGGCTGTGCTCTTGCCTCTTTGCCTGCTGCAGAGCTGGGGCTGCTGGCTGAACTCCATCTTGCTTTCTAACCTCACCCTCCATTTGCTTTGCTGATTCACCTTTGCTTCTTAATCCCCTTGGCCAAACCTCCATTCTTCCTTGGGACTGGGGAAAGGTTGAGAGGGGCAGGGGGAAGGTGAGGGGGTGGTTGAGAGCCCCTCCTGGGGACTCAGGTTTCTGGGAGGGGAGCTGTGTCTGTATTACCTTTTTACNTATACAGAAATATACAAGGTAAAAGGTAATACAGAAACACAACTCCCCTCCCAGAAACCTGAGTCCCCAGGAGGGGCTCTCAATCACCCCCTCACTTTCCCCCTACCCCTCTCAACCTTTCCCCAGTCCCAAGGAAGAATGGAGGTTCGGCCAAGGGGATTAAGAAGCAAAGGTGAATCAGCCCAAAGGAAATGGAGGGTGAGGTTAGAGAGTAAGATGGAGTTCAGCCAGCAGCCCCAGCTCTGCAGCAGGCAAAGAGGCAAGAGCACAGCCCAGAGCAAAGTCAAGAGTGAAGTGACTTTATCTAATGTTTTGCTTTTCCTTTCTACACATCTCAGCAAGGCTGTGAGGGAAGTAGACCTCACCATTGTTTTCATTTCATAGCCTATGATCTAATTCTTCTCACCAAAACATCCCAGCTAGGCTCAAACTAGTACACTATACAACTAAGTTCAACAGCTAGAAAATTAAGAGGAATACAGTTGAACCAAGGTACTTCTGTCTGGAATAATTTACAGATAAGGTTTATCATACACTTCCCCCTGCTGTATAGCGTTAGAGACTAATTTTTGAACTAATCTAATTAAAGTCAATTTTGGGATAGTTGTACTTCTCTAATAGTTTCTGAGACATATGCATTAGCAACAGAGAGCAATATGTTGTTATAGCAACAGGCCTACCACAAAGACTTCAGAAATAAAATATCTAACAATGGTGGTTTGGGAACAGCTGTTTCTGTGCAAGTTTGGTTAGGAGAAGTTAGGTTCTCGCTGCAATCAAACCACATGATGGTTTGTGGATCCTAATTTTAAATGTATGGAAAGAGCTTACTTCCCTCTGTAGGTGTTTTGATGCTTGGCTAAGGTAAAAATAGCTTTATAATGGATATTTTATACTTAGTATTCTTCAGTTTGTGTAAAATCCTTTCACTGGCATTGATCTTGGTACTTCACTCAGCATTATAACCACATAAAGTGAATGAGCAGATATATGACTGAGGACCTCTGTTTATTCTATTTTTCCTAAACATGATCAACAAATACAGGTAAATAAAAGAGTCCACTGTGATCCTTCCATAGTCCTCAAGCACTGAAGAATAAAAGGGACACTTCTAAGTACACCTGTCATTAAAATTCAGGATAGCAATGTATTTCAGCAAATGAGCTGGCCTGTTGGCTGTCTCACAATGTCACGTAAGAAGATTTGTTCCGTATGCTTTCAAATTAGCCTTTGTACTGAGCAGGTTGCCTGGGTTTACCTTCTCTTGTTTCCTTTTGGTTTTGTCTTGAGTTTAGCTGGTTTTCAATTATGATTCATGGTCTAGAAAAAGGAAAACTCAGTGCAAGATAAAGGGATTTCCTGATCATTAATCACATGCTATTCACTTGACAACTTCAGTTATAACTTAGAAGGCAAATATCTGTCCAGATTGCAACACTTACGTTCACAGTGTGGCATAGCTTTCATAAAGGTGGTTCAGTGTACGTCCTAGAGGTCCCGTGTACCCCAGAAATTTCCTCTCCCTCCCTGGTTTGAATGGGAGAGGAAAAAGGTGCAAAAAGACCTGTTTCCCCCACCCCTGCCCTGCAGGCGTGAAGTGGGGGGAGCAGGGGGACCCTTCCGGCACGAGGGGTGCCCCGTGCCGGGCCCATGCTGCACTCGGCTGAGGATTGGCTGTGTGCTTTTTGCGCCTAGGAAGTGCTAACTCGGCTTTGTCCAAGGAAGATATAAATATCGAGGGGTTCCCGCCTTGGGGTGTTCCCGCCTTGGGGTGCTCCTGCCGTGGAGTTCGTCCCCGCTTTGGATTGTGTTCCCGCCTTGGTGTGCCTGCTTGGAGTTCTCCTCCCCCCACCTGGATAGCTTCTACACACGGAGCCTCTTCTCTTGCTGTGGAGGACAGTGTCAAAGGCTTTGCTGAAGTCCAAGTAGACTACATCCACAGCCTTCCCCACATTCACCAGGCAGGTAACCTGATCATGAAAGGAGATCAGGTTGGTCAGGCAGGACCTGCCCTTCCTAAACCCATGCTGGCTGGGCCTGATCCCTTGGCCATCCTGTAGGTGCTTTGTGATGGCACTCAAGATGACCTGTTCCATGACCTTGCCTGGCACTGAGGTCAGGCTGACAGGTCTGTAATCGTCCTTCTTTTCAAGCCAGCGCACTCCGTCAGGAGTAGCTTACGGCTCAGCCTAATTTGATAGTGGGGAATGCTATATTTAATAGCACAAGCCTTTTCCAACTCCTGACTTCAAATTAATCAAGTTTACCTGTGGCACCTATTGTGTAGATATTCTCAACCAACTAAGAATGAGCCTGCTAATTAAATCTAAATTATCTTCTGTATATAGTTTTGGGAGTGGGTTTTCGGGAAAATAAAATAACTGTATTTTTATAAATTCCTGACTCGGCCAAATTAATTCCTGCCTCCATAACAGTGTAATTCATAGAAAGCAGGACATCAGATGGCAAAACTAACCTCTACAACAGCTCCCTCAGTGCTAATGTGGAAAAGACAAAAGAATGCAAGAGCTCATATTACTGTAGAAGCCAGAAACTGTAAAGCAAACTTCATTCTGGTTCATATTGCTCCATACCCATGTGTGAACTGAGTATTCTTTAGTTTATTGGGAGAGGAAAAATAAAAGTGAGAATGTAAAAAGGAAAAAGTGGGGTTAAGTATTTAAAAAAATAATACATATGAAGAAATGTACATCTGAAACCCATTTTAAATAGGAAGGGAAGATATTAAAAACCTGAAATGTAAAGAACCCCATGACCACAGCAAACCATACATTTTACTTTGCTCTGGAGTTATCTCCAGTGTTATCTAGGAAAATATGATCTCCATGTAAAATTTGATTTTTTTTTTTTTAATGCAGTTCTTCCATGTGTATGTCCTACAGTTTAGTAAGGTCTGAGGCCATACTGTAAACACTTGTATGTTCTCTCCCCAGTACTTAGCTCTCTGTTTTCACAATATGCATGAGAACAGAGTACCTTTGAGACAACTGTGTTTATATGGACGTTCGTTGAACTCGTTGAACAGGTTAAAAAATTATTGACAGGCAAAGGGAAGGGACTGATAGCCCCAGAGAATGATCACTTATGTTTTATTGCTCTGCAAAATCTCATTTGGAAACAGAAAACAAATCAAACAAAAAGAAAACCAATGGCTTGCTGGAGACATCTGAGAAACAGTGAGAACATTTCTGAACAGAAGTTTCTCACAGGATTAACACTTTGATGTCAATTTAAAGCAAAAGGCATACATTCAAGCTGATATTTTTTTCATAACAGAAAGTAACAAGCTGTTATAGTAACACACCACATTGGATGACTTCATAGCACAGATGTCAGGACTGCAGGTTGGATACATCTACTATCACTGGGAGTTTGGTTTGAAGGGACAGGATAGTAATTTTTCTCAGGTTGGTAGGATGTTTTCTAAGGGCTGTTTTCTGACACTCAGATACTTCACTGTTCATCTGTCTATCCTGGTGAATCTGGTGAGAGAAGCTGTATTGAGAGGAGATCATAGAATCATAAAATCATATAATGGTTTGGACTGAAAGAGACCTCTAGAGGTCATCTAGTCCAACTCCTCTGCAATGAGCAGGTACATCTCCAACTTCATCAGGTTGCTTAGAGACCTATCTAACCCTGCCTTGAATGTTTCCAAGGACGGAACATCCATCACTATTCTGGACGATCTGGTCTAGTGCCTCAGCACCCTCGTTGTAAAAAAACTATGACTTATGTTTAGTCTAAATCTTTAAGTTTAAAATTATTAACCCCTGTCCTGTGAAACTGGCCCTACTAAAAAATTGTCCTCATCTTTCTGATCATGCCCCTTTGAAAAGGTGCAATAGGATTTCCCCAAAGCCTTTTCTTCTCCAGGCTGAACAGCTTCAGCTTTCAGCTGTTTTTTTTTGTTTGTTTGTTTGCTTAGTTTTCTGGATGTGTTTTGGTTTGGTTTGGTTTGTTTGTTTGTTTTATTTATTTTCATTATTTATGGTTCATTGTTTGGTTTTTTTGGTGAGGAAGTAGCAATTCTGACATGGCCATTAATGCACTGGTAGATGATCATACAGTAGGTTTTTGGAGACTTTGGCATATCCATAAAACTACTCCTCCTTGATTATAGCAGAAGTATGAATCATTAAAACATCTGCTTGAAAAAAATAATTTTATATTAATTCTTATGGATATGCTCCATAATCTGGGTTTGAACTTTCTTTGGGCTGTAGGGGATCCAGGCTCAACTTTATGTTTCCATGATAAAGAGGTGTTGCTGGCTTTACCAAATTGAAAACAGTTTTCCATACGATTCTTTTCTTCATTAGTAGTATCCAAAATGCCACATTACAATTTCTTTTTCTATCTGATCTCAAAAGATTCACAGGCCAAGGCAGAACTGAGATGAGTGTGGGAATGGGGAATGATAACTAATATCTCCATTTACTGCACACAACTTTCTGAAAGAATCAGATGCATTTCTGTAGTGTGAAGTGTTTAGTTTGCAACACTTGATAAGCACAACCCATTTTTATCTGTTAGAATAATTATGCTGTTTAGACCACTGTCTAGGTACTCTGTCACCTCCACTCACATACACTCCCCCACTGAGTACTGTATTCACTCTGTATACCCCAGGCTACTCAGAAATGGAATGACTTTGTCCAGTTTGGTAAAAGACTGATTAAAATCACAGTCCTTATCAAAGCAGCAAAATACATCTCCAGATCTTTCCATTTCCCATAGCTGCTGCCTTTCACTCCTATCTTCCACAAGGAAACTTTCTCCCTCTACTTGCAGAACTAATAGTTAAAATTTTAAAACATACCCCTGAATACCAAGTGAGCCCTTTGCTGCTTACGCCACAGCATAGCTGTTAAAGTCAGGGTCTGACTTCTTCATAAAAAGTGGGATAGAAAATTGGCACAATATGAAATAGAAATTATATTTCCAGCCACGATTTAGTTCAAATGAAAACAAATACAGCAAAACGTTGAAAATGGTAAAAAAAACACCCTTAAGTAATTAGGAATGAAGCAAGATATTCTGACCCCAAAAGCAGTTTACCCACACAAACTCAGAATCAGCAGAATGTTGCCACCCAGATATAAAATATTTTTGTTCAATTTATCCTCAAAATGTCACCATGCAGATTCTTTGGAAGGATAGAGCACGAAGAATATAAGTAATGTGTAAGAAACAACCTATTTTCCAATCTTTTCCTATATACTATTTCTGAAAATGTCACTACCATGCTGAGTCTACTAATAGGATCATTAGCTCATCAAATCAGGCTCAGAATCTAAAACTGAGAAATAAGAAATGCTCACAAAATAGCTCTGAAGAAAGAGCTAATTAGGTGGAAGTTGGCATGGTCTTGGCTCTAAAAAGGTCAAACTAAAAGTAAGGTTTACAGGGTAGAATCTTAACAACCAAAACGTACTCTTGAAATACTGGGAAATAGCAATTCAGTGGACATTCACAGCCTGTATTCTTCCACATGTGAAGTGATATGTGGAGAACTAGATATAAGACACAACGGGGTTCTCTCCCTTGGCCAGCCTATCATATAGCTCTCTAGGGGTGCTGTTTTCCATGCTGGAGGTACATGCACAGCATACAACCAGCAGTAACCACTGCCTCCAAAGCCAATTCACAAGCTTTATAATTTTGGGATAGCTCTAATTACTGTCAAGAGGAGCTAAGAATAAAAATCTGAATAGAAAATTTGGGGTAGTTAACATGAAAATGGACACTACACAGTACAACTGGGAAAATGTATGCCATCCTCTGAGCTGTTAATCTGGGCTGTGGTCACGTTTATGCTACCCACTTTAGTAGATCTTCATCTGTTTTTAAGTCATGAATCTGTTCACATTTATACTGTGACTGTCTATCTATCTATGCATATGTATATGCACAATACATTCAAGAGAATAATGCAGCTGCTCATGGAAACTTGCAAATATTAGTGAGAAATGGGATAAAATATTTGAAAAATTGGGAGTTATTGCAATACATATGAGATGACAATTCTAATACACACAAGATGGTGTAGGAGATTCAAGAAGGCCTATTTTTACTCACTATAAAATTGGTAGGTGGGAAAAGTAACATAGCAGAAGGAAGAATTAATTTTCTTTTAGAAGCAACATTGCAATGGGAGGACAGGCAGCACAGAATTTTAATTGATTCCTAAAGGCTGAGAGAAGTGAATAGGAGGATGATGATTCCTGAGATCCATTTGTAAAGAAGTCAAATATGGGGAAAAGAACAAGACAGAAAGAAAAGATAGCTTGAAGCTCAATCCCTTCTCCCAAGTAACTAGCTAGAGGATGAGAGGAAGTGGCCTCAAGTTGCACCAAGGGAGATTTACATGGGATATTAGGAAAAGGTTCTTTACTGAACGAGTAGTCAGGCATTGGAATGGGCTGCCCAGGGAGGTGGTGGATTTACCGTCCCTAAAGGTATTAAAAAACATTTAGATGTGGCACTTCTGGACACGGTTTAGTGGGCATGGTGGTGTTGGGTTGATGATTGGACTTGATGATCTTAGAGATCTTTTCCAATCTTAATCATAGAATCAACCAGGTTGGAAGAGACCTCCAAGATCATCCAGTTCAACCTATCACCCAGCCCTATCCAGTCATCTAGACCATGGCACTAAGTGCCTCAGCCAGTCTTTTCTTGAACACCTCCANGGCCTCTCACCAGCCTTGTTGCCCTTCTCTGGACACGTTCCAGCACCTCAACATTACTCTAATTGAGTGGCCCAGAACTGGACACAGTACTCAAGGTGTGGCCTAACCAGTGTTGAGTACAGGGGAAGAAAAACCTCTATGAAAGACATGTTATCAATACCAATTTCCACCTGACATTCAAATACAGGCTTAAGATGTGATAAAGGGAAGACCAAAGCATGGACATAAAAGTTCTTATGTAACATCTCTAAATTGCTGAAATTTAAGGAAGAGTTCTTTAAAATACATATTCTCATTCATCTCTTGACTTCATCAGACTTGGCCTTCACATTGGCTGAGTGGGAATCCTGAAAACTAGAAGTAGTCTGAAGGAAAAAAAAAAATCAAAAAGTTGTCAAAGTATCATATGTTTGAGGTTCATATCCCCATAAGATAACAGAAGAAGCCAGGCTTAATTTAAACTAAATAAGACTCACAAACAGCTATAGAGAGCCTAGTACAACTGAACATGTTTCCTCAATTACATGCTAGAAGTGAGAAGAGACAGGAACATTATGCATAAGAAAGAGCCAGAAACTGCCAAAAAGCTTCCAATTCAATCACACACTGACATTACTAAATCCAAGCAGACAGTATAACAATCAGTTTATGATTACACCTCTGTTACAGCAACTTGCAACATAACCACTGTAGTTAGTAGAGAAGCTGGAAAAAGTCCAAACACTGTAAAATGCACAAGTGGAATACTGTAGGTGAATACAAAAAAGAGCTACAACAATTGAGGTAGTCATGAATACCCATGGTAAGTCAGCTGAAGTCTCAAAGCAAATAGGAGATCTGCATATGTATAAACAATATCTACCTATAATGCAAGTAAACCCATCCCAAAACAGATAGCTACAAATGGCCTTCATAGTAATCTACATATATATAGTTCTGAAAAAGAGGCTTTAAATATACACCTTTGTAAATCAAACTGTCTCAAAGCCTGAGCTAAACTAGTTTAAAATTTCTAGAACATATTCAACTGGTTAAAAAGAGCAGCCTGGTGCCATAAGAGACTCTTCCAACAATACAGTCGACAGTAGTGGATGACATTTCAACTCACCTTGAAGATGAAATGTAGATCATAATTCAGTTGTCCTTATGTAAATATCTAGTATCATTGGACATACATTACTTTATATGAAACATCTACAGATTATATACAGGTACAGCAGAGCACCCAGGGGAGCTCCATATTCTTTTAGACAGGGTACTGAGGGCTAGACAGATGCTTGCTAGAGCATCTCATGTGACAATAAATATCTATCTGTTGGTAAACAAAGCAAACTCTTCAGCAAACTTGAACTATTCAGGCCTAGGGGTCAACCAGAATGGTGTAATTGCACCCTTATTATTATCCTCTGTGTCCAAAATAAGTTATTATCATCCAAATTAACTGCTGTAAATAGTCTTTGATCTATTTTATGTTTCAAAACATGCCTGGGAACTATTCTGATGATCACTTTTTGGAAGAATGAATGACAATTTAATAGTATGACTAACATCTAATACCTGAACCCACACCCATCTAATAAATGAATGACAATTTAATAGTATGACTAACATCTAATACCTGAACCCACACCCATCTAATAAATGAATGACAATTTAATAGTATGACTAACATCTAATACCTGAACCCACACCCATCTAATAAATGAATGACAATTTAATAGTATGACTAACATCTAATACCTGAACCCACACCTTCTTTCTGTTTAATTTGCTCATATAGAAGTGGGTAGTGGCAATTAGCTTTCTATACTCCAAGGACTACATCTACTAGTCCTTTGTTAACTGTATCAGGAGCTTAAATGCTAGTTCTCATTAAGATAGACATATATAGAGACATTGTGAACAAATATAGACATATAAGATAGACCTTGTGAACTAATAGGCTTAAGTAACTTAATCTAAATATTAATTTTGCCACACAAATCATGGTAGCCTCTCCTTCCACAGTTCCTATCTGAATTACTGAAAAAGAGAAAAAAAAATGACAACTCATGCCATTGGTACGTCTTTTATCAGAAAAAGAAAGCCAATCTTTTGTTTCTAAAGCATGAAAGCTTACAAGTGGAGCTGCTGCTTGAGTATAATGGGAAAGAAAACGTTTGCTAAAGCTTTGGATAAGAATTTTCTTTGTGGAGCAATTGAGTTCAATACACAATCAAACCTAAACACTTTTGAAGGAAAAACTAACTTAAATCCAGAGCACAAAACCTTCAGCTCATACATACTAATAAAAATATATTACATGAATCAAAACGATGCTGACAATAGCAATTGCTTTCTTAAGTAGTTAAAATCAGAGTAGTATTAGGAGTTCAAAAAACAACTTCCTGTCCATTGGCTCTTAAGAGATTACAGCAAAATCCACTGCCCAGTTGTAACCAGTAGTGGGAGTCTGAAAAGTATACAGCGTTGCTTTATAACATAGGGACTGTGATGATAAAGAAGACAAAGTTTTCTCATAAATGCTACCTTGCTAGTTAGCATATAACTGCTAGAAATGCTGGCGAGTCAACACTGAAGATTAAAATCACAGCTATTTTAAAACTGAAACAACTGGACTCTAGTCAATGCAGTGATTTCAGTGCCAGAGCACAATTAAAACATATTGTAGGACAGGTAAATTATAAACCTCCACAAACTTAATAGAGAGAATGGAGACACTGGCAGGTTCATTTGTTCTAAAGACAGAACACAAATCCGTTCCTGACAATTCTATACCTATTGAGTTAGTCACAATGAAGACAACAAATCATTCTTATTCAGTTAATTGTCTAGAGTCTATTCCTTGGAGAAAGATAAAAGAAAAAAATCTAGTAGATACTCATTCAGTCTGTTTTAACCTCCTGTTTTAACGTGGGGTGGACTGAGTTTTGATGGCATTTAAGCCTTGTTGGTCACTATGAAGAATAGTCTGAAGACTTCTTCAGGTTAGATGCCTAATTTATAGATGGACAGAAGTTGAATTTCATCCACATATGCATCAGTAAAAGATTAAAACCCTGAAACTATATATGAATATATATATGCAATGCATCATGGTTTTATTATGCAGAATGCATAATAAAAATGCATGCTTTAAAATTCATTAAAATGCATGTTTTTATTATGCAGAAGATCAAGAGTACTGTTTTCTTGTGATCTGCTGCTCTTAGTGGTGCTGCCATGTGCCTTCCAAACATTAGCTTAGAATAGAATAGAATAGAATAGAATAGAATAGAATAGAATAGAATAGAATAGAATAGAATAGAATAGAATAGAATAGACCAGGTTGGAAGAGACCTCCAAGATCATCCAGTCCAACCTATCACCCAGCCCTATCCAGTCAACTAGACCATAGCACTAAGTGCCCCATCCAGTCTTTTTGTGAACACCTCCAGGGATGGTGACTCCACTACCTCCCTGGGCAGCCCATTGCAATGGCAATCCAATAGCTGGATGTCTGCAAGAGTTGTCTAGGAACTGGGAAATCTGACCTTAGCCATTCATTTTCAGGAGAATGTAAAACATGAAATCTGTTATGGATAATTGAACCTTCTCTCTTACATATTAAATGTAGTCCAAACCTACAGAATTCAGGACTCAGAAGATATATTTATTGAAAAGATTTTTTAGAGGAAAAATATATAAGATAGGGTTAGTCATAGGGATCAAGCTTCTTTTTCTTCCTCTGGCTGATTTCAGTAGTTGATGGACCACAAATATTAGAATTCTACATTTGTACTCTTCTTTTGAAAAGAAACAATATTTTCTAAAGAGGGCTCTAGAAACTCCAGTGTAACATTCAGATGAGCAGTACTAATATCTCAGAGAAAGTGCATATATCCGAGACAATAATAAACAGCTTGTTCAAGTGGCAAATCTATGTTCAGGCAGGTAGAGCACAAAGGTGCTGCACTGAGTTGCTGGGATGCTTTCTGTTTGATGGAATGTTTATACACCAATAACAAAGACAAATCATATTTCTCTACTCTGAAGCTGTGAAATGAAGCTGAATAGGAATATGTGCATGCTACAGAAAAGAATAAAAGAAACATATCTCTTCAAGTGTACACCACACTCAGCTTTTCTTCATTTATGTGAAGTATGACAGCAAAATGTAAGCTATTTGTCTATGGTTGGCTGGCCTAAAATTAAAATTCTTCAGTTAACTTTTCCCAGAAAAAAATAAACCAAACCAAACAACAACAACAAAAACCTCCAGAAATCACTCGAACCTGTAACATTACTAGAAAAATGCTGCATGCATCAAGACAAATGTAGCAACTTGAACTGTATTTTCAAAGGACAAATAGGTTTTCTTTGGGGAAGTTAAAAAAAAAAGCCTTCTATATTTTAATCATTTTAATTTTCTGGGGATTATAAGAGACAACAGCATTATATTAGAGCTTAAGGGAAATAAAATGTTTAGAGAGCATGGCAAGTACAAGCATAACTCTATGGCTATCAAATGCATTACAGAAACAGAATGCAAAACTCATCTGGCCTTTTGTCAACAGAAGTTCCTGGAGGAAAGTTTCAATTAAACACGAATGAAAAGATTTCCTTAGTCTCCTGCCCTTTACCTAAAATACAGTAGCTATGTCAAAATGTCATCAAAAGAGATAGACTTTTAGAGGTAAACAAAGATAACTTTAAAAGAAACTGAGATGTGTTTTGAATCCATATTAAAAATATTCCTAGCTCTGCAATCCAATTTCAGCAAACACCATCAGTACAGAAAAGCAAACTAACAGTCGGAAAGTCAATGTGTTTTGGAGAAAAGAACACAGCATTGTTGAATGTCTATAATTATGGGAGGATTATATAGACTGGGTAGCACCTTTTATATTGGTTTAGATAATTCTAATTGCCATAGCAAGATGGCTACAAAACTTTAGGAATTCTTAATAGTAGAAATCCAAAATCACAGTAATATAAAGGAAGCAATTTGTTACTAATTTCATATCCACAAAGTCCTTGGTCTGGAAGAGCAAATGAGCAGCAGATGTTAAAGATATGTCTTGGGCAAAGTGACAAAGAACCAGCATTCAAAAGTATTCTATAATTCAATTCAAACTATGCAATTTGCATATTCATTTAAATCCATGTACAGTCGTGTCATCCACAAAGCATTAGGACATATAATTCTATTTAAGGATTTTAAAGTGTCTTAAAACCTGTGGTGTGAAAATAGCCTACCTGCGCACATCGTTTCAAGATAAACATTTCAAGCTAGGAAATCAACAATCAGAAGAATTTATTGACAGCAGGTGTATTTGTGAAGATGGCCTGAGTCAGACATCACTCTCTGTAGATGCTGTACATGTTTTAGGAGCTAAAAGAAATTAGTCAAATGAGTGTGTTGCAATTTTGCCATTTGTCTTTAAGGCCAGAAAGTAAACCTTGACACTATTGGTAATTAAAACACCCTTAGTCACAAACCATAATGTTTTCTATTTATATTCCAAGTGTTTTCACCACTGAAAAAATATGAATAGAATAGAATAGAACAGAATAGAATCAACCAGGTTGGAAGAGACCTCCAAGATCATCCAGTCTAACCTAGCACCCAGCCCTATCCAGTCAACTAGACCATGGCACTATGTGCCTCATCCAGTCTTTTCTTGAACACCTCCAGAGACGGTGACTCCACCACCTCCCTGGGCAGCCCATTCCAGTGGCAAATCACTCTCTCTGTGAAGAACTTCCTCCTAACATCCAGCCTAGACCTCTCCTGGCACAACTTGAGGCTGTGTCCCCTTGTTCTGTTGCTGGTTGTCTGGGAGAAGAGACCAACTCCCACCTGGCTACAACCTCCCTTCAGGTAGTTGTAGACAGCAATGAGGTCTCCCCTGAGCCTTTTCTTCTCGAGGCTAAACAATCCCAGCTCCATCTATGAATGACCATCTATGAATATGACTGTTTTATCAAAAAAAATGTACACCTCATTAGAAATAGATTATAGAATAGCTCCTTGCTGGAGAAGTTGTGTTGGAAAGTTTTCAAGGGACTTGGATGAGTAAGAAGATATGGCATGTGTCATTTTTTCTTGACATCAACCATCCAATTCTTTTGGAAAGGAATCTCTTATGAAGCTTATATACATATTATAAATAAAGGGCTTGAATATTATTTAAGCAAGGGAGTGATTTAATAGCAGTCTCTTTTAACAGTGATAGTCAAGCAATTGTACAAGTAGCAAGAGGTTGTGTATATATATATATATATATATATATATCTGGGAAACTGAAAGGCAGTCTTAAAAGTGTCACAGGGCTCCTCAGAGAGTTAGCAATTCCATCTGTTCTGCCATTAGAAGATCCAAAGGCTTAAATGGTGATAGAAGAGCGTGTCTCATTATACAGCCTGGGAACATGCGATAAATCATTTTATGTATCTTTGACTGTAATGATAAAATGCCATCAATTTGCCATGATTTCCTGAGGCCCAAAAGAACAGTACAGTGGTATTTGTATATCATGGGAAAATATTCTTGTGGGTATGCAAGCAGACTTTCCTCACAACAGAGATTTGAAGTTTACTATTAAAGCAGTTTGCAAGTTTTAATTAGTCGGTTTTTCTTTTTTTGGAGACAAATCCATGCATGAACTTCTGCTTGTAAGAACTCCTTTTTTGATAACACGTGTTTCATAGAATCATAGAATGGTTTAGGTTGGAAGGGACCTCAAGGATCATCCAGCTCCAACCCCCTGCCATAGGCAGGGACACCTCCCACTAGAGCAGGTTGCTCAAGGCCTCATCCAGCCTGGCCTTAAACGCCTCCAGGGAGGAAGCATCCACAGCCTCCCTGGGCAACCCCTTCCAGTGCCTTACCACCCTCACTGTAAAGAACTTCCTTCTAACATCCAGTCTAATTCTCCCCTCTTCCAGTTTAAACCCATTCCCCCTCATCCTGACACTACTAGACCTTGTCAATAGTCCCTCCTCAGCCTTCCTGTAGGCTCCCTTCAGATACTGGAAAGCCACTCTAAGGTCTCCTCGAAGCCTTCTCTTCTCCAGGCTGAAGAGCCCCAACTCTTGTAGCCTGTCCTCATAGCAGAGGTGCTCCAGCAGGTATTCCTGTCGTACATATTAACACCAAGAGAGTGAAAGAGAAAGCAGGATACTAAGAAGCAAGTTCATGTGAGTACCAACTCTGAGACAAAACTATAGATAAAACTAATGCTTAGCCACTGCAGACAAAGTTATTGTAGCAGCAGCAACAACAACAAAATCTCCTCCAAAGAGCCTACCCAAAAAGAAGAAAAAAAAAGAACTATGGTAACTGAAATAACATCATGAAAGTTCTAATAACAACATTCAGGAATAGTTGAAACGTGTGATTTGACCAAAACAAGTGTTCTTAAAACTTCTTATAGAGACCTATTCACTAAACTCACAGAACCCTGTGACTTAGAGAACCCTGATTAAATTCTCCATTCTCTCGTGAAAAGTATTCTGGAGATGCCAATTGTATTTTTGTATCTCCAGTATAAAATTTGATTTCTCTGTAACTTTTGAAATAAAATTCAGGTTTTGACACACGATAGCCCCAAACCCATTTTCGTGGTGTTGGTCTAGTCAGTTCTCTCCCATTCTCTATTTGGATCATTCATACTTGAGAATGACACCCTGTACTTATTCGTCCCAGATTGTGTTGGTTTTTTTCTGAGAGAAATACTCTCCTATATTAAAATAAAATATTTGCATAATAGAGTGACAACCCTTTTGACATCTGCTAATGCTTTAGCTCAAAGGCTAACCTGCCTGCTCCCGCAACACAAAAGTGAGAGGAAGAGTAACACACAAAATTCAGGGTTGAGATAGAATAGAATAGACCAAGTTGGAAGAGACCTCCAAGATCATCCAGGCCAACCTATCACCCAGCCCTATCCAGTCAACTAGACCATGACACTAAGTGCCTCATCCAGTCTTTTCCTGAACACCTTCAGGGACAGTGACTCCACCACCTCCCTGGGCAGCCCATTCCAATGCCAATCACTCTCTCTGTGAAGAACTTCCTCCTAATATCCAGCCTATACCTCCCCTGGCACAACTTGAGGCTGTGTCCCCTTAAGAGTTTAAGGAAGAGGAAAAAATAACCTTTTCAACAGATTCAGACATTAAGGTTATAGACTGAAGAACATTTCAGACAAAATAATGCGTACTTTTTGCAATTTGTAAGTTACAAGGACACTCAGAGGATTGGCATCTTCTGCTATTTTGGCAGAATAAATGATGAAGATCTAGGACAAGGTAACACTGGATGTTTAAATGAAGAAACACTTACACTTAACAAGAAATAAAGAGAGAAAGAAAGGAACAAGAGAAAAATCTGAAAATAGGAACAGAGTTTCAAAAGATTTAATGCAAATTTTACTGTGGAGCTCCATGCAAGGAAATTTCCAAAGCAGATTTTTAGAAGTAGATGCATATTTGTAGACTGAGACTTGCTTATACGTTTCTATACCTTTTTAAATTGTATTGTTTACCCTCTACATAACACAAGAAATTATGTTAATGAAAAGGAGAGGCTAGAAAAGATGATACAGAGGTCCTAAGTGTAGAGTCATATTTGTTAAGTATTTTGAAAAAGTGAAAATCTTGCAAATATTTGAAGTTCTCTTATTGCAGGCTCACAGGATGTCAGGGCTTGGAAGGGACCCAAAGAGAGCATCGAGTCCAACCCTCTTGCCAGAGCAGGACCACACAATCTAGCTCAGGTCACAGAGGAGCACATCCAGGCAGCCCTTGAAAGTCTCCAGAGAAGGAGACTCCACAATCCTCCTGGGGAGCCTGTTCCAGTGCTCTGTGACCCTTACAGTAAAGAAGTTCCCCCTTGTATTGAGGTGGAACCTCCAGTGCTGCAACTTACATCCCTTGCTCCTTGTCCTATCACAGGGAGCAAGTGAAAAGAGCCTGTCCTCTCCATCCTGACACCCAGCCGTCAGATATTTATAAACATTGATTAAATCCCCTCTCAGTCTTCTCTTCCCCAGACTAAAAAGCCCCAGGTCCCTCAGCCTCTCCTCAAAATGGAGTGCTCCAGTCCCCTAATCATCCTTGTAGCCTTCCATTGGACTCTCTCCAGCAGGTCCCTGTCCCTCTTAAACTGGGAAGCCCAAAACTGAAAGCAGTACTCAAGATGGGGTCTCACCAGGGCAGAGTAGAGGCAGAGGAGAACCTCACTTGATCTGCTGGACACTTGGAATACTAACTCTTGTTACTATTGTTACTAATTTTTACCACTGGAAAATCTTGAATTCACAAAAATCAGACCTTGCTGTGCAAGGTGTTTTCTGTCCATCCAGTGATAGACAATATCCCTTTTCAAGAAATCTACAGTCTAATCATGTGAGACAGATAAGGGATGGGACTGGAAGTCTACATAGAAATCTAAAATGACTCTCATTCTATCACCTAGTAGGTTGACCTTAACTCTGGAGATTCAATCCAAACTTCTGAATCCTCATGGTATGCTTTTTCCATGGTTCCACACTGAATATTTCCTGAAGTGTAAAAAAGCTCAAAGTATATAGACTATGTGAATTTTCATTCAGAATATATTTAACTTTTAATATCTGTTATGCCTTGAGCAGCCTGCTCTAGTGGGAGGTGTCCCCACCTATGGCAGGGGGTTGGAGCTGGATGATCCTTGAGGTCCCTTCCAACCTAAACCATTCTATGATTCTATGATTCTATGATTATTTGATATTCAGAGAGGTTTTGTAGTATTACATTTTATCTGAGAATTAGAAATAAATATCACAGTCATCAGCAGAATGTAGTTCCTATAAACAAAATAAGGAATGCAGTTAAAATAAGTTTGTAGTCCAGCTAGTATTATACATAATTACCACGTCCTTGCTAAAATCCTTCAGGATAGCTTAAGACACGTCCTTAGGAATACAGGTCATTAAGCAAGGTAATACATTTTTAAGGGTGCTACATAAGTTGACATGCCAACTCAAATCAACAGGAAAAAAAATGTAGGCTAAGAACCAGAACTTTTACATCATGAAAATTTCCTCATTGCATATCGTAAGGACATTTCAGTACAACGTTCATTAATATTCAAGCTAAGCAAAAACATAATTAGAAATGCATTGAAGGTCTTAGGCTACACCTGGCTGCAAGTGAATGCTTAGGCAACTTATGAGCCTTAAAATGAAATGAGCAAAGGAATGAAAATTGGTTATAATCTGGGTTTGTTTTTCTGCGTCTCTATATTAGAGCTGCAAATTAAATGAATGCAGATCCAAATATTTCCAAAATGTCAACATCTCCACAATCCTCTGAGAATTCAGGGGTGAACTGGGCCACAGGAATAATCTTTTATGAGAAATCAGATACTTTGAAAAGAGGTATTATGGATGTTACAAGTTGTTAAGTAGTGTCATTGTGCACTTTGAAAGGTGACCTGTCAAATAACATCTGCTTTCTTTTCTATGTGGTATGTTCTTCGAGAGCAGGACAGTAAAAGGAAGTCTGTAACATTAGGACAAGCATATGTATATACAGAGAAATACATTGTGTCTATTATCATCTCCTTTAATTTACTTTTTTCTTCTCCTTCCATGTTGCTTCTACTTTTCCCTCATTCAGAAAATAATGAGTCACTCGGGTTCCTTAGGATGAGAGCAGCATTCAGAAGGAAACCTGTTTGATGGGATATAGCTTTTGAGAGAAGAGAAGACAATGTTGTGCCCTAAAAGAGACTTTTAAAAGATGAACAGTTTTGGTAAGGTAAAGACTAGAATGTGTAAAAGGGTCTGCTCTTGAGTTAGTGAGATTTTTTTTTCCCTCTATTTTTTACAGGAAACCAGAAAAGTTGGTTAACAGAACCAGATATGTTGGACATAAATTGCATTAATGCAGCTCTTTCCTTGATATGCTCACTAATGGTCCTTGTACTGTCTTACCACACTGGCAGCTCCAGAAGCTAACAATCAATGACAGTTTTTCCACTTTGCTTTGCCTCTGAGGGAAGAATGAATTTGTTCCTAAAAGATATTATGAAGTTTCATCTTCCCTTCATTACAGATGCACTCTGACCACACTGTGCATAAGAATTTCAATGGGCTGAATTAAAGTCTGGCTAATTATCCTAAAGGAAGAAGGCAAAACCACAGCTCCATTCACTGTACAATTTCCCTCTCAGATTATAGGGAATCCACTGTTTCTCTCCTGGTTCCTATTTACCTTTATCCAAGGCTTGCCAATGCTCCCTGTGCTCCAGCTATTCTCCCATGTAACATATCCCTTACATCAGCTCCAAATGATGATTAGCTGTCACCACACCTTCTTGTTTCATTTGTCAATCCTGGGAAAAAGTGACAGGGGTGACAACTAGTTTACTTTCACAGTCTGAAATATCAGAGGTTGAAAGGGAAAATAGTCAGAAAATGACAGCACCTTTATGGAAACAACGCAGTATGCCAAAGGTCACAGTGGGAAAAGACTTTAGAAAAGTTGAAACAAATAAACTTTAGAACATCTGAAACAAACAAACAAACAAACAAACAAAAATTATTTTATTAAGTTAGAAAACCCAAAGGCAAAACTTAACTGCACTTCTAACGAGGCAAAGTGTGATAACCCTGCCCTAAATGTACTTCATAGAATCATAGAATCATAGAATGGTTTAGGTTGGAAGGGACCTCAAGGATCATCCAGCTCCAACCCCCTGCCACAGGCAGGGACACCTCCCACTAGAGCAGCTCGCCCAAGGCCTCATCCACTAACTGTTAAAAAAATTAATGAACAAGCCACTAGGTAGTTCTAGGGTTAAAGGATGAGACTGAATTCATTTTGAATACTTAGAAGCATGTGTACATATATGTGTGTACATATGTTTATTTCACAGAATCATAGAATCAACCAGGTTGGAAGAGCCCTCCAAGACCATCCAGTCCAACCTAGCACCCAGCCCTATCCAGTCAACTAGACCATGGCACTAAGTGCCTCATCCAGTCTTTTCTTGAACACCCCCAGGGACGATGACTCCACCACCTCCCTGGGCAGCCCATTCCAATGTCAATCACTCTCTCTGGGAAGAACTTCCTCCTAACATCCAGCCTATACTTCCCCTGGCACAGCTTGAGGCTGTGTCCCCTTGTTCTGTTGCTGGTTGTCTGGGAGAAGAGACCAACTCCCACCTGGCTACAACCTCCCTTCAGGTAGTTGTAGAGAGCAATGAGGTCCCCCCTGAGCCTCCTTTTCTCCAGGCTAAACAACATTTGATGTATGTACTTTGAATGGTCCCCCTCTAAATTGTTCTAAATTAATTCAGTCATATTACTGAATTAAAATTAAGTGAATTAGCTGTGAATCTGGTCACGCATCATCTTTAATGCAAAGTGTGTTACTTCAGGAAAGTTGATGTTTAAATAAATCATGAAATATTTTCAATAATATGTAAATAACACACACATACAGAAAAAAAAAACAAAACACAAAAAAACACCAAACTTAGAAAGGCCTTGAGCAACTAAAATAGTTACATATTATCTGATTACAGGGAAAGATGTAACATGTTGAATTCTGCTTAGTTTTTTGCAGGCAGCTGGAGTCTTGTTCATTTCCTATTTGTTGGAATAGCGTATTTAAATCACTATGTAATCAGTGTTGTCTTTTGAGATGCTGTGATTAGGCTATTGAGACCCACTAAGCAACCACTGTACAAAATAAAAGGGAGTCTTTTGCCACTATAACAACTGGAGAGAATACCCGGCAAAGAAATAGTTTTGATCTCTCTGCAAGCTTTTGTGTCAATATAAAAAAAAAAATGTGGGTACAACTACCTGAAGGGAGGCTGTAGCCAGGTGGGGGTGGGTCACTTCTGCCAGGCAACCAGCAACAGAACAAGGGGACATAGTCTCAAGTGGTGCCGGGGGAGGTATAAGCTGGATGTTAGGAGGAAGTTCTTCCCAGAGAGAGTGATTGGCATTGGAATGGGCTGCCCAGGGAGGTGGTGGAGTCACTGTCCCTGGAGGCATTCAAGAAAAGCCTGGATGAGGCACTTAGAGCCATGGTCTAGTTAATTGGACAGGGCTGAGTGCTAGCTTGGACTGAAAAATCTTGGCGGTCTCTTCCAACCTGGTTGATTTTATGATTCTATGATTCTATAACATTGTTTTAAAAGCAATGTGAAATTCATAGCTATAAAATTAAGTTTTGAGGATTTTTAGCTTTTATATTACATGATAACAACTTCTATGTTGAATATCTTTAGGAATCAATGTGCTTTTTAAAGTTTTGCTTTCTTTTAAGCTTCAAATGACAAATACAATTGGCTTTCTGGCTAAAAAGAATTATCACAACATACAAGACTGGATGACGCACATAGTGCCATGGTCTAGTTGATTGGCTAGAGCTGGGTGATAGGTTGGACTGGATGATCTTGGAGGTCTCTTCCAACCTGGTTGATTCCATGATTCTATATTTTAGTGCATTTGTTTGGGTCAGATTGTAGAAGAACTGATGATCCTTGAGGTCCCTTCCAACCTAAACCATTCTATGAACATGAATACCACATTTTCAGCCATAAAAATTCTGTGTTTTTCTGGATAGACGTCTAGAGCAAATAATTATCCTGTGCTGGAAGTCAGATAACAGTAAAAAAGTGAAGAATGCTCTTCAGGTCAAACTAAAACTGTTATTTTTTTTCTTTGGAACCTTCAGGCTGCCAGTTATCTGTCTCTCTTGTGTCTGTGGTGGGTGGAGGGAAGATCTGTAACACAGGGACACTGATACTGTACGTTAAATTTTAGGACAGGGAGAAAAATGGCAATCTTCACTTCAGTTTCTTTGGTAGTAGCATATGCATATGTATATACATATGTACCACATCTATCTGTCTGTCTACCTATATATTTTTATTATTTATAGTGATAAAGATGTATCTTTTGTTTAACATTAAGCCTCTGACTGTTCCTAATATAAGGCCTATACCTTGATGATAACATAGTATCTGAACACTTTTCAGCTCACTCTTGCTATTGTTAACTGCATTTTTAAAATAATTGTGCATATAATTACCCATTTTTACTCTTTTTTTTTTTTCATAGATGGCTGTGCTATTTAAAATTTCCAATAAATATGACTGAACTGAAAAGGAAGGAAAAACCAATTTAAACTACACTTCTAAATTAGATATCTAGTAGTGATAGATTCACTTGCTTTCAACTATAACACTCAACAAAAGAAACAGTAAAAATGCAAATATTATATCTCTTTATAATGAGATTTCATTGCACACTGGTTCTTTGCCTAACCCTGGAATTGCCATAGGCATTGCAGTTGCTTACTTGCTTGTTTTCTTTCCTTCTTGCTGTTGTTATTTATTAAGCAATACTAATTAGGCAATACTTTTGAACACTTAATGTTAAAATATTTAAGTTATTTACTTCATTAGATTTGAAGAGAACTAGGCATTTGTTTCATATGGTAATGATTTGCTGTTTTTCAGTGCTAATGTCCAAAGTTCTCAAAGCACTTTACAGCAGTAAATTGTACATTGTTGTTATCTTTCCTTCTTCATTAGACACTATTAATTTAATTTATGCATTAGGTGAACAAGAACATTAAAGGTCTCTGAGGACAGGAAAGATATGCTTATGTTACAAAGTAATTCAGAGTGATTCAGGGATGTAGTTTAGATACATTTACTCTGGTCCCTTGGATCAAATATCCTTGTTGGTTATTTCAAAGCTGTCTTAATGATTGGTAATAATTTCTTACTCTCCAGTGTCCATTAAGGGACAGCAGTTATTAATCACCCTTGTGGAGAGGAATTTCTCATTTAGCTGCTTCTGACAGATATCTGCTTCTTATGTATTCTTTGCTAAACAAGCCAAAACAGAGAAAGTGGAGGTAGTTGAGGTAGTTCAAAATTGTATGTTGCTCCAAAGCAAATTTCTCATACAGGTGTGGAGGCCACTGGAAGACATGTCAAAGTCAGGGTAGAAGTGAAATACACCTGCCTGAGGCTCAGACAGAAGGCAGTGATACCCAGTTTGTGACTGCTAAAGAGTAAGAAAGACAACAGTTATAGGATATGGTTACAGCTTAAGATCACCACAAACCAGCCAGTGACATGAACTACTAAAGCAAAAGAAGAGATTTGAATTTAAGAGTAAACCCCTCTGCCTAATTCACATTCAAGCCTCTTTAAAAAAAATAAAACCACACTTCTGCAGTAAAATGCATAGCCAACATTTCATATAATCATAAAATGGTTTGGGTTGGAAGAGACTTTAAAGATCACCTAGTTCCATTGCCCTGCCATGGGCAGGGACACCTACTAGACCGGTTTGCTCAAAGCCTCTTCCAGCCTGTATTTGAACACTTCCAGCACTGGAGCCTCCATAACTTCTTTTGGAAACCTGTTTCAGTGCCTCACCACTGTCATGGTGAAGGATTTCTTCCTAATGTCTAATATAAATCTAGGTTCTTCTAGGTTGAAGCCATTACCCATCATGGATAGGCTGGATTAATGGGCTATTCAAGAAGGAGCCAGGTCCTGCACTTCAGTCACAAAAGCCCCATGGGAAGAATGGCTTGAAAGCAGCTTGGCAGAGAGAGTTCTAACAGTGCTGATTGACAGCCAAATGTGCTTAGGTAGCCAAGAAGGTTAGCAGCATCTTGGCCTGTATCAGGAATAGTGTGGTCAGCAGGATCAGAGAAATTTTCTTACCCCTGTTATCAGCACTGGTGAAGTCTTACCTCAAATACTGTGTTCAGTTTTGGGTCCATCACTACAGGAGGACATTGAGGTGCTGGACTGAGTTTAGAGAAGGGCAACAAGGCTGGTGAGGGGTCTTGAAGACGGATCCTTTGAGGAGCAGCTGAAAGAGCTGGAGAAAAGGAGGCCAAGGGTAGACTTCATTACTCTCTACAACTCCTTGAGAGGAAACTAGCGAAGTGGGGGCTGGACTCTTCCCCCGGGTAACAAGTGATAGAATGAGAAGAAATGGCCAAAAAACCAGAGGAGGTTTAGATTAGATATTAGGAAAAAATTACTTCACCAAGAAGGTCATTGGGCACTGGAACAGGCGGCCCAGGGAAATGGTGGAGTCACTGTTATGAAGGGGACATTAATTAATGCAAGATGATATTTCTTCAAAAATTAATATTGTATATTAATTTTGATGTTCAGAACTCTCACCAGCCCTGACCACTAATTTTAATAATATTCAGGTTCTGGCACGGTCATGGAAAAAATTAACAGATAGATCTAGTAATAACCAGCAAAATATATAACCATTAATTGAGCTGGATTTCCTGTGGTCAGATGCCACTTGTGGTCAATATACCACTTGCCCACTAGATGGACTCAAGGAGTTCTTTCTGCTTATGGCAGAAGGCAATGGAGAACTACAAAGAGGCTTTTAAGTGTTTACTCACAAAACTATTATTACCCAGCTTGCGAGGGCTAGCCACAGTCCCAGATAGTACCCAAATGCTTTCAGGGAACTCTGTCTTGTCAGCCACTGAGACTTGGTTCTTCCCAGGCTTCTGGGGAAAATAGGCAGACAATCTCTGACCTTGTCTCCTGGCTCCTCTGGACAATATGTGTATCTCCAGGACTCCTAGTCTTAGCAGGAGACTTTCAGGTGCAGGCAGGATGTCTTGTGATGCGCTGTCTCAGCAAGATGTCACGCTGACTATGTCAGGCAATTGCATGAAGGTATTTAGAGTCTGTTCCTTGTAAACTCATGACAGTGGAATTTCCAGGCAAACAACAAAGCAGCAGGCAACAGCAGGCATGAATAGAATGGCAGAGCATGGCAGAACACACTGTGTTTACCTGTGTTATCTACTTTATTAAAAATCCTTAAAAGGAATTTGCCCCACGTTGGTGTGCCAAAATAAAAGATGTGATGGTTTGGGTTTCCCCCGCCCCCCACACTTTAGAAATCACCCAGACTAGACTCAGTCGGCTCTGGAAATTTGAATGAAGCTTATATTTACAGCTGGCACAATTTACAAGCAGATATTTACAGTATATACAGTTATAGACAGAAATATACAAGGTAAAAAAGGTAATACAAACACAATTCCCCTCCCAGAAACCTGAGTCCCCAGGAGGGGCTCTCAACCACCCCTCACCTTCCCCCTACCCCTCTCAACCTTACCCCAGTCCTAAGGAAGAATGGAGGTTCGGCCAAAAGGGTTAAAAAGCAAGGTGAAGCAGCCAAGCAAAAGGAGGGTGAGGTTAGAAAGCAAGATGGAGTCCAGCCAGCAGCCTCAGCTTCTCCCCAGCAGGCAAAGCTCCCCAGCGAAGAGAAGAAGCAAGTGCCAGTGCCGTAATCTTTGTTTTGCCTTTCTTCTTTACACATCCCAGCAAGACTGTGAGGGAAGTAGACCTCACCATTGTTTTCATTTTACAGCCTATCATCTAGTTCTTCTCACCAAAACATGCTAGCTAGGCTCAAACTAGCGCAATATGGGCCAAGATTAATTGCCTGTTGGATATAGAATAGCCAATCAGAACGGCAGTTAGCCAAGCCTGACCATATAAGGTACAGACATAGGCTTCCTTTACCTAAATTTGGGGAAAGTGTAGGCCTTGCACAAGGCAGGCACAAGCTAAGTGTGTGTACCTTGTTTACCACAGGACTCTGAGCAGGCCAGAGTCCTTAGACCTAGTGGCTCCAGGTTCTTTGTCTTATTTCCCGCAGTTGCTTCTCTCATGGAGCAGAAAAACATGCTGGGGCAAGCCAGGACATCTATTAAGCCTATTTTGGGCCTATCAGGCCTATTACGACAGTCGCCATTGTTGGAGGCATTTAAAAGATGTTTGGATGGAGATATTAGGGATGTGGTCTAACAGTTGTATACAGGGAGATATTAGGTTATGCTTGGACTCAGTGATCATAACATCTTTTTCAGCTAAGTAGTTCTGTGTTTCTGTGATCCTATTGCTACAAGCCTTTGTGAAGCTATCTGGTAGGCCCCCTTCAAATATTGGAAGGCTGCTATACAATCTTCCTGAAGCCTTCTCTTCTCCAGGCTGAACAGCCCAAATTGTCTAAACCTGTCTTCATAGGAGAGGTACTCCATGACCTTCCTCTGGACCCTCACTAACAGCTGTGGATGGATCTCATCTGGTCCAACAGCTTGTGCACCAGCAGAATCTTTAGTTGTTCTCAAACCTGATTTTGATTTTCCCAGTTCATGCATTTGCCTTCTGTAACTTGGGCACTGTGTTTAGAGCTATTGCCAGTGAAGACTGAGACAAAACAGTCACTGAGAGCCTCAGCCTTCTACTTATCCCAAGTGAACAAGTCCCTCATTTCCTTCTGGAGAGAGCTGATATCTTGTCTAGTCTTACCACTGACATACCTACAGAATCTGTCCTTATTGCCCTTGATATCCCTGGTCAGATCTAATCCTGTCTGGGCTTTCTTGCCTGATCTCTGGCTACTTGAATAATTTCATTTCTCTGAGGATAGCTGTCCTTGCTTCCACTCTCTGTAGGCAATTTTTTTTGTGCTGAAGAGTGCTCAGGGTGTCTTTTTCATCCATGCAGGCCACCTGGCACCTTTGCCTGCCTCATTCTTTATTGGGTCCCATCATTCCTGAGATTGGATGATGTAATCTCTGAATATTAACCAGCTTGCTTGGGCCCCACTTCCCTCCAGGGCCTTATCCTATGGTACTCATCATCTACTGTTCCTTTTTTTTTCTTAATCTGCTTTCTCTATCCTGTCCTAGACTTGAACTCCTTTAAATAAGATCTTTGTCTGTCCTTCTGGAAAGCAAAACACTTAACACATATGGTGTGCTGCCATAAAGAAAATAACAAAATAGATGACATTTTGGATCTGGAGTGAGATATGGATGTTGCCATTCATTCCACAGCCTGATCTATCACTGCAGTCATTGTATTACACAGTACTATCAATGGGTTTTCATACACAGAGGTGGCTGAGTAGTTTCAGAAAGGAATTTCATTAATAATTGAATTCAAGATTGGTTTTCTGTATTGCATAAGGTCAGATTATTGATTATTGTATGGACATCAGCTGAATAGGGGAAACACTTTCAAAACTTCCACACTTTTTCTCTGTAAATAACTCCTTTGCTGCACACCAATTATAGAAGCTTCTGTCACCTACTTATTAAGCAGAAGCAGTACAATGGTATTTAGATGATCCAGCTACATCATAAATGCCAGGTAAAGGAAGCAATCCAGTTACAGTTATTCCAGTGTCTGAAAATAGTTTATCCAACTTTCCAATGCACATAAGGAATATAAAGCAACAAATGCTTGACAAAGGAAAAAAGGAGATGTTTCTCAATTAAATGGGGAGGAAGAAGTCACCCAGCTATCAACTTATTATTTGCTATCTAATTTGTTTTTCAAAGAAGTAATGTTTATTTAACACGGTAGCATTTTACTACATGCGATGCTAATCGAGGTTAAATGAAAGATACAAGAGCAGCAAAATCCCTCGCTTACTTTTCACACAAGGACAAAACTGCTATGTGAGAGAAATACAGATTGATTTCTCAATCCTCACAGCACTTTTCGACACCACCGGGTATGGGTTGCCTCTTAAGTATTTGAAGATTTTACTAGGGCTGACTGATTTAGATTTGGATAGGTTTGAATCATCCTTGTCATTAATTTTTAACCACAGTCGTATTTTTTTTTTCCCCTAGACCTGTTAATATGCTAGGCAGTCCCAGAAAGCATAAAACTTTGACCCATGCTCTCCAGGATTTGCATACAGCATTTTCTGTAGATGCTGTAGTCTGTAATCAAAATTCTAACTATTACCTCGGCAGCATACAGATAAGAGAATCCACAAACCCAGATAAAAGGGCCTTCAAACTGACCATATGATTATCAGACATACATTCTTTCATGTTAACTGGTCTTTTCTTACTCAGTTCATATGAAACATAGATAACTTCTTCCTACTCAGTTCATATGAAACATAGATAACTTCAAATGACTACTAAACTGCAGACAACACTTCCTCTGGATGTGCGGTGTGGTGGAATATGATTTCTTCCTCATAAGCTACCAATTATTTCCACATCTTTTCTGAACCTTGCAATTTCTTTGGGAGCCATGTTAGAGATATACAGTAAGGCTAAGATCACTGTAGCCTCAGCACAATGCAAAACTTGGTTTGAGACCTTTCTGCCTCGCCTTTTGAGAATAAATGTAACCCTATCTTTTCAGAATTTCAGAACGGATCACTCCATAACCCCCAAACTGTCTGGAGTTTCCAAGCTGAGAAAACTGTTGAAATAACAGAAGTATTTTGTTACCATTGGTCTAATGTTGAATTTATCTTTTAAAAAGCTTGGCACAATATACTTGCAGACTTCAAAACTGGCAGATTTTTACTTGAAAACTCCTGCATTTACATCATCTTCTTCAGAAAAGAATGAACTTTTAGTCCCTGTAGTTATGACTTGTGTTAACTAATCAGTGATATAAAGTCTGTTAAAGGCACCTGGTCTGAGTTCTGCAAAAGGCTGTTCAGTTTAAGAGCTCAGCTCTAACTTCCCTATTAGAAGGAAAATTCTTTATTACTTGAGGGAACTGCTGTGCATGAGTGTTGAGTCAACGCTGGCGAACACCAGGTGCCCACCAAATCATTCTATCAAGCCCTCTCCTCAGTTGGACAGCAGGATAAAAATACAATGAAGGGATTATGGGCTGAGATAAGGGCTGCAAATTATTCACCAATTACTGTAAGAGTCAAAAAAGACTTGACTCAGGGAAATTAATTTTATGCTCCAGTACAGGAGATTACCTAAGGTCTTACCCAGTCTTTCACAGACTTTTCCAATGGGGGTTCTTCTTGCAAGCTACAGTTCTTCATCAACTGCTCCAGCATGGGACCCTCCCACAAGGTCACAAGCATTTGCAGCAAACCTCCACTGTGGGTTCCTCCCTTCCACACTGTCAGTAGCCTGCCACACAGTCACAGCCCCCTTCAGATGTATATACCCACTCTGGCACAGGGTCAGCCAGGAACTGCAGATTTATATCTGCTCCACTATGGACCTCCAAAGGCTGCCTGCCTCACGGTGGCCTTCACCTTTGCTGGGGGATCTCCACTTCAGTGATTGAAGCACCTCCTCTTTCTTCACTGACCTTGAAGTCTGCATGCTTGTTTCTCTTGCTTGCTCTCAGCTCTCCGGCTGCAAATGTCATTGCATAGGGATTTTTTCCTACTTCATAAATATTTTATCACAGATGTGCTAACAACCATCACTAAATGGGCACGATCAGTGGCTGGCCTGTCTTGAAGTCAACTGGCATTGGTTCCATCTGATATAGGGGAATTTACTGGCATCTTCCCACAGAAGCCTCCTGGAACCCACTCACTACCAAAACCTTTAAATTAAAGCTGTCAGAGGATAACAGTCCTATAGCTGCATTGGTCAGACTTACAGAAAAGTGAAGTTAATGATTGTGAAATGGTTTTAAATCTGGACATATCATAGTAAGTACTCAGTTGAGACTTGTAAGAGCAACCTGCAGTCTCAAGCAAGCCCTTTGCCATTAATTTTCATAGTCACTTGGGAAACTATCATAGAAAAAGCAAGCAAGAAACCTCATTTCCCCTGTAGAACTAAGCATTTATCTTGAGATTTCCAATAAGCATTTAGACTCTGTGTCAGCCTTCCTACTATCACTGCTCTCGGTTTTTCCTTTCTTTCCAAAATTTGTTTCTCTGACAAAGAAATACAATCAGGCAAGCAGAGAGCTGTGAAGAACTCAAGTCAATAACTTTTTTCAGACAATTTCAATAATACCCTAACTACCTAGACATGCTTATTTAAATTTTTCTTTAAAAAAAATCTCTTAGCACAGATTCTGCAAAATTCTCACACAGTCTGATCCAGTGTTTGATCACATTACATTAACCTGTACATTACAAATCTGTATATTAAACAGATTTCTTTCCTCTCCTTGGACCTTGGAAAACAAGCAGTTATTTTTCTCTTTATAAAAATGAAAACAATTCCTTGAAGAACTGCCAATCCATTAAACTTCTTCTTTAGAGATGAATCAAACAACATTGCACTAAAAAAGTTTCATTTTCTCTTGTCTTACATAATTTCTTTTCCAGCAATGTGTCCTTGTGGCCAGGAAGGCCAATGGGATCCTGGGGTGTATTAAGAGTGTGTCCAGCAGATCAAGGCAGGTTCTCCACCCCCTCTACTCTGCCCTGCTGAGACCTCATCTTGAATACTGTGTTCAGTTTTGGGCTCCCCAGTTTAAGAGAGACAGGGATCTGCTGGAGAGGGTCCAGCAGAGGGCTACGAGGATGATTAGGGGACTGGAGGGCATGGCTTATGAGGAGAGGCTGAGGGACCTGGGGCTGTTTAGTCTGGAGAAGAGAAGACATGGAGGGGATTTTATAAATGTTTCTAAGTATCTGAAGGCTGGCCAGGATGGGGGGTACAGGCTCTGCTCACTTGCTCCCTGTGATAGGACAAGGAGCAAGGAATGTAAGTTGCAGCACTGGAGGTCCCACCTCAATACAAGGGGGAACTTCTTTACTGTAAGGGTCGCAGAGATCTGGAACAGGCTTCCCAGAGAGGCTGTGAGGTCTCCTTCTCTGGAAACTTTCAAGGCCTGTCTGGATGTGTTCTTTTGTGATGTGTGTTAGATAGTATTGTCCTGCTTTGGCAGGGGAATTGGACTCCATGAACTCCTTGGGTCCCTTCCAACTCCTAACAATCTGTGATCCTGTGATTATCTCCTTCACTCTTTCTCTTTTTCGGTGATATTTATTATTTTCTGTATTTTTGTGTAAATTCAGATTGAGTTCTCCTCCATAGTTAATATCTGACATATCTGAAATTAAATGTATTTTTCTTAAAAACAAAGTATGTCAAGTTGTCCTTAAGGCTTTTCTGAGCACTAAGCATATCCAAGTAAGTATTTAAATAAGCAATAATTACAACAATTGGTACAAGTTATTAATTCCACCTTGAAAACTCACTCCTGATTTCTTCATACCACACTTAAAGGTTCTACTTTAGTCGGTTTGTATCCATACTTTAACATTTTGTCATCCAAATTTGTATTGTTCATGGTCAAAGGTTTTATCTTTACAAATATCTCAGTGAGTATTTATTTTTTTTTTAGCCATAAAACTCCCTTTTGTTAAAATTAGAGAATCTTGCTTCCATTTCTTTCATTTTTTGCCTTGGGTTTTGGTTTTGGGTAATTTGGGGGGTTTGGGTTTTAGGGTATTTTGGTTGTAGTTGTTGTGTTTTGTTGTGTTTTCCCTTTCCCTTTCCCTCTCCCTTGCCCTTTCCCTTTCCCTTTCCCTTTCCCTCTCCCTTTCCCTTTCCCTCTCCCTTTCCCTTTCCCTCTCCCTTTCCCTTTCCCTCTCCCTTTCCCTTTCCCTCTCCCTTTCCCTTTCCCTTTCCCTTTCCCTTTCCTTTCCCTTTCCTTTCCCTTTCCCTTTCCTTTCCTTTCCTTTCCTTTCCTTTCCTTTCCATTTGTGGGCTTTTTTCCTGTTTGTTTGGAATTTTTTTGTTTGTGATTGCAAGCTCTTTGGTGCAAGAACTGTCTCTTACTATGTTTATAAAGTGCATTGCAGAATGAAGCATTAATCCCACTTGGGGGTTCTCGTGCTGTGGTATTACCAAGCAAATTATTCCAACTCTAAAATCTCCAATACAAACATTTCTCTTTCTAGTCTCACCGATAGCCACTTTTTGGGGAAAAAAATCCAGCAAAAACTTGGTAACACATTCAGTTTTTCGTCTTAATAGTCAAAAACCTAAAGTTTTAGTCTGATAGAAGACAAATCATTTGGGGAAATAGCAAATGAATATGAAATGTGACTTGAAAGCTCTTCTGTGAGAGGCTAGAGAGGACACAAAGCTCTTCAAGTGTGTGTGGGGAGCACTTTCTGTGCCATTAGTGCTTGATTAGATAGTATAACAGATAATGTAAGAGAAAATTAGACTCTGACAAGGAGCAATTGAACCTTGAGTTTTGACAGTCATCTGTTGGACACCTTATCACTTTTACTCCATAGGGCCTATTAGATGACACATGAGGACTTTGTTCCAGTGGATAATTACCATAAGTGCATAGTGAAATGTTATGCCTTTTTCCAAAGGTGTATTGGTAAGCCCCGACCACTGCCATGGTGGAGTCTTTTTGAGGGCCTGCTTTTGTATACTGTGTGGTACAATGACTGTGGTCTTACTTTGGTGGGCTCTACAAAAAAAACCCACAAAGATCATAAAATAAGAATTTTGAAAAGCAGAATAGCTTTCAAGTCTTGACCTACTTAATTAGTAGACAGCTTTAAACTTTCTAGCAGAGATTAGAAAGAATAGCTATTGTGTTTGAGTTGTCAAGCTGTCTGAAAATGTAGCTCTACTTAGGCTGTTAACACCATCTATCTAAAACATCTTGCCACGGAAGTCTAACATCTGTCACTTGGAAAGTTCAAATATCATTAATACCACTGTATTAGATCTAAATTCTAGGGAAATTTCCATTTCACATAGTGAATTTAAGACTAGATCTGTCTACACACACTTGTTGCTTTTCTGTCATTAAAACAAAGGATAAATGTATAAAAATTGGTTCAATAGTTGAATTGTTTCTTAATTACAGAGGTTCCAAAGACAAATGTTATCAGACTGTTGTGATTTTCATTGGTAAGAGTGAAATAGTTACAAATAATGTAAATTATTCACCCAGCTAGTTTATTTTTTGTAAACAATGTTATCTTGAAAGTGATTCAGAATCGTGTTTTGGTAATTGGGGGATTTTGGGTTAGGGGTTTTTTTAACTGTTTCTAAGTAACCAGAGAGTCTTTGATTTCAACAAAGTACTTTTGTTTTCTGTCACAGGACTGCAAAGGCTGGAAACTTGTGCAGGGAGATATTTAATGAAAGTCAGCAACAGCCAGTGATAGAGTCTTGCACCTGGGAAGGAGCAACTGCAGCTATCAGTATAGGCTGGGGACTGACCTGTGGGAGAGCAGTATAGGAGAATGGGACCTGGGGGTCCTAGTGGATGGAAGGATGCCAGTGATGTGCTCTTGTGGCCAAGAAGGCCAGTGCCATTCTGGGATGTATTAAAAGGGCTGTGGTTAGTAGATCAAGAGAGGTTCTCCTCCCCATCTACTCTGCCCTGGTAAGGCCATATCTCAATTATTGTGTCCAATTCTGCATCCTTCCTTTTGAGTAGGACAAGGAACTGTTTGAAAGAATCCAGCAGAGTCACAAAAGTCATTAAGGGAGTGCAACATCTTCCTTACAAAGAGAGATAGAGGGGGCTGGGGCTCTTTAGTTTGGAGAGGAGGAGACTGAGGGGTGTCCTCATTAATGTTTATGAATATGTAAAGAGGTGGAGCTAGGATCTTCTCAGTGATGCCCAATGGCAGAACAAGAGACAATGGGTAGAAGTTGAGGCATAGAAAGTTCCACATAAACATGAGGAAATTCTTTTTCACTGTGAGGGTGACAGAACACTGGAACAACCTGCCCAAGGGTGTTGTGGAGTCTGCTTCTCTGGAAACATTCAAAACCCATTCAGATGCATTCCTATGTGATCTGGTATAGGTGATCCTGCTCTGTCAGTGAGGGTTGGACTGGATGATCTTTTCAGGTCTCTTCTGTTTGGCCTAAATAGGCCAAAAAAGGGTTGAACATGTTCTGGCTTGCCCAGACATGTTCTTCTGCTCTCCCTCTCTCTGTTCTGGGGAGAAGCAACCACAAGAAGGAGGACAAAGAACTTGGAACCACTGAGTCTAAGGACTCTGGCTTGGCCCAGAGTTGTTTTGCTCCTGTTTGCATCCTGTGGTAAACAAGGTACATACACTTGACTTGTGCCTGCCTTGTGCAAGGCCTATATTTTTCCCAAATTTGGATTAAGCAAGCCTATGATTTCACCTAATATGGTCAAGCTTGGATGACTGCCATTCTGATTGGCTATTCTATGTTCAAAGACCCATTGGTCTCTGGCTGCATTGATAAAAAGAGATAAGCAGGTAACATAGCATGCTCTGCTGTTGTATTCATGCTTGCTTGCTGCTTGCTACTGCCTGCTGCCATTGCTCTCTGCTTCTGGCAGTGTTCTGCCTCACTGCCTGATTACATCCTGAACTGCCTGGAAACTCTACTGCCTCGAGTTTACCAGGAAAAGACTCCAAATGCCTACATGCCTTTGGCCTGCATAGCCAGTGTGGCTTTGTGCTGAGACTGCACATCACAAGACATACTATCTACACCTGAAAGTCTCCTGCCAAGATGGGAAGTCACAGAGGTACACAGATCATCCAGAGAAGCCAGGATAAGGTCAGAGAGAGTCTGCCACCTTTCCCCAGCAGCCTGTGAAGCCTGGGAAGAATCAGAAGCCTCAGTGGCTGGCAAGACACCAACAGAATTCCCTGAAAGCGTTTGGGTACTGTCTGAAGCTGTGACTAGCCCTGCAAGTTGGGGAATAATATTTTGGGAGTAAATACTTAAAGGTTCTTGCAATTCACCATTGCCCTTTGCCATAAGCAGAAAGAAGCTCCTTGAGTCCATCTAGTGGACAAGTGGTATAATTAAACAGTATATTGACTGCAAGAACCTTCTCTTCCAGTTCAATTAATGTTTATATTTTTGGCTATTTATTTGTTCTAGATCCTATCTTATCCTCTGTATAATGTTTCCATGATCATTTCAGAATAACCTAATTATTGTTAAAAAACAGTGGTTGGGGATGGTGAGATTTCTGAATGCCAAAATTAATAAACATTATTAATTTTGAAAAAGTACCATCTTGGAATTAATTAATTACCCCTCCCTTACACCTTCCAACCTCTAACATTATCTGATTCTATGGAAATCTTGGATGAAACTTGCTGATGTTGTAATTTGCTCTGCAATACAATCCACAAATGCAAATTTCTTTAGTTTGGCAAGTTTCAGGAAGGGTCCACAGAGTTCAGGTATGTAACACTTCATATGTTCATGAACTGAAGCAGTCCTGATCAGAAATCAAAAGTTTATGAAGGTCATACTAGTGATCTCTGTAGAATAAAGGTAACTATTTATTTCTATTTGATTTTTGTTTTGTATTCTGCCCAACATAGGCATTTAGCAAGACAAAAAATAAACTGCAACATGATTTTGCAAGGTCAGAGTAAGCGGGAAACTATTAAAGGTGAATTCATTGTCATTCATTTAACTCCAAAGCTAAATGTCAGTTCCTATGACCCAGTAAATGGAGTGTAATTACTGAAAGTATATAAATGATATAACTGTGAAAAATTTGACTCCTGTAGATGTTCTTGAGAAAAGGTTTTTTTCATACATCTGGGTGATTAAAAAATTGAACTCCTGGACAGCAAGATCGGTCAAATTACTTCCCCATCTCCTGACAGAAAAAATACACTTTGAGGGGCCTTATTAAGCAATCTATCTCTATTGAGCTCATTAAGTTCTGGACAGCTAATAAGAATATAATAGAATCTTGGATGTCCTTTATAACATAATCTGACAAGTTGAAGCTCCACTCCAACTTCATTTGGATGGGCAAACAATGAACCATATGCTAGTTTCAAATTCAGCTTAGCTTCCTTCTTGTTTTAGTAGGACTCATGCATTTGTAATGATAGCTTAAAAATCAGAGTTGCCAATTCAACTTCATTCTAGCCTCTCTTTTCTCCTTGTGAATGCTGTCATCTCACTTCTTACTCTACAAAAGGCAGCATAGCCTCTTCTTACAAAGTACTTGTAAACAACTATGTGGGGGAAAAAAAACATATCCTGTTTAGCACATAACAAGAAGCTGATTTTGACCTAACAGAACATGCTGCTTGACTATATAGTCATGAACAGCATGGGCAGCCTGACCTATTTGGAGGTGTCCCTGTTTACTGAAGGGGGGATGGACAAAAGGACCTTTGAGGGTTCCTGCCAGTTCAATGCAACTGGTGGATTTGTAAACATCTGCTGGCACCTGACATGCTATGTATTTCTGTACTTTCAGTCCTATGTTTCATTTACAAAGCTCTAATGTTACAGGTTAAATACAGATTCATTGACAAAGCTGTACTGTTACAGGTTAAATACAGATCTGTCCTCCTGCCCATATTCTTCTCTCTTTTTTTTTTTTTAATGATATGATGCTTCATCCTCTTGTTTCTTTCTTTTTCCTAATGGATAAGGGATCTGTCCTGCTGTATGTATTGCTTATTTTAGAATCACTGTACTTGGTAATGATGATGTCACAAACCCAACATGTAAGTCCACCTAAGCAGCTAGAATGTTGTTGTTTTTTTTAGGCACAGCAGTAAAATAGTCAATGGCATTCAAGGAAGAAAAGCAAATAATGTTAGCATTCATTTGACCATAGCTCCTTAGATCAAATGATCATATTCTAATTCACAGCTGAAAAAGCTTCTTAAGCTTGCAAGACAAGTCTGAAGAATACTCAAATTCTCACCTCCAAGGTGAGAGATAATTTCCCTGATCTGACAGAAAAAGCCTCCTTCTTTTCCTGGAGAGAAAACATTCTCCTTGCTTCTAGTGTCCACGGTGCTTTCCATCCAACCTTTATGGACTATGTTGAGAGTGCTTCTCATCTCCCTTTCCTAGCAGCTAGTATAGATGCTGAAGTGTAGGAAGCTTTTCCAGCTACTGATACAGGACATTGAATTTTCTCAGAACTCATTCTCCTCCCATCCAAAGAGCTTTTATGTGAGTGTAGTGCCACAGTGAGCTCAAACACTGACACAGAACACACTGCGAGCAAGGGTACAGCCCTTGTGTCATTGCAAGCTCTCCACTACTAATTCAACCACTCTGTTCATCAGATGCCCTCCATTGCTCATTAGATTTGAATGTACTTCTCTGAGCTAAGTTCTTGCAATGGCAATAAAGCCTTAGGGTACCTAAAGACATGAAAGTCGAGATTAGGCTGTGTGGTGTGTAGAGAGAAGCTATTTATAAAAGCAGTTCAAATAAACTAGTGGTTCAGAGGGAGAAAACCGTCATCAGAGGTCATCCAAGCCTCTGGTAATGTCAAGAGCTAATATAACAATGAACTGAAAGATTCTATAAATAGTAGAAAATATTTACATCTGGAATAATGTAAATTCTTTTGACTTTAATAAAGTGAGACTGGTATTCTGCCTTGGACTGCATTTGTGAGTCATTGGGACTGAGCGAAGCTGGAAGAAGCGAGTTTTGTTATCATCACTCCTGTTCTTGTCTCCCAGATTTCTGAGATCTTCCACAATACTATGCTGACTTTATCAGGCAGGTTGTGAAATGCATCCTGACTAGAAGATGGACGGAGGAAGGGAACGGGGTGCTACAACACCTTATTGCCTGTGCTAAATATTGAATGCCGCCTGTAACATAAGACTCCCTCTCTTCCACAGTTTCCCGACAGCCAAGTGTTTCTGCTCACCTATCTCTCCAGCTAATACATTTGGTTTTCTTAGCATTAATTTTACTTTTTCCAATGCTGCTAACTTGTGATCAAAGTAGGAGGATGCACCTGTTTATCTGCCTAGCAACCCAACAAGTGTGTCAGATCTTCATGTGCATCATCTGATTCTCCCACAGCAAAGTCAGCCTGAGGCAGGACCTGCCTTGTATATCTTTACTGTTCTTTTTTTCCCCCTTTGTTTATGTTCATTTATTTTGCTTTATCTAACAAAAGATATGATCGGACTTCTACAGCAAGATCTCAACTTGTCCCAAAATCTCTTTATTTTCTCTCTTCAAAGAGAAAAGGAAACAATAACAAAAAAGACAACAAATGTGATCTTTGAGTCCTTTTAAGAACAAGTGTTCATTCTGGAGGTAACATGAGTTGTTCATTTTCAGGCTTGAACAGCCAAATTAATTTCTGCTCTAGCAGAATCACAGCATGTTAGGAGTTGAAAAGGACCTTGAAAGATCATCTAGTCCAACACCCCTGCTTTAGCAGGAGCACCTTTTTCTTTTTCTCTTTTTTTTTTTTTTACAGTCCAATTTTCATTTTTATTTTTTTTTATCCCACTTCTCCCATGTCTCCCTCATTTCCTCTCCATCTGTTTTCCCCATATCCCTCCATTTCTTTCCATCTCCTTCCTTTCCATCTCCTTCCTTTCCCCCATCTTCTCATTTTCATCTCCATCATTTGCCTCTTTGTCTCCCTCCTTTCAGCACCGCCTCCTCCTTTCCACCACATCTGTTCCTTTCCCACCCCACACCACTTTTTCCCCCTTTTTCCCCCACACCACCAGAGCACCTGGGTTCTGTTGGAGTCTCCTTCCACCCAAGGTGCAAGCACTTTGCCCACCCTGACAACTCTCCTTTTTAATTTGCCCCAGGAAAGGCATTGTCCAAGCTTGCCCAGCTGGGCAGAAGGATCCTCCTGTTATCACTGGTCTTTGTGGTGTACACCAGGTGAATGAGAGTGGGGTAAAGGCCAGGGGGCCTTGTGGCCCCCTGGTTAGGCAGGAATAGGCTTGGTAGTCACTCTAACACCACCTATGTGTGTTGGCTGGGCCTTCTTACTTAGGCTGAGCTCCTCTCTGTTTAGCTGCTTCTTTCTGCTCGCTTATGATGAGCTTAAGTATGGAAGCTCATTGTGTTGTCATAGGAGACAACACTCAAATTTTGGTGGTCTGTTTCCTGATACCACTATAAAAAATCCACCAAGAAATGAGACTCCACATCTGACCGTACATGAGGGCAATCACTGATTTAAACCAGATCAGGCTCAGGGGGTTAAGTTGGGTGTGTTGGTTTGATTTAGTTTTTTTTATTGGTTGTCTGTTTGTTTGGGGGATTTATGTTCCTTTTTTTTTTTCTTTCCTTTTGTTTCATTTCTTCCTAAAGTCATCAAAAGAATCACATAATTCTACCTGTCCAGAGGTACCTATACTAATATAGACATATCATTTGTTATACCACAGCTACTCCTCTGAACAGAGTATGCTGTACCCAGTGAGATTAGACTGAACATCACAAGCAACTCCTTATCATTTTACATGATGTACCATACTAGATCTGTTTCTTGCAGTACAAACCACAAAACCAACCAAACAAGCAGGTGGCAGAAAAAAAAGCCCCCAAACATCTGAGAGACAAAACTTGACAGAAATAAAACAAAGTGGTTTTATTATTTTGTCACTACCTAAACTTAAGGACATGTTTTTTTCTGAGAAACCAGAATGCCTCTTTTATTCTACTTGAAATGAAGCAGTGATATGAATCATGTAGTGGTTTGTATTACATGAAATAGTCTCCCATGGTCTTCTGGGAATGTCAGAGATCTCTAACTGGCACTGGGATTTTTTTTTATTGAATGGTTGCATTTCTGAGTGAACAGACCTTTACATCTGCTATACCAATAGCCCTGGACAGTTATTTGATCCTCAGTACTGCAGCTGCATAGCCTACCTAACAGCATTCCTTTCACTCACAGTTCAGAATAAAAACAAAACTAAAAAACCCTTGGTCTTTCTTTCCTTACATGCCTCCGGAGGGTAACAACTTCCAAAACCTGTATCTTACAATAGGGAAGAAAATAAATGCCTGCTTTTGAAATGGGAGCTGCCATATCTTATGTAAATCTTAGGAATGCATGCAGATCTGAAGGTTTATGCAGCATATATATGTACCAGATCCATATTCTAAAGATCATCACTATGCAAACAACAAAAAATAATAGACCAGAACTGTAAAAGTGTTTAAGCTCATCACCATGATATTATTGGCACACATTATGCAGAACTACAGACTGTGATCTCTGATTTGTACCCTGAATTTCTACTGTGCATAATAACAAGTTTAATTTCTTTAAAACAAACAAACAAACAAAAAATATAGATATAAAATTATTTCAGAGAAAACATGAAGTCTGGATGAAAATCTAGCATTGTTGTAGAAGTCTGTATCAAGTTCAAGAAAAGCCTGGATGAGGCACTTAGTGCCATGGTCTAGTTGACTGAATAGGGCTGGGTGATAGGTTGGACTGGATGATCGTAGAGGCCCTTAGTGCCATGGTCTAGTCTATGATTCTGTCCTGGGTGATAGGTTGGACTGGATGATCTTAGAGGTCTCTTCCAACCTGGTTGATTCTATGATTCTGTCCTGGGTGATAGGTTGGACTGGATGATCTTAGAGGTCTCTTCCAACCTGGTTGATTCTATGATTCTATGAAGCAAATTAAAGTCATATGTGTTATAGAATGTATTTAATGTTGTCAAAGCAGGTACCTGATTTAAGTAGCAGCTACCTATAGAATCTTCTGACGATTCTGAATTAAATGCCTATTTCTTGTTAAGTATGTTTCAAGCCACGTTGTAATTCTTATACATATAGCTGCTCCTTACTGCTCCCAGTAGTCACATGAGACTCTCTTTTTGAGAATCTTGAAGTCTAATAGACTTATTATTTATTTATGAATATTTGCATTTCAATTCTACACATTTTGGGGAATTCTGTTTGAGACGACAACTCATACCGCCAGGTATCTCAATAAAAAAACCCTAAATTCCACACTTTAGGTATAATGCAACCTCATAATCTGCTGGCAAAAGCTGCTCAACAGTTCATGTGATTCAGAAATAATACATTACAAGATCAAAAGGTGAACCTTCTGTTAGAACTGTCTTCCAAATGAAGCTTCTTTGCGTACAAAATTCAGACTTTAAATGTGTCTTCATTTCTAAAAGGGAACAAAAGTCAAAATCTAAGGTTTTCCTGCGAGGCACAATGTTTAAAAAGAAACTTTATTTCAACTGCTCTGAACCATTATACTTTTATAAGGTAGAAATCTGCTCTTCTGTTGAAGCTGGAAAACTTGCTTCATCTTATTTTTTAATTTGTTTGGGTTTTTTTTTTTTTTCACTTTTACTATATATTAAATGATAAAATAAATGTCATAATGTCTCAAGAGAGATGTTGAGGTGCTGGAACATGTTCAGAGAAGGGCAACAAGGCTGGTGAAGGGCCTGGAACACAAACTCTATGAGGAGAGGCTGAGGGAGCTGGGGTTGTTTAGCCTGGAGAAGAGGAGGCTCAGGGGGGACCTCATTGCTCTCTACAACTACCTGAAGGGAGGTTGTATCCAGGTGGGGGTTGGTCTCTTCTGCCAGGCAACCAGCAACAGAACAAGGGGACACAGTCTCAAGTTGTGCTGGGGGAGGTATAAGCTGGATGTTAGGAGGAAGTTCTTCACAGAGAGAGTGATTGGCATTTGAATGGGCTGCCCAGGGAGCAGGGAGGTGGTGGAGTCACTGTCCCTGGAGGTGTTGAAGAAAAGACTGGATGAGGCACTTAATGCCATGGTCTAGTTGATTGGATAGGGCTGGGTGATAGGTTGGACTGGATGATCTTGGAGGTCTCTTCCAACCTGGCTGATTCTATGATTCTGTGAAATGTTCTGACCATATGAGAATGTTTCATTTTGGTAATCTTCCCAACAAAATATCAAATTATATCGGTACATTCTTGAAAAATATTTAGGCATTGTTAAACTGGCATTTTTTCTTCTAGCAACCTGTTACACTGGAAAAATCTTGGCCAGCTCTCACCAACAGAGACTGCAAAACATGGCAGTTATCTCCAGTATGTCTACTTAGTCTCTTTCAAGACATTTTTGTGCAGTAGATTTGTCTTCAATGAGTAAGTTGAACTGAAGTTTCTTTTCTTCTAAACAATGAATGAAAAGTTTGGAATGGAAAGATGAGGGTAGGAGCTGTAGCTCACAGCCAGATCTCTATCTAGAGCCCACTGTGGTGGCTAGATAGTCATCACCAGCTCTTCTCTTTCATATTTGTCTTTCCCTTGAGCCCTCTGAGCATATGCATAGATGACTGTAGGATTGTTGTAGCTTAATTAGAATCATCTAATGGATTTTTTTAAAAACTGTGATTATTGGTTATGCAAAAGTTAGAGTCAAAGTACCCTGAACTGAAATTCCTTCAAGTGAATCTGCAACCTGAGCAATGAGAATTTCTCCATTACAGCCTGTTTAATTTGATTTTATGCTCTACTGTGGGGCCCAGAAATAAAAGACAAAAGGGTTCATGAAGGTAAAAACCTTAGGCACACACAGAAAATAGAGTCATTAACTGAAACCACTGGCAATGACTGACGCCTCTCTCAGTGTTGGTAGGAAGCTAAAAATCTGTCACAAGCAAACATTTGCTATCTGGAAAGCTTTTACTATACTCCTGTTCATTTCTAACAACAGCAATCTGCTTCCTATCTTGAGTAAAAGACTATCTTCTATCTTCACAAATGTTTCAGTTGGAAAGTTAAAACTTCTGTTCCTTGAAGGACAGGATTTACAGTTGTATTAACTTGTCTGTAAGTAGGAGCAGCAGTGTAAAAAAACCCTAAAGCAAGGGGTGACAGAAAGCAAGGACCTGAAGAAAACTCTTGAGTAACTTACGCAGTGCTCTGCATCACATGGAACAGTTGGGATATATATTTTGAGCAATGTGGTGCTCTTTTTCATTGTGTGCAGAAGGGACTTCAATTTTATGCATGTATTCTATCCAAATCTTTTACAGAAAATAATACATTTAAGGATAGATATAATTCCAGTTAAAGTAAAATACTAAGTACTCAACCAAATCCCCTATTTCCTCAAAACCTCTCATTTGACAGTAACATGACTAAAATATATTTGGGTTTCAACACTGGCAGAGGGGTTGGGAGCGGATCACAATCAATTTTAGTCATAGACATTAGAGACAAGAATTTAGATTCTCTCTTGGCTTGCTGAATCTCCAAGTAGGCATACTTTCTGAACAAGCCAAGTCAAAACTATCATGTTTCTCATCTAGTGAAGGAAAACTATTCTGACGCCAATCATCAGGGCATGTAATCAGCCTTTTAAAAGTACCTTGAGTTTTACAGATAGCTGGCTTTCTGTCATATCACAGTATCACAGTATCACCAAGGTTGGAAAAGACCTCACAGATCATCAAGTCCAACCCTTCACCACAGAGCTCAAGGCTAGACCATGGCACCAAGTGCCACGTCCAATCCTGCCTCGAACAGCCCCAGGGACGGCGACTCCACCACCTCCCTGGGCAGCCCATTCCAGTAGCCAATGACTCTCTCAGTGAAGAACTTTCTCCTCACCTCAAGACTTAATTTCCCCTGGCACAGCTTGAGGCTGTGTCCTCTTGTTCTGGTGCTGGCCATCTGAGAGAAGAGAGCAACCTCCTCCTGGCTACAACTACCCCTCAGGTAGTTGTAGACAGCAATAAGGTCACCCCTGAGCCTCCTCTTCTCCAGGCTAAACAATCCCAGCTCCCTCAGCCTCTCCTCGTAGGGCTGTGCTCGAGGCCTCTCACCAGCCTCGTTGCCCTTCTCTGGACACGCTCAAGCATATCAATGTCCCTCTTAAACTGGGGGGCCCAGAACTGAACACAGTACTCGAGGTGTGGTCTAACCAGTGCAGAGTACAGGGGCAGAATGACCTCCCTGCTCCTGCTGGCCACACCATTCCTGATGCAGGCCAGGATGCCATTGGCTCTCTTGGCCACCTGGGCACACTGCTGGCTCAAAAAATCATCATAAAATCTAAATATCATTTAGTTCATTCAACAGGCCTACCACATATACAGGAAAGACCAATAAGGACTTGAAATGTGTTTTGCTATTAACAAGCTAATATCAATGGATTCACAATTTGATGGATTCACTCCATGACATTTGGCATGTTAGTTTGCATATAATAGATTATTGTAAAGCATAATAAAATCTTGCTGCTTTATTAATATTCTTGGTGTTAATTTCTTTTAAGATAAATCAAATATTTTTTTTAAAGTCACTGATATCGACCCAGTGAGCCTTTTAATACAATTTATTAGTCTCACTGACACTCTATAAGCCATAAAAGCACCACACAACTTTCTCTCAGAAAGATTCTTGTTTTCAACAACATACTGAAGGCATCCAAAATTATTTTGGTGGCAAGCATTAGAGCAGCAAAGGTGGTTCATAATTACATGGCAACTTTCATTTGTAGTGCTTCACCAAGGGTATTCAATTTGACACAGGGGAAATGAAAAAACTAAAGGTTAAACAACTTGCCCAGGCTTACACAGGGAATCAATGGGTGAGCTGTTTCTGGAGGTAGAAGCTCAGTTGTTTGTCGCTGCATTCTCATTCCTTCAATCTTGCCATCGTCTGTTTTAGGATGCCTGTTCTGCAGAGTGGAAGTTGATGGGTAGGATGACTTCTGCCAAATATACCAGATTCTGACTTGTGATAAGCACAATGTCATTACTGCTCTTACTTTCTAAAGCGTGGGGCTGGTGTGGTTTATTCACTTTAAATAATCAGACTATCATTATCAGATTGTATCTGTTGTTAATATGGATATCACTTGTAACACAATTTTACTGCTACACAAACGTGCTCAAGCCACCATGAAAAAACTACATCGGTATCAGTACATTTAGGTGAGCAACGTGCATCCAATTTCAGACTGCAGTTTTCTTAACTATTAGGATACCTCCAATGGGCCAAATCACTACTTCTTCTGTTAAACATCAAAATAACACCTCATGATTACAGAAACCAGTGCAAAAACAACTTATGAACTCATAAGACAGCCTCAACCTGTGCCAGGGGAAATTTAGGCTCGAGGTGAGGAGAAAGTTCTTCACTGAGAGTCATTGGCTACTGGAATGGGCTGCCCAGGGAGGTGGTGGAGTCACCATCCCTGGGGCTGTTCAAGGCAGGATTGGACGTGGCACTTGGTGCCATGGTCTAGCCTTGAGCTCTCTGGTAACAGCTTGGACTTGATGATCTATGAGGTCTCTTCCAACCTTGGTGATACTGTGATACTCTGACACATAAAAAATGTATGTTCAAGGGTAGCATATTCACTTTCACAGACCAGTGTATAATCTAAATATCTTGCAGCAGCAAAATTGTGGAGCATATAACAACCTAAGACCTAATTTTAAGGTCTTTGAAGCTCATACGGCAATACCTTTTTTTTTTTTAACTCACTGTGAAAAATGGTTCTAAAATAATGTTATGTTCTCTGCTACAACTAGCCTGATTGCTGAATGGTATGTCAAATGGCATGTCACTAGATGTCTCTCTCACTGTAATTGCAAATCAGAGAATTTGGTTCTGATAGATACTGAATATCTTGAACTTGCTTGAGGTCCAAGGTCAGAAATTAGATACCTATGGCTACCCTGCAGATCTTAAACCCATATCTAAACATTTACCATCCATATCTCAGAAGTAGCATATACCCTTTAATGGAAAAAGCTTCAAACATGGAACAGTTCACATTAAATGTGAGATCCTACCCTATCATCTGTGTCAGGTGAATATATCCTTGGAAAGTTGTCAGAGCCCTTACTTGGCTATTCAAGACAGTAATCAGATTTTCTGAGCATCAATCAGCAATCATGAAGTCAGGAACATTTTATCATGAAGTCAGGAATACAGAGGGTTTTCATAAGCTAATCAGCAGGCATCAAATAGACAATCAATCTAATTAGTGGTTCACACTTGCGTGGCAATCACAGCTGCCAAACCTAGACGACAAATTTCATTAGTAATGAAATCTGAGAGCTATGATTTGTGAAACCTATGATCAGACTGGAATTGTGCCTGTTTTAAAAGAGTAATTTTGGTAGCTTGGGACATTCAAGGAATTTAATTTGCATGGTGGGGTTCCCTTCCTGGTGTCTCTAGTTTTCAGAGTCACAATGTTCAAAGAACTCATCTTTCAGTGTGGACCATAGTTTCAAACACAGCTAGCATTCAGTCTTTCTTTTCTTTCAGAAAGCTTCACTACTGAAGGTTTGCATCTCCTGATCTCTCTCAGAGTTCTTTGAAAAACAGTAGGTCAGAGCTGTAGATGCAGAGTGCTTCTACTGGAGTAAATATTTCTAGAGCTGAAAATTTAAGGCATACATATATGTGTATATCCATGCACAAATTCACTAACCAAAAAGGAAAAAAAAAATAACCAACAAAATCAAAAGCAGAAATTGTTCCTGACATGCAATATGCCACAGAGAAATGAGGAAAGGGAGAGAAGATCCATTAAGAAAATGGTTTTTTTGTTTGTTTGGTCTTTCTCAAGGAAGAAATGTCTTTTGTCCATCAAACAGACATTTGCTGGGTTATTTTCTTTGGATGTAAACTGTGTCCCAGTCTTCAACACATTTTAAAATTACAGATGTTGCTGGCTTTGCCATAGAAAATATAATCTCTTATGTCTCTGTAGCCTGGGAGGCAAAAAAAAAAAAAGACAGAAACACCAGGAATTGTTGATGCTTTATATTGTGTAGCTGTGGAATCTAAAAGGTGATGGTGACCTTGAGGAGGACTCTGTTATGATGCTATTTATGCATTTAAAGTCTATCAGCTCCATACAATATACTGTCACATTAGCCAGATCCATACTTAATTGTAGAGAGCCTGATTTAACAGTGGTACTTCTTTCTGCATTATGCTCACAGAATAGTGGAAGTACTTAATACACAAAGAAAAGAGAAGTACATATTTAGCCTACTTCACAAAATGCAACTGAAGCATCCCTATAAATCAACAGTGAATTCACTACCTTGTTTGAAATAATCACTGATTTTGACAGGAATAGTCCTGGAATTCTTAACACACCTAACCAAACTACTGCTGACCACCATCAGGATTAACACTGCACAGGCTCACCATCATTGTGAGATAAAGATAAAGCTTTATGTACTTCCATGTAATATCTCTCTTGCTAAAATAATAATTGCAATGCAAAAAGTCCTATTTCTGTGTTAAAATTAGACCTATCTTTGAAACAAATTTAAATGAACGGACACTGCCAGGAGGTTCCAAGGATTTGAGCTTATCCAAGCTCAAGATAAATCTTCACTCATTAACTTCTGTATTTTCTTGCTTTACAGGTTAATCTTTGGTGGCAGGAGGCTGCAATACTGATCTTGACACTCTTACTTACAAATGTAGAATGTTAAAATAATGGCAAAACCACAAAATATGAAGTAAAAGTTGCTTTAGAAAGGAATATATAAGTAGCTTAGACTTTTGTTGTGGGGTTTGTTTTTTTTCTTTCAAGCTAAGAATCACAGTGTGAATTGGACTAAATGCCAAGAATAAAGTAACAGTTTAAAATGAACAGTTGAAATTAACAGGTGTCATAGCATATGCTGGATTTAGCTGCCAAATATTTCACACCTTCATTAAAACCTTTCATGTCAAATATAAGGCAATGCTAAAATAAAGAGCATAGCTTAAAAATGAATAGCTGATTGTTAAGTTTCAGAAGCAGGATATATGATGGCAGAGAAATTTGTGTACAGATTTATTTTAACTAGGAAGACACTCAACTGGGCTGTATCACTTCCTGCTTTAATTCACCAGACAATGTTTAAGCTTTAGAAATTAATGCACCTGTAAAGTGCTTCTGTAGGGGAGGTAATGGAACAACAATACATTCTTGTTTCATGGGGTATGATAAAGGCAAAACAGACCAAGAACAGCAAGGTGCACAGGCTGAATGCTGACAGATCTGGAAACATTAGCCCAGAAATTCAGTACTGTTTTTGCTAATAACAGGTACACACAGTAAACCAAATTTGCAAGGTGTCAAGACTTCTCACCAAGGGATTATGGCTAATTCATTTTATTTTGTTTTTCTCATTATTTTATGGTACAATTATATTTTCATACAGATACGACTAATAAGTTATTCTGTTTATAACAAGGTGTTTCTGATGCTGACAATATAGTAGAGAGGAATACAGAATTAGCATAATAGCAGAGGCTTTGAGTAGTGGAGGTGTAGGTTATAGTCTATAAGAATAATAGCACTGGACTTGGCAAGGGAGGCTCAGGAGGGACCTCATTGCTGTCTACAACTACATGAAGGGAGGTTGTAGCCAGGTGGGGTTGGTCTCTTCTCCCAGACAACCAGCAACAGAACAAGGGGACACAGCCTCAAGTGGTGCCAGGGGAGGTATAGGCTGGATGTTAGGAGGAAGTTCTTCCCAGAGAGAGTGATTGGCATTGGAATGGGCTGCCCAGGGAGGTGGTGGAGTCACCATCCCTGAGGGTGTTCAAGAAAAGCCTGGATGAGGCACTTAGTGCCATGGTCTAGTTGACTGGATAGGGCTGGGTGCTAGGTTGGCCTGGATGATCTTGGAGGTCTCTTCCAACCTGGTTGATTCTATTCTATTCTATTCTATTCTGTTCTTATTCTATTCTAAATATCCCACAGTTAGGCCTGGACCAACTTGGTCTTAGGATTAAAAAAAAAGAAAAAAAATATTCAGTGCACATAAAAGTCACCATATATCATAAACTGAACTGTAATACAGACTTGCAGAATCTATGAGCTAAAAACAAAGTGTATAAGAAAGAGCAAATATATAAAAATAACACCAAGTAGATCCTAGTTATAGAGTGAAGGACCCAGCTGAGAATGGATGCATGAGCATAAATCCAGGAAAAGCAGTAGAACCTGAGAGATGTGTGTATTACAATATTAACTTTATTGTTAGTGAGATATCTTCAGTGTGAGTGTTCTGCCTGTTTATGTATTAATTAGATCTGAATTAATACTAATTGTTGGATGAGGTTGTTAATATTTCTCTTTTGGAATAAATGGATTCTTGGCTTTATGAATAAGGAGGGTTTTCATTTTGCCCACACAAAGTATTTTGAGTATAAAAGACTCCATGGAGGAATGTATCATCAACTCCCTGAGACTGGTGCTGTTTTCCCAGCCATAGCAAGATCTATCTGAAATTTCCACCTGAATTTTCTATGTGTTGAAGTCATCACCAATGTATTTTTAAGGAAACATGTCCTGTGTGGCCACTCTGCCACAGTCCTGTGCAGAAAGGTTTTCCCTAAAGTTTTTGTTTATTTTCAGAAAGGCATATTATTAAAAGTGTCTATATCAATGGGCAGTGCATGTCTATATTATTTATGTCCCCTTATCTGCAGTTTGAAATCACAGATAAAATGTGCAACAGATTGAATCCCTGAGTCACTGAGCCTGGAGTTGTTTCTTTACAGACAGAGTGGTTTGCCATTGGAATGGGCTGCCCAGGGAGGTGGTGGAGTCACCATCCCTGGGGGTGTTCAAAAACAGACTGGATGAGGCACTTAGTGCCATGGCCTAGTTGATTGGACAGTGCTGGGTGACAGGTTGGACTGGATGATCTTGGAGGTCTCTTTTCTATGATTCTATGATCTATGTCCTCTTATCTGCAGTTTGAAAGCACAGATAAAACACGCAACAGATTGAATTCCTGAGCCACTGAGCCTGGAGTTGTTTTCATTATGAGATTATTATTCTGAGAAAGAAATGTAAACTTTATATTAGATCATACAAACACAGCTTTTATTCTTTTTTTTTTTCCCTTCCAGATATATGTACTAAGGATGATTATAATTTATTTGAAATTCAGTAACACTTGGAAGAGGAAAGCTGTATTATTGTAGCTTTTGCATGAATAGATAACACAAATATGCCCCCAAAAGTCTGTAATCCTAATTCAAGTAAAGAGACAGGATTTGGATATTCCATACAAATGAGACAGGCACATGGGAGAAGTGAGACTTTGATAACTATGGGAGTGTGTGTCACCAGCTCGCATTGGTTACTTAATGAGTCCAAATATTTTGAAATGTTGGAAATAAAGGAGTCTTTTAAAATGTGAAAGAATGAAGGATATAGAGTGTAGCACAAAATTAAAGGGGACATTATTGTTAATTGTACTACTCACTTTCTGTCTTATGTGGTTATGCCACAAAGGACAAATCAGGAATACAATACTGAGCATCTTCCAGAAAACAGTGAATTCAGAGAATTTTAATTCCCATTTTGGAAGTTGCTCTAGAACTTAATTTCTCTGACAACTTTATGAACACCTTATGATAATGCAATTCTAAACCATCTATTGTAGCAAATAGTTATTCCCTTCAATTGAACACAAATTGTGCTGATGTGAGGTGTAAAGAAGAGGCTAGGAGTGGAATCAGGAAAAAAAAAACCACCAAAGTTAGTCGTTTTGTGTTTTGAAAGAAAGCAAAGTCATTTTTTTTTTGTTGCAGATGGATTTTTCTAAAATACCTTGTCCTTAGCAAATGATGAGATGTGAGGGGAATGTTTAGACATGTAGCCAAGCGTGAATACAGATCTCTGCCTCTAATAGAGTAGCTTTTTTTTTCTCCAATTTTTGATAAAATCCTAAGACTGCAAGTTGTAAAAGGTGATTGAGCAAATTTTCCCATTGTTCCCATTTCTCTCTTTGACTAGTCTTTTAAAATAATTATGTTATGACAGACTTTTTCTGGTCTGGAGTGATTTTTGCCCTCATTCCCCCCCTTCTATTCCCCAATTTCCTAAAACCATAGAAGTGAAGAGTAATTTCAGCGAGTGGAGTATTGCAGCATCTGCATTCTTTTGGTTGAAAAATTACCATCTTCTGAGGTTGAAAATGCTTTCCATTTAATTTTCCCTAGTTTCAGTGAAAGTGGTAAACAAAAGTAGCGATTTTCCAGTTCAGTATCTATCTTCAGCTCCACTGCTTTTCTTCTCTTTTCCATTTCACTTTTTCAACTGGTGAATGGGAGGAATAAAGGAAATGGACAAAAATGAAAGGAACAACAACAACAGAAGATAAGTAGTCAAAAATAAAATGTGCATATTTTATATATTAAAATAATTTCAGTCTTTTACATTTCTATTTTTGCTCCAGACATTTTTAGAAAGTCCATGGTTCAAGTAGCCTACTTATCTACAAGGTTAAAAAAAAAAAGTAAGAACTGGCTCAAAGCATCATTAATAATACAGATTTTTTTAATATATATTTTTGATCAATGTCCTAAATTTTTAACCACTGAGTGAAAGTATTTGCCACATTATGGTTGCATAGTAAGCTTAATAAATTAGATTATTTGCCTCTGTCTGATTTGTAGCAGATAAGGCATGCATCATGTCAATCACATTAAGAAATAGTATCCTATACAAGAATGCTGCCAGAGTGCTGGAGAAGCCTGTCCCTGAGAGGCCTCTTGATAGTCAGGTTTACAAGCATTTATACCTTTGGAAACTTGAATTATGGTTGCTTATAGAACACACAGGGTTGAACAACAACTTAGGTCCATCATTACACCTGTATGTTGCTTATTGTAAACACTAAATATACAAAGAAGGGCAGATTATGATCTTCATGTTCTCCTTTTGTCAAGTTTCAAGAGTAAAGATCCAAACTGCAGAGACAACCCACCCTGGCAAGTCTGATAGACTTCAAAACACAAGTCTGCATGGCTGAAGGTCTCTGCTTCTATGTCTAAAAATGCAGGCTGGAGCCTTCTGCTAAAATCTGAACTGCTTGGTTTCTTTCTCTTTCAAACAGAAGCTGGACAGAACAGCTGACCACAGTAAAACCGAATTTGAGTGATGTTCTGTCAGTTCAAATTCATCATATGGAACCTATCATTTAATGCATATTTCTAAGGTCAATTTAACCAGAGGACAGAGAATTCACATTTTTTTGTATGGTTGGTTTTTGGAAAAAAAAGTTCTAACATTTCAAATTATTTAAAGAAATGCATAGGTTCTACCACCACACTTTGAGCTGCAATAATCTTAGACACTCACAGAATCTATTGTCTTCTGAAGAGAAAACACACCAGACAAGCAGCCTCTCTATTACAAAAAATGAGTCACAGGCTACTCACAGCTGGGTAGCTTGATGCTGCCAAATTTTTTTTAGGATAATTAGATTCTAGTTAGATTCTGGAACATCACAATTTTTTAACCCAGCTTTTGTGTATAAATGATATGTTTTTTCAAAATATCAGCATTTTCTATTTTGAGTTTGGATGAGCAAACGTGTCTTTAACACAGTAGTCGTAGTCATAGAATAGTCATAGAATCAATCAGATTGGAAGAGACCTCCAAGATCATCCAGTCCAACCTATCACCCAGCCCTATCCAGTCAACTAGACTGTGGCACAAAGTGCCTCATCCAGTCTTTTCTTGAACACCTCCAGGGACGGTGACTCCACCACCTCCCTGGGCAGCCCATTCCAATGCCAATCACTCTCTCTGGGAAGAACTTCCTCCTAACATCCAGCCTAGACCTCCCCCTGGCACAACTTGAGGCTGTGTCCCCTTGTTCTGTTGCTGGTTGCCTGGGAGAAAAGACCAACCCCCACCTGGCTACAACCTCCCTTCAGGTAGTTGTAGACAGCAATGAGGTCCCTGTTGAGCCTCCTCTTCTCCAGGCTGCACACCCCCAGCTCCCTCTGCCACTCCAGTAGGCAGTCCTTGTGCTGTCAAAAGCCAAAACATACCTTTGGTCACATATTTCTTTTTTAAGAGGAATATTTTGCTGTAAGGCCTGCACAGAGTGCTAGTACTTCATATCAGACCAGCACATAGCTACCTAATAATACAAGATTGCTCATTTTTTGAGACCTGAAAATATTTCTCATTTTTTCAGTGACCCACAAGCCAATTCAGTGAACTAAGTCCCTGAGTTTCCCTACCAAGGGAATCCATGAAAGGAGGTCTTCGCTTAAAACCATCAGATGAAGATCCCTGAAAGGTGTTACAAAGGGGAAATTAATTAATGAGAACTCTTTTCACCCCCCCCCCAAATTAATATTGTTTATTAATTTTGCTATTCAGAACTCTCACCACCCCTGACCACTAATTTTAATAATATTTAGGTTCTTGCACAATCATGGAAACGTTCTATGGATAATATCTAGATCTAGTAATAACCAGCAAAATATATAAACACTAAATGAACTGGAAGAGGAGATTCCCACAGTCAAATGCCGCTTGCGGTCAATGTACCGCTTGCCCACTGGATGGACTCAAGGAGCTCTTTCTGCTTATGGCAGAAGGCAATGGAGGATTACAAAGAGGCTTTTAAGCATTTGCTCGCAAAATTACTATTATCTGACTGGTGGGGCACGAACAGAATGGCAGAGCACGGCAGAGCACACTGCATTTACCTGCGTGATCTCGTTTATCAATGTAGGCAGAGATCAGTTGCCCTTTGGACACAGAATAGCCAATCAGAACGGCAGTTAGCCAAGCCTGACCATATGAGGTAAAGCTACAGGCTTTACTCAAATCTGGGGAAAGCACAGGCCTTGCACAAGGCAGGCACAAGCTGTGTGCTGTGTACCTTGTTTACCACAGGACTCTGGGCAGGCCAGAGTCCTTAGACTCAGTGGCTCCAGGGTTTTTTGTGTTCTTTCCCCGTGCTTGCTTCTCTGGTGGAGCAGAAAAACATGCCTGGGCAAGCCAGGATATGTATTAAGCCTATTTTGAGTTTATCAGGTCTACCACGACAAAAGGAACTTCCCATTAAGAGCCTTCCCCAACCTCAAAACCAAAACCAAACCAAACAAACAAAAAAAACCACAACAGAACTGTGATATATTTGGTTGGTTCTCTGTTTAATACATTGTAGATAAAAATAACCACCTGCCCCTGAAAAGTAGGTATCTTTTTTAATATTCAAAATGGGGAATTTTGCAGCATACAAGAACCCTTGATCTAATTATTAGAACTTCAGAGAGGGAGTGCAGAGCTTCAGTTCTGTTATTAAATCCTTGTCCACCCCTAAAAGGAGGCTGTGGGCCTAAGTTGCAGCAAAAAAAGGTTCCACCTCAACACAAGAGAGAACTTCTTTACTGTAAGGGTCACAGAGCACTGGAATAGGCTTCCCAGAAAGGTCATGGAGTCTCCTTCTCTGGAGACTTTCAAGTCCTGTCTGGATGTGTGGCTCTGTGATCTGTGTTAGATAGTACTGTCCTGCTCTGGCAGGGGGGTTGGACTCAATGATCTCCTTGGGTCTCTTCCAACCCCTAATATCCTGTGATCCTGTGATCATGAGAAAGTTGCTGCTTCTACGAAAGCTCAAACAGCCCAGTCCCAGCTACATTCCAGTCTGAGTGCAAAGCTCACACTTAGCCATGTGTAGTACCTGATGTCATCAGGAATGGCCCTGGACTGGCAGAGACAAAAAGACCACCACAAACAGTGCATGACTCCCTCTAAGCAGTTTCTGAAGGCCTCATTGTGAACGTTGAGATCTCTGAGTGCTAAGATATACGTATGCTTGGGATACTAGAGGAAGGAGAAAAAGAAAAAATAAAATCCTATGCAAAGACAAGAGGGCACTTCCATCTTAAAATCACACACTAAGACTGTTTAAAGCATATTTTCCATTCTTGGACTTTCTAGGAAGTAACATTTTCCATCCAAATGGAAAGGTTGCATGCTGGCGACCTGCATATATTGCTTATTTCAAATATGTTAAATTCAGTCAAAATTCTTAAAGGAAGTGCTAATTTCTTGTGGTTCTTCTTTGCCTTCTTAGGAACTGAGATGATGATGAAAAAGGCAATCCTGGAAAGACTAGCATCATTGGACACAGACACCTGAGTGTTGCTATAAGCAGCTGAGCTGGCAGCTCATGTGCCTTGAATTCTTTTAACAGTCCTGCCTACAGATGTGTAGCTTGACCCAGAAATAGCCCCGTGAATATGGAAAGAAATGAGTTAATCTTCATGTCTTGCACTTGTCCTGGAGCTCATAGCAATTTCTGTGCTGTAGATTACATGGCTGGGTACCTCTGGGATTCCCTTGCAATTTAAAAAGGCCAAAGGAGCAGTGTATAAAAAATTAACTCTTCCTGGCATCTGATTTATGACATTGCTTAGTCACATGTTCCTCCTCCATCTTTGTCTCCAAGACAGAGTGAGAGAAATATGCAGTTCAGTAGAGTCTGTGAACATCTTTGCCATCAGCTGAAATTTTCCTGTTTTCTATAAAAAAGTATTGATCCCACAGGCTCCATGAGAATGTGTCCTAGAACTATAATCACTTCCATAAATGTACTATCATTTTATTATAATTAATCTTCATTATCCTCCTGATTTTCCCTCTTGTCTCTACTTATCGTATAATTAATGTCCTCCAATATATATTTTCAGCCAAATATTTTGGTGAAAGACATACCTGTGGCTGTGGAAGACCCTGAGCTGCAGATCACTAACTGCATAGAATACTAGATGTGGGAAATGTCACAGCTATTGCTTGCATGTGTTTGTGTTGTTGCATACGTGTGTTTGTGTAAGTCATATCCTAAGATTACATCAAGTATTCAGAGCCTTGACCATTGATGGAGACAGGATACTGCACTGTAAAAGTCTATTCTGCACTGGTAAAGTGACTTGAGTAAAGTAGTTTGATAGGTTGGAGTGGATGATCTTGGAGGTCTCTTCCAAACTGGTTGATTCTATGATGCAATTGTAGACCAAAAAGAAAAAAGGCAAAATACCTTAGAACTGTTTTTCAGCTCTTGCTTCTTACTTGCATACTGCCAATTTGTGGTACTGTCCATTGTGAAAAAGACAAAATTATGTCTCCTGTGGGAAAGGCACCCTGGTAGAAATGGCTTCTGCACTGCAAACTTCAAGATGAGCCAGAGTTCTGTAGGTTTCTACTGTCCTTCCAAAAATGGTAAATAAAGAAATGTCATAGTCTATACACTTCTTAGACAAAAGAAAATCAGAGATGTTTTTAATTCCTCTTTCTCCAATAGTATCCGTGTATAAATTATGCATTTTCTTAAATATCTGTGTTTTCTATTTCAGGTTTCAGCTGATAACCTGTGTTTTTGCACAGCAGGCAAACCTCATGCTGTCACAAGCAGCAGTGATACAACCTCACATTTACTCCCCTCCATCCCAAGGAGCCCGTTGCTATTCTATTATACCATTAGAGATAATGCAAAGCTTTGAATTGAAACACTATAGACAGCAGTGATGCATGACAGCCCTTCTAACCAATGAACTATACTGCACAATGGGACCTGCTCAGCCACATCAGCCCTAGTTGAGATGAGATAATTTCTGTAGAGAAGTGCCAAGCTGTAACACCTCCCCCAGCTAAGGAGCTCTGTGTTTCTTCTTTGAGAAGATGTAAATGAGTGTGTCAAGCTTGCAAAAAATGTGTATATGCACTAAGTACCATTTTGTGCTATGCAATTCCCAAAACACCTTGGGTGGGAGTGGGATTGCATGTGTTCTATGAATTGCTTGCATTCCAGAGAACAGGATCATGCGGGGAAAGCTGCTGTCATGAGTTTCTCATTGCAGAGCCCAGAATGGCTATACACTCCGAGACTGAGCGCACAGATACATGGCAAACTAACAGCAAATGATCACTATTAACATATTTTAAATCTTTTATGAAAAACACAGATGATAAATAAAGTATTTGGTATGTAAAGCATTCAAGGAGACTTTCATTTTAACAGCATCCATTAGTCCCTTCTTTTAGCTGTAGAGCATTTTTATGAGGAAAATTCCCCGGTCGATAGTATCTTTTTTATACAGTATTAAGATGATATTAACTTCTCCTTTGGGAGAGGAAAACATAATAAAAAGTAGCTGAGATGGCTAGAGCTGTATTTGTTGTGCCTTTTATTGGAATCTAGACCTGTTCCTACGAAAAAATAGCAGCACAAGTGCGTACACAAAAGGAGTGGGGAAGACAGCTGGGATTGAAAAATAAGCTTCTGTTTGGACTTCTGATTTAACTCTGATTTGTGACCTTGCTTCTGGAGAAAGGCAAGCACAACACATAGTCTCATCAGCCACTCCAAGACCTGGCAAGTTTGAACCAATGTCAAGTTAAGACATTACTATTAGCTGCCTTTCTGGTCACAGGGACAACAACAAAAAGAACACACACACACACAAAACCCAACCAACCAACCAAAAAAACCACCAAGCAAACAAGCAAAAAAGAAAGAAAAGAACAGAATAGTTGAGGTTCTGCCAAGCTAAGTAGATTCTATTTTAACAGGAAAAGAGAGGTAAAGATTTGGAAAGAGAAGGCTGAGAGTTACATCAGGGACATGAATCTCACTCTGTAATCAACTTTAAGGACTCAGTCAAAACTCGTGGCAGAAATGTCCACTCAGCCTATCTCTGCTCCTCTGATTTGTCAAGATCACAAGCATGTAAATATAAAAGTGCAACTGCAGATTCTGAGCTCCAGAAATATGGTAAGCCTGACAACTGAAATGTAGAATCTTATTCCTTTCTGTTTCGTTGTCCTCTCAGCAGTACTGTCAAACTATTGCTGCCAAGTATGGTAACTGGCATAATATCCAGTCTTCTCATCTTTCTTATTCATCTGCTAAAGTCAATTTTTGACGTGCCACTATTGTTTCATTTATTTTTCGTCTTTGTTCTTCTAATTTACCACAAAATAAGAATCATGATCCAAGCTCTCAGGAGCTCTCCTTGTGGGAAGGAATTTGTTATTTACATGTAACCTTTATTTACTTTTAGAGAACTGTTTTATAACATGTTGCATTTGGTCTTTTGCTTTCTCGATCGAAATTGTAGATTTCTTTGCTGCAGTCTGAGTGAAATAAAAATTCCAGTCCAAACTGCAGCCCTTGTACAGCTCACCTAAGATCCACCAACACTGGGCACCTATCTTTCATTTGCCTGTGAGAGGAAGTATGACTTAATGCAGTTACTGAGGGGATGAGAGGTGGGGTGAGTGCAACTACAAGAGAGGATGACAAGAGGCTCTATCTCTCCTTATTCATTTAATTCTTCAGCAGAGCTGAGTCTAATTTGTGTACCTCTTTATTAGTGTGTTAGAGAGAATGCATTAGTAGAGAATGTATTTTTGAGGACGGGAAAGAATGGAGGACAGCCAAAAAATGCATGATACTCCAGACTCTCTTCTGTGTGGTACTAACTCTGCAGTGTCAAACTGGAAAAACAAACCAACAAACAAAATTACCCAAGCAAACAAACAAAACCACCACAGAAAACAACAAACAAAATATAACAAAGCAACAACCTTAAAGAACCAGTTTACATCAGACACGGAAATTGCAAAAAGGAGATCAGAGACTCCTGTGCACAACATCACTTGACTACCCCTAGAAAAGTTTATATATAGGATTTCTGCAGCATTTTTCTGAGGTCCCACTGTCTACTGACTTCAGAGATAGCCTTAGGCAGCTCAACTGCTTTGGTGGGGGCTGTTTAGGTGATTTTTGGAGAAGTTAGTGTCTCTTGGATAGAGCAGATCTCATTCTTCTAAACAGATTCACTCTGATATGGGTCAAGAACCGGCTGGAGGGCCTGGCCTGGCTTGAGGGCTGGGCCCAGAAATTGGTAGTGAATGGTGCCACATCCAGTTGACAGCCAGTCACTAGCGGTGTTCCCCAAGGATCAGTGCTAGACCCAGCCCTCTTTAATATCTTTATTGACAATCTGGACCAGGGGATTGAATCCAGCATCAGTAAGCTTGCAGATGACAACAAGCTAGGAGCAGGTGTCAACCTGCTGAATGGTAAGAGAGCCCTGCAGAGGGACCCTGACAGGCTGGGTGGGTGGGCAGAGGCCAATGGGATGAGATTTAACAAGGCCAAGTGCAGGGTTCTGCACTTTGGCCACAACATCCCCAAGCAGTGCTACAGGCTGAGGACAACGTGATTGGAGAGCAGCCTGGCAGAAAGGGACCTGGAGGTACTGGTAGATAGTAGCTGAACATGATCCAGCAGTGTGCCCAGGTGGCCAAGAGAGCCAATGGCATCCTGGCCTGTATCAGGAAGAGTGTGGCCAGTAGGACAAGGGAGGTTATTCTTCCCCTGTACTCAGCACTGTTCAGTCCACACCTTGAGTCCTGTGTCCAGTTCTGGGCTCCTCAATTCAAGAGAGATGTTGAGACACTGGAACGTGTCCAGAGAAGGACAACGAAGCTGGTGAGGAGCCTCGAACACAGCCCTGTGAGGAGAGGCTGAGGGAGTTGGGGTTGTTTAGCCTGGAGAAGAGGAGGCTCAGGGCTGACCTCCTTGCTGTCTACAACTACCTGAAGGGAGGCTGTAGCCAGGTGGGGGTTGGTCTCTTCTGCCAGGCACCCAACAACAGAACAAGGGGACGCAGTCTCAAGTTGTGCCAGAGGAGGTCTAGGCTAGATGTTAGGAGGACGTTCTTCACAGAGTGATTTGCCATTGGAATGGGCTGCCCAGGGAGGTGGTGGAGTTGTTGTCCCTAGAGGTGCTCAAAAGAAGTCTGGATGTGCCATGGTCTAGTTGCCTCAATAGGGATCGGTGCTAGGTTGGACTGGATGATCTTGGAGGTCTCTTCCAACCTGGTTGATTCTATGAGTCTTTGATACTAAGAGCAGTCACTTAGTCTCCACCATTCTCAGGGACATTATGTCCTTCACAGAGCAAATATCTCCTGTGTAAATGCAATCCCACTATGCTGAAAAAAAATCATTTCAGAGGATTCAGATAGTTGCTTACATCTTATTTTACATGAAATTGGAGGGACTAGCAGGGAAGTACATTCTATTTCAGGAATTATGTTTCAAAAACTACATTTCCACCTTTGTAGCAAGTGGTGATTAATTGCTTAAATTTTCTAGTCAAGTGCTTCGGTACTGAATCTTTATCCTAGCTTTTACAGATTTAGATTTAGAACAATAGTCACATATTTAATCACTTTGTAGTGTGCTATCTCATTTAGTTTTTCTGATAAGTAAGACTTCTAATATCTTTACCTTTCTTGTTGTTCCTTGTTCAAAAGAGAGTAATTAGGATTCCAAATGAGACTGTCATCACAGAAAAAAATAGCTTGCTTTTCTTAGGACATTTAGCAGTTGTTTTCTCTCTTTCATAGACCTACCTGACAATAAAAGAAGAGAAATTAACTGAAAGCAGGAAAACAGTTACAAGATTAGGTCTGGATCATGTGATACATTTCTTGTTACTACAAATGACTACTATAAAATTGGGTATTGCACGACTTTACACCAGTATCTACTTTAAAAGACAGAGAGAGTCAGTAAAAAGGTCACACATATTTATGTATTTCTAAGTGTTAGAAAGGAAGCTAAGTAGAAATGCTAATCATGTAGTAATTTTAATAATTCCTGGTTAACCTTGGTTGTCAGAATGAACACCAGTTGTAGTTGGTAGCTGCAGAAAGAAAGGAGTCAAAATACGATTCTGTGAAAATGAACATGGACTCATGCGAGTAAGGGGCAGACAGAGGAGGAAGGGAAGACTGTGCTAGTTTGAGCCTAGCTGGAATGCTTTGGTGAGAAGAATTAGATGATAGGCTGAGAAATGAAAACAATGGTGAGGTCTACTTCCCTCACAGTCTTGCTGAGATGTGTAGAAAGGAAAAGCAAAACATTAGATAAAAGCTACTTCGCTTGGGCACTTTGCTCTGGGCTTTGCTCCCAGCTCTTTGTCTGCTGGGGAGCTCGGTCTGCTGGCTGAACTCCATCTTGCTTTCTAACCTCACCCTCCATTTGATTCTTGGCTGATTCACCTTGCTTCTTAATCCCTCTGGCCGAACTTCCATTCTTCCTTGGGACTGGGGTAAGGTTACAGTATCATCAGAGAACTCTGGTTGAGAGGGGTAGGGGGAAGGTGAGGGGGTGGTTGAGAGCCCCTCCTGGGGACTCAGGTTTCTGGGAGGGGAGTTGTGTCTGTATTACCTTTTTACCTCGTATATTTCTGTATATATCTGTATATACTGTAAATATCTGCTTGTAAATTGTGCCAGCTGTAAATATAAGCTTCATTCAAATTTCCAGGGCCGGCTGAGTCTAGTCTGGGTGATTTCTAAAGTGTGGGGGGCGGGGGACACCCAAACCATCACAAAGACCTATATGAGGCCTTCAGAACATAGGAACTATGACTATTCCTTTCTTATTTTTGTCTAAGCCGTGGAGTTTTGTGTTGGCTGCCTCCTGTCAATCCTATTTCTAAAACCACACAGTAAGAAAACTCCTTCAGCATGTGCATTTAGTTTCTACATTTTCTTTATCTAGAAAGAAATTGAGAAACCATGTGTTATATAAAAAATCAAACAAAATAAAAGTTATTCAATATTTACCTTTTTATTCTTCATTAGTTGGCATTCTTACTTAGCTAAATTTGGGGGTTTTGTTCAGAAAAGGATCATATAGTCAGGTTCTTACTCAGAGTCATTCAGAAAGCTGTTGAGTTTTGAATGTGCTTCGGGAACCTTTCTTCAATCTGTGCAAGTTTGTTGTACTGAAATTACTTACTGAGGGCCATGGTCCAAATCCTGTTGAAGTCAGTGGAAGTCACCGCAATTATTTAACTGGGGCTGGATTCATAAGGCAATGACCTTTTGAAATTGTTTTTCAGATGTTGAATTTGTCCTTATGTACAAAGCACAGAAAGTAATGAGCAACAAGTTGTAATGGGACTGAATGAGCATATAGTGTGTATATATATACAGCAGTTAATTAAACACATCATTCTATACCTTCACAAAGCATTTCCTACACTGTTGTTCACATTACTCATAGGAGATTAAGATTTTGGAAATCCCCCACAAAAACATCACAGTTGTTCTATATACTATATCTTATAGCACTTGCCATTGTGTGTAGAAAGGGTAATTAACCCAAACAGTATATTTCACTGCCACATATTAAATGTCAGTATTATAAATTTCATAACATAAACAGCATATTTAGAAACAGTAGGACGGTTAGACATGCAGTGTTTCATGAAAAGGTATTTCACTAAGGGACTGGAGGGCCCAGGCAATTGCTACAAGATACCTTGAAGTCAACATTTCAAATTCTGTAGTGTCTGACAAATAAGTAGTATCCAGCTGTGATGGGAGGTACTGAAGGACATAATGTTGTAGATCTGACTGCACATGGAAGTACTCCTGTCTTTTCTTAGTCACGCACTACTATTCATGAAGAGCCTAATCCCTTTGTGAATTCTAGAAATAACTGAAATATGGAATGTTTGTCCAGCGAGACATTTCAGATTTGTTAACAAATGTATCCCAAGTTATAATGGAAAAGAATATAACATAGTTTTCAATAGTTGGAGTTGTGTGATGTTTGTGTTTATGGGTTTTGTTTTATTTTAAAAAGAACCGAGCTTCATTGCTTCTGTTCTCTGAAACCAACTTTGAACTTAATGCTGTTCAAGTATTCCCAGTCTCTATCCTGTTCCACAAATGTTACCAGAATTTTCACAGATTGCAAGAGATTTTGGCACATTAAATTAAGTTCATTACTTTAGAATCAGGGAACACTCCTGCCCCTAAAAAAGAGGTGCTTCTTACTGTGAACATTGCTATTACAGGAGCTTGAGAGCAACTCAAAAACCTCTGCTCCAGCAAAAACACTTCAGTCTTGAAGGATCCTGACACTGCGGAAGGCTCATGAGAAACTCTGGAGTCCATTGACATCAAGTTTGGTGAGCCCCTTGTAGAGATATGGATTCTGAAGTCCAGTGTTCAACAGGAGTTAACCTGCTCTTTCAGACTTCAGCTTATCAGTTCACTGAAATTATAAGTGCTTTTCAATGAGAAATGTCCAGCTCACTCGAATATGTTTGCTTTTTCTTATTATGTTGTCTTTGCTATCACTACATGAATGAGGAACATGATTCTGCATAGTACTGTCAGGGCTGAATCTAAAGTAATTCTGTGTCCACTAAGGATGGCCTTTACACTTAGGGAGACCTCGCCTTATTTTTCAGCACAAAACCTTACCAGAATTCAAGTATGAAAGTGGAGTTGGTTGTTTTTTTTTTAACAGATCTTTCATTTTATTTGAGTAATTCTGTTTTCTTGCCTAGTATCTCAGAGTGCTTTACTTAGGAAGGAACTCAGGGCAGAAGAAGAAGACCACATACAAGTGAATGAAAGAATAACAGAAAGAAAGATGAGCATGGAATAAACAAGATTCTGCAGATAGGTTGGACTAGATGACCTTTGGATGTCACTTCCAAGCGCAACCATTCCATGATTCTATGATGTGACCATAATGGTAGGAACATTTATATAGAAGGCATTTCAAACTCATTCTGGAAATCTTTAATAGAAGATTAATGTTCTTTCCTAAAGCCTGATACTTTAATTAAGTGTTCTGCCATCTGATTTTGAACTCTTCAAGTTGAAAAAGAACAACAAAATACCACCCACTATGATGAGGACTGACTATGCTTCACTGCACTCAATGTACATTTTGCCAGTGGCTCTCAAAGGAGTAGTTCTGAACTTATGACTGCTTGTTCTAAAAACTCTCATTTCTATAGTTCCATGCAACTTTTGAGAAGTAATTCTGGAGCCACAAGTCATCACAACTTCCCTCTAGCACAAAAAGCATTAAACCTAACTTGGAAGTGATCCCTTTAAAGGAGGGGAACAGTCAAAGGCATCCATCTGTATTTTGAATATCTTATTTATTTTACTTCTTTTATTAAAATTCTCCCTGCAGTCAGGGTTTTGAGAATGAGAATTCTGGCTACTGGTAACACAAGCAATTATTACTGTGACTTGTCCACACACACTCCAACAAAAAAAATCAACCAACCAAACAAACAAAACAAAAGCATTGTTTTGTGCTTATTCATCTGAGAAGAATTTTTGCATGAAAGATGCCATAAAAAACTTTTCATGTTGATACTGCATAAGCAAAGACCTTACAGCATTGTTAACTGATTTACAGAGGTTTAAAACAGACATTCCTGAACTAAGATGTCTTTATTACTGAGATAGTAGAGCTATAATAAAAAGAGAGAGGTGTCCAGTTTTATTATTTGCAAAACATAGGTCAAGCTGTACATTTAGAATGAATTTCAACACATAGTTAAAAACAATAACAACAACAACAACTTGAACTCCTTCATTTTAATTTAATCTATGAGAAAGATCTTTACTTTTGAATGATGCATTATGTACATATTTTCTGTATTGAAAGCTACACAATTTCTAAACAGTGATTAAAACCTTCTGGTCCTACCTAAAGTGTTACATTGTAGATGCTCCCAGTGGCAAACCTTTGTGCCTAAGTTCTTGTTATTTACTTACAATAAAGTGAAATATTTCTTAATTGTTTGTTTGTTTGTTTGTTTTTTCTAAAGTCACTTTATTCTGATAGACATCAGGAAAAATAAACTTAACTGTGGGTAAGGAAAGTGCTGTGCTCTTCTAGGAAATTTGAGAACCACAAGTATGTGTGAATGCATAACTACGTATTAGATATTCACATGTATTTTCTGGTGATCTTATCAAAAATATAGTTCCTGGTTAATAAAGGAATATAAAAGCTTGTTTAAGCTCAAACAATTAATCTTCTCTCTAAATAATGTCTTCAGAATTTCATTCTCATTCATGAAAACTATTAGATTATATTTTAGAACAGAATTAGTTTCTTTCTGTTAAGAGTATATCATTCTAGCAACTGTATAAAAATGATCAACTGGATCACATGTTTCTGATCCTGCTAGTGATCAGTGGTTATCTCTGTTCTCCCACAGAGGATTTACTTTTCATTCTAATGGTCTGTGGGAAGACTTGGTTGCTTACAGTGTGTATCATAGACATCAGCAAGAAGCAGTATGCAGCACCTGATATGGTATATTGTCCTCTAAAGAAGCAAGAGTAAGAGATTTTGAAAGTAAGAGAATTTGAAAGCTATGCTGTGGATATAAGTCCGTCTTCCACAAGCTACTGATGAGACTTTGAGCCTACAATTGTAGTTATGATTTTTTTCTTATATAATCCCTAAAACATGGTCATAGGGATCTTTTCCTTCAAGTTAGAAAAATAAGGTGTTCCTAGGGACCTGTTTAACTTTGCTCTTGTAAGAGAAACTTCTGTAATTTTTCAGAGGCCTAAGTTACCATAATTATCAACTACAGCAAAGAGAGTGGGTATTAATATATTTCCATCCAAAAAGTGACCTGTTTATCAATGAGCATTATCCCAGGGACAGAGGTCACTGTAAAATCCCTTCTCATTTTATTCCCCCTATATGTTAAAATTACTTTTCATCATAAGAAGATTTAATAAAAAACAAATTTATGCATCTACTTAAATGCTTTGCAAGACTGAGGATCTTTTCACTCCCTATTCAACCTAAAAGTAATTCAGGCAAATCTGAAAAACTTACTGAAATCAACAGGGTTCTTTCACACTGCATAAATTTATGCTGGAACATGGGCACTGACATTTCATTCTTAGCTGTTGTCACACAATACTGCATAGCAGATGAAATGTAGCAATTAAAAATGTTTTGAAACTGCAACTCCTACTCCATAAATTACTGCAGAACAACCAAGTCAACTTCCTGTTTGTGCTTAAACTATTCACAGCTTCAGCCGATGTCCTGCAGTGTCTTTTCCAAAGGTCACACCACAGTTTTCGATTCACACATTTGATTAAAAATATAAGAATCACAGTGTCCTGGGAAATGGTCTGCAGTAAAAATAGATCAAACTACCTGCTGTTTCCAGAATAAACCAAGTTACTGTCTCTTTTCCCCTTTCAGCTGGCATTGCAAATGTGATGGTTTGGGAGTTACCTTCCCCCTCCCCCCCCCCCCCCCCCCCCCCATCAATTAAACCAGACTAGACTGATCTGGATGGAGTTAAGGAACAAAGCTATATTTACAGTTTAGCACAATTTACAAGCATATATAAACACAAATATTTGCAGTTATATACAAGTTAAAAGTAATACAGAAACAAAAAATCCACCCCAAAAACAGTCAGACTACCGGGAGTTTCCTGATCCAAACTTTCCCCACCCCGCTCCTTTCCCTCCCTTAAGAAATAACCAGATCAATCCCTGTATATCTCATGTGATAAATCTGGAGAGATCTGAGGTCAGATGTCAAAAAGATGACAAGAAGGTTAGGGGAAATAAAGGGTTAGGTTGGATTAGCATTAAGGCAGATGTCACCACACACAGATTGCCAGAGAGAAGGAGCAGAACTGAAAACTAAGAAGTGTGTGAGAAGTGTCTTACCTATATTTTGACTAGTTGCATTTCTCAGCAGAAGAATGAGTGATACAGGATACTGTTGGTTTTTTGTTTTTTTTTTTCTTTCTTCTCACAGTTAAGGATTTCCTTTCTCTCAGTAAAATATTCCAATTAGCCTCAAACCAACACATGAAAAGAGGATATATATGCACGTCTGCAAAAATCATACTTCTAAATTAGGGAATTGTATGTAAGGTGGTTTTTTTTTTTAGAGCACAGTTTCTGTAACTGATAAAACTATGTTCAGTTTAAAATAAGATTAAGAAAACCCAAGATACAGAAAACTAGGAGTCCTTCCATTTTATAAGGACTAAGCTCTCCTCTAACTCTTCAACTGCTGCAGCATAGTTTTGTACAAATGCCTTTCTTCATGCAGATGAGCATGCTCCATGAAATTTTATATGTGTTTAATGAAGTTAATATTCAAGAAATCATACAGAAAAAAAATCTATGGAGTATTTCTTTCTTTCAGTATTACATCCCTCAATACATGTGGCAAGATAATTAAATGTCTGATTCTATTGTCAATAATAATGTTGGTGTCCAACAACTGGAAATTTTGAAACACAATTTGCAGCATATAGTGCAAATTTCTGGCCCCAAATTAGTGGAGAACAGGAAGATATGCCATGGTGAAATCCTTCTCTGTCAAATTATAAATACAGAATCAGAATTCCTTTCCATTTTTAATCCAGGAACTTCATTTTATGTCAAGAGATCGATTTATCTAATCACATCTTATATAAAGCAAAATGATGACATTGTCCATAAGAGATATGCACACTAAACCAGATGACTGTAATTAAGAATTCACTGTTTTTATCTTTCCTTCTACATTGCTCAAGGAGAGGTTAACACAGAGTCTCCTAAAGAGGAGTTATCCAAATGGGTGAGTGAGGGTGAATTTTCATGGCCCAGAGCCTGATCTGTTGAATGATTCCATGAAACCTCTGCTTCCCAGGGAAAGACTTGAATAGGCTGAAAATTGGAAATTCTTGACTAGACTTTACACAGACCCTGTAGTTACACAAAGAAAAACAGGGAATGTAGTCTTGAGACAATTTATAACAGACTGGTGAGCATTTTGAGTGGGAATGGGCCAAGTTTTAAGAGCAAAGCTAACACATGTTCTCTCAAATGTAAATTGGATTAAAAGATGTTCCATTTTACTTACTCTGCTGTGAAATGACATTCTGGTTTATTAGCAATGCAGGTCTTGACTAAAAATTTAGTATGATTTTTATCTTAAGAGTGACTCTGTGGGGAACTTCACATTTCTTTGATGATTTTCATTATAGCTTTAGCTATATTTAAACTGAATTATCATGTACATAGAACATCACATTCTTCTTTAAAGCACAAAGTAAAGATGTTAGAATAGATTGAAATAGCTTTTTCTTGTGAGCCCTCACTGTAAATATATACTTGGACCATTGGAAAAGAAAGTAAATCCTTGTACAGGTAAACAAAGAGTGGCTTTGATCTACTCAGCTCCGCTTTTGGAAACACATAATACTGGCCAATTTTTGCTTTCAGTGATAGTTCAATCCCCTCAATTACATGCATCAATCCTGCTGTGGGATCTGTCAAAGCAGAGCTCCACAAAATCTCTTTCACCAGGCCTCATTTTATCTTGATTGGAGCTGAAACACCCAGTTTGCTAATGAATATTATTAAGCTGATAGACTAGACGTTAACACAATCATTTACATGGGTATTTGGTGAAGCAAATGTAGTAATTTACTCTAATGACTCCATTACTGTGCTGAACATTGGCAAAGTATGCACTGTCCCTTTCAGGATCTTTGCCTCAGAAGAAAAATATCTCCAAGTGTTGATACTCTAGTATAAATAACCATTCTTATAAGTTATTCTCCTTAAAAGTAAGTTTTTTTTCATTCCCATTAAATATATTTTCCTCGGTCAACACAAAATCTCAAATTGCAATATTGGAAAAAGAAGTTGTGTAAGCCTCTACTTTTATAGTCTTACAGCTTAAAAACAGCCACAGCAATCCTTTTTGGCACTATGTTTTCTGAAACTATGCTGTATAACAACATTATATCGTTTTGATAACTCACAATTGCAAGTCTACTTTCCTGATCCAATTTCAGCTCGATATTTCTGCAATAGATCATATCACAGAAGCGTTGCATTCAGAGTAAAGATTTAGCATAGTTCCTATGTTCAGGCTTCTGTCAACAGATGTTGAAAATACAAAGAAACTGTTTTGAAAACAGAAGTTGTGTTAAACAGACATTTGTCTATCAAGCCTGAAAGCATAGCTGGTTACTTGGTTTGCTGGCAATTGCATACATTACTATCCTTGAATTTTAGCTGTAAATGCACTGGCATAGAGTGGTGCTGCCCAGAGAAATAAATCGGTTTCAAAGTAACCTACTTCTACCTTTCAAATTACCATTAATAACATTTTGCTATTGTAAGATTAATGCACCTTAGCAGACAAGGGTACAGCGAGACAAATTGTGTTGTCCGTGCTCCAGCTTTCAGTCATGTCACTGCCTTTTTCTGCACTACTTATGTATGTATATATTTCCAAGCAATTTTAGAGCCAGGCTGTACAGAACAGAAGATAGGGCAGATACAGATGAAGCAGCAGTAGCAAAGTAGCTTTCCTAGTACTTTCCTTCAAAGATAAAGGGGAACCTTTCTGATTAAAGAGAATGTCTCTCTCCCTACTGAAAACTAGACCTAATGGGATTTTTTTTTTTTGCCTGAAAAAGAACAGAAAAATACCAAATCACATGGAGAATATCATTCCAGAACTTAATGGATTCCATAGGGCTTTGACAAATAGCAGGTGAATTTTCTGACAGTTCTGGTTTCTAGTGTCCCACTGTTGGCACTGTGCAGTCCTAGGGCACACAGACTTGTTACAGAACAGTCAGGACTTTGTTTAATCAAGTGAAGCTCCATATGTGCCAGTACCTTGACTCTTAAAACAAATCACAGCAACTGGTGTTCTCTTGCCCGGTTTCCTAACTTAATATTACTGTAACATTTATGAGCATTTTTCTATTTTTTTCCAACTCTGCCTGCACTCAATGTGCAAAACCCTATTTAAATGAGAACACCTCTACCCCAGGGCTAGGTCAACGCGTCCAGCAGTGAGGGGTTATCTGTACCTTCACAGAGGCTGGCTGGACTCCAAAGCTCACAGCTCCAAAGCTCACAATTCTGTAGCTAGAATTCATGGAATCTTAGGGGTTTTCACCCCTAGTGAAGCATTTCAAGACTTCCAAACTGCTTTTTGTGACATCAAGACTTGAGGGCAAAATTGGTCATACAAGGTTCCATGATGAGATTCAGTTGAGCAAGTGTGGAGCAAGGATTCAATTCAGGGTTAAAGACTTCTAGATGACAGTGCCTGGAGGCATACTTGAGGTCTCACTTCCCCTTCTGTTTTCTGGAGAACTACTCAATAGATTTTGGCCTGCCAGACACTAGGGTCACAGCTCAGTTGCATAAAATCAAACACCTAGTACTAGTTGAGATGTCCTGCGGTCTCTGAGAAAGCTGTATACAGCTGACAGATACAGCAGAAGGCCGGCTTAAGATCCTGTGCAGAATCAGCCTGCTGCAAGGTGGAATGTACTAGCTCAGATTGCAACAGGCATTGTCACATGAATTCAACTTGCCTCCATGCTCCAATAGCTGTATTGATTAGATTTCTGCTGACTATAATTGGAGCTTTGAACCATTGCATTCTGGGGTTGTTTAGCCTGGAGAAGAGGAGGCTCAAGGGTGACCTTATTGCTGCCTACAACTACCTGAAGGGAGATCGTAGCCAGGTAGGGGTCGGTCTCTTCTGTCAGGCAACTAGCCACAGAACAAGGCACACAGTCTCAAGTTGTGCCAGGGGGGGTCTAGGCTGGATGTTAGGAGGAAGTTCTTTCCAGAGAGAGTGATTTGCCATTGGAATGGGCTGCTCAGGGAGGTGGTGGGGTCGCCATCCTTGGAGGTATTCAAGAAAAGACTGGATGAAGCACTTAGTACCATGATCTAGTTAGTTGGACAAGGCCGGGTGCTAGATTGGACTGGATGATCTTGGAAGTCTCTTCCAATCTGGTTGATTCTATGATTCTATGTTTCGATGTTGACCTTTGTGTGTGTCCATAGGTTCCTAAGTTTACATATCTAAATTACTCTCAAGTTCTCTTTTAGAGATGCACTTCTAAAGCAAACGTCATCTTTAGTGTGATGATGGTTTGATGGTTTGATTTACCTCCATTAACTTCCAGGGACTTTTGGATAAATCCTAGGCTAGGCATTTACATAGTAGACATACTAAGCGAAAGATTTAATTCTCAAAACATGGACAGATTTCTCATTTTGTGCCCTGTGGCTTTCATCCTTTATCTCCAGATGTTGACCAGGAACAACAATCATCACCTCTAAGCTCTGTGCTAAATCTGGAAATCATATATGAACAAAAAACCACTTTTTTCCCCCCATTTTTTTTTCCTGGGTAGGAGACTGAGTGGTCATTATCTTATTTAGAAGAATTGCTTCTCCCCTTCAGTGGGTGACTAAATGGCTTCTTTTTCACACCAGGTGCCATCTCTTGCTTTGGTTGGTAAGGAGCTCTCCTTACCTCTCCTCCCCTCTCCTTGGTGGCTATTCAGCTTTTCTCAGCTTTTCTCAGCTGTTAAACTTGTCTTTCATTGAGTTTTAAACTCACTAAATTGGTCTATATATTAAAAATATATATGGTATGAATATCTAAGCGTTCTAGCTGTTCACTGTAATTTATATATGATTCTGGCTCTGTATTGATGTAAGATGAAATAAAACACTCTAGAATGACAATCCATTTAGAATGATTCCTAACCTCTTCAGAAAGCCTAGTATACTATGGCAACAGAAGTAGTTTTGACATGATTTTCATACGCTAGAAAAAGGGACACCTCTTGTTTTGCCCTAAAGGGTAATGCACTGCTGAGCAATTTGTCTTCCCTTGTTGTAGAGTTTTTCACTGTCCAGTCATGAACACAGATTTATCTCCAGAGACATTAAAAAGCAGGACTAGAACATGGCCTTGCAGGGACTCTATGCTTAAGGAAGAGTATAGATCTGGACTTTCTCTCATTCCAATATTTCATTAATAAAATGTAAACAAAACTGCTTCTTTGCCTGCCTTCATTTAGATTTCTCACTATCTTACTAAGGCATTGTTGGAATCCTTTTCTCATTCACCCCCTGAGGTCTGCTATTACCTTTGCAACCATATCACTAGTTATGAATTTGTTAACCTTGAGAAGTATCAGAGAGATACAAGATAGAAAATGCAGAGAAGCAGCACTGAGTGGGAGTACTGTGCCTAAAGCTCCTAGATGTGGGAGAGCTGCATTGTTCAGTGTGCTAGTTTGAGCCTACTAGAATATTTTGGTGAGAAGAATTAGATCATAGGCTGAGAAATGAAAACAATGGTGTCTACTTCCCTCACAGTCTTGCTGAGATGGGTAGCAAGGAAAAGCAAAACATTAGATAAGGTCATTTCTGCTCGGCACTTCGCTTGGGCACTTCGTGCTGGGCTGTGCTCTCAGCTCCTTGCCTGCTGGGGAGAAGCTGAGGCTGCTGGCTGGACTCCATCTTGCTTTCTAACCTCACCCTCCCTTTGCTTGGCTGCTTCACCTTGCTTTTTAACCCTCTTGGCCGAACCTCCATTCTTCCTTGGGACTGGGGTAAGGTTGAGAGGGGTAGGGGAAGGTGAGGGGGGTTGAGAGCCCCTCCTGGGGACTCAGGTTTCTGGGAGGGGAGTTGTGTCTGTATTACCTTTTTTACCTTGTATATTTCTGTCTATAACTGTATATACTGTAAATATCTGCTTGTAAATTGTGCCAGCTGTAAATATAAGCTTCATTCAAATTTCCAGAGCCGACTGAGTCTAGTCTGGGTGATTTCTAAAGTGTCGGGGAGAAGGGGATACCCAAACCATCACATTCAGCAAATCACCAGAACTCACCTGGGATGTTCAATGAGTCATACATTTCAGATCCTTCCTTGGTTTTTCAGTGTGATGGTTTGGGTGTCCCCCGCCCTCCACACTTTTAGAAATCACCCAGACTAGACTCAGTCGGCTCTGGAAATTTGAATGAAGCTTATATTTACAGCTGGCACAATTTACAAGCAGATATTTACAGTATATACAGTTATAGACAGAAATATACAAGGTAAAAAAGGTAATACAAACACAATTCCCCTCCCAGAAACCTGAGTCCCCAGGAGGGGCTCTCAACCACCCCCTCACCTTCCCCTACCCCTCTCAACCTTACCCCAGTCCTAAGGACTATCATCTAGTTCTTCTCACCAAAACATGCTAGCTAGGCTCAAACTAGCACATTCAGACTGTTGGCACCAAAACCATTTCAGCATATTCCCTGCACGCAGTTTTCTTCCTTTGAATCCTTTCAGTGAGTTAGGTTATTTCAAATCTTTTGCTACTATGTATTCAAATAGTGATCTTCTGTTTGCCTTCAGAACCTCATTGGTCTCATCTACGTAACTTGTCACTTCTCCCTGTCAACATGAGCACCACTGCAGCTGCAGAAGGATGACAGTAAAAGGCTCTGAGACTAAATGGGCGAGAATGAACACAAAAGAACATTTAAATCAATGTGATGTTGTAGGTAGCATTTCTAATTTCAAAAAAAACTTTCAGCCCTTGCTAAAAACAGAATGACAAAGCTTCTATTAAAGATCTTGGAGGTCTCTTCCATCCTGGTTGAATCTGTGATTCTATGATTCTAAGAATGGAAGCCCCATCTGTGTCACTACAAATGCTAACTCCATCTGTGATGAATGTCCAAGAAAGGCTGGGTAATATTTGTCATAAGGGAAAATAATACAATAAAACATAAATATTTTCTTCTACTGTGAGCAAACTTCTAGAGGGTCATCATCTCATTGGCTTACATAGTTAGATTCTTCTTTCCTTACTGTCTCACTCATTCCAAAACCCTTGCATTTCACAGGATCACAGGATATTAGGAGTTGGAAGGGACCCAAGGAGATCATCAAGTCCAAACCTCCTGCCAGAGCAGGGCCACACAATCTAGCACAGATTGCAGAGGAACACATCCAGACAGGCCTTGAAAGTCTCCAGAGAAGGAGACTCCACAACCTCTCTGGGGAGCCTGTTCCAGTGCTCTGTGACCCTTACAGGAAAGAAGTTCCCCCCTTACGTTGAGGTGGAACCTTGCTCACCTTTAATGAGCACACTCAGGAAGTGTGGGATGGAAGAGCAAACAGTGAGGTGGATTAGGAACTAGTTATAAGATAGAGTTCAAAGAGTGGTGATCAATGGTGCTAGGTCCAGATGGAGAGCTGTGACCAGTGGAGTCCCCCAAGGATCAGTGCTGGGTCCAGTCCTGTTCAACATCTTCATCAACAACATGGATGAGGGCACCGAGTGTCTGCTCAGCAAGTTTGCTCATGACACCAAGCTGGGAGGCTTGGCTGATACAGCTGAAGGCTGTGCGGCCATCCAGAGAGACCTGGACAGAATGGAGAGCTGGGCACAGAGGAACCAAATGAGGTTCAACAAGGACAAGTGCAGAGTCCTGCATCTGGGAAGGAATAATAAACTATACCAGTACAGGCTGGGAGGTGATCTGATGGAGAGCAGCCCTGTGGAGAGAGAGCTGGGAGTCCTGGTGGATAACAAGTTATCCATGGGACAGCAATGTGCATTTGTGACCAGGAAGTCCAATGGGATCCTGGGGTGTATTAAGAAGAGTGTGTCCAGCAGATCAAGGGAGGTTCTCCTTCCCCTTTCCATTTAATGTGATACAAGACTCTTACCTACCGAGGCGAGGACTGTCTCCTGGAAAATTTAACATGTGGGTCCATACTAACTGAGATTGAGCTGAACCTCAAACATATATTCTCTTGTCTAAAGTTACTCTCATTTTCATAGAAAAGACAGACACTAAAGTTTAATTTCTGTAGGATCCTTCTTTGAAACTTCATTGGAGCCTTCCTGTTCTTGACTCCTGACTACAGATGGCTTTAAAGTGTCACTTAAATATCTAGCTGTTATTTGGTTTACTTCTGAGCGTGATGAGGCACTTAATTGATTGGACAGGGCTGGGTGCTAGGTTGGACTGGATGATCTTGGAGGTCTCTTCCACCCTGCTTGATTCTGTGATTCTATGATTAGCATTGGTGACTATAGTTACACTGTTGGGAGAAACTAATGTCCTAAAATGGAGGTGTTGCTAGGTTTTTGGCTTTTGAGGAAGGACTGCTCTAGGTTATAGCTTATCTGGGCATTTAAATCCATCCTAATTGACAGAATAGAGAGTTTTCCCAGAAAGTAAAGGAATAGTTAAGAGAATTTGTAATATATTTGAGGCAGTTACATGGAGTTTCCAGAGCTGTGTGAAAATTAATTAAATATAAAAAGATATATTATCCCATTTAAAAATTATTCTTTTCCTCAATACCTTCTCTATCTTGTCAAATTTGCATCTTTTAATTTTCAAGTATTTCAGGAAAAATACATCCCTTCAATCAAAATGTCCATATTAACGTGGCTTTTTACATCCAAGGCAATTTCTCCCATCTTTATGGGATACTACATCTAATTTTACTTGGAAGTATATGCACTTACTTCACTCAGATTAGCTTATATTGATGTCTGCAATAAAATACCCCAAAAAACCTGAATTGCTACCAGCTTTTTACTCCATTCGGAATGCTTTGTGTGCCTCTGGTAAGAATTTGCCAGCTTAGATATTACCTAGACTGCTAGAGTCAATGCCTCTGATCTCTGAGAAAAACAAACAAACAAGTAAAATAGAAAAGGAGTGTTAGACTTTATTAATAATATGTCTCCAGGCACCAGATTTCTGTCTCGTAGAAGAGCCTCATGCTTCCAACAATGTCATGCACTACAGAATTGTGCTGCTTCACTTAGTGACTGATTCCCCCTAACTGCAGCAGTAGTTAGCTGCTTTGCAGTTGCGCTATCTTCAGGTGTGATTTAGAACCCCTTGTAGATACAACAATTAGTTGTTGAGAAGAGAGATGTTGAGATACTGGAATGTGTCCAGAGAAGGACAACAAGGCTGGTGAAAGGCCTGGAACACTAACCTTATGAGGAGAGGCTGAGGGAGCTGGGGTTGTTTAACCTGAAGAGGAGGTTCAGGGGGGACCTCATTGCTGTCTACATCCACATGAAGGGAGGCTGCAGCCAAGTAGGGGTTGGTCTTTTCTCCCAGGCAACCAGCAACCAAACAAGAGGATACAGTCTCAAGCTGTGCCAGGAGAGGTCTAGGCTGGATGTTAGGAGGAAGTTCTTCACAGAGAGAGTGATTTGCCATTGGAATGGGCTGCCCAGGGAGGTGGTGGAATCTCTGTCCCTGGAGGTGCTCAAGAAAAGACTGGATGAGGCATTTAGTGTTGTGGTCTAGTTGACTGGATAGGGCTGGGTGCTAGGTTGGACTGGATGATCTTGGAGGTCTCTTCCAACCTGCTTGATTCTATGATTCTATGAATTCTCAATTACTCCACTTTTGATAAAAACAGTCCTAATTTCTATAGCACATAAAGGCCACAGTTAAGACTGTTGGAATTCTTTGCTCACTTCTGGTAAATGTTCTTAGTTGCTCTAGAACCTTTCAACACTCTAGCAAGAGGCAGCTTTTCTCTAAACATTTTATGATGCCATTGGATGAGACAGACAATCAGAGACCCAAATAGTTCGTGAGATTACCCTGTCTGGGCATAAAACTAAAACAATCTGCATTTCAAACCACTTCCTCAGTGCCTGTCATACATCCTCTCTATACTCTTTTACTTTTGCTTTCACTTTGTTCTTCTTGGTAAGGAATTCCCCATCCACTCTCATGTCCCCTGAGTTAAATATATTCAGTACTGAACTGTTTAGGAATCTATGATGTTTTGGAGTCAAACTCTAATTTGATAAAGCATGAATTACGTTTCATGTACTAAACATGAGAAGACTGTAAAAAATGTCTTTGCTATACCAGTGACATCAATTTTATTGATAATATGCTTTGATAATAATACCAAAGGCGTAGATATTTTTCTGTGAGAATGTAAAATTAGAAGCAACAGACAATGCTTCTCATGAAGTGCTCAGAAATGGGTAGACAGGTCTAAGTGTACAGATGTATACAGATGCTTGCAGATTATGTCGTGCACCTCAAATATGGACATATACAGCAGTTACAGGTAGAGCAGCCAACTGTGAAATAACTCAGACTTGGTATTTTGAAAAAATCATCACAATTTCAAATAATTTTCTAAGTTATACTTACTTTTTTTTTTTTTTTTTTAATATATGTAACTTTTATTTAAGGATTTTCCAGTCTCATCAAGATCAGAAATGTCCACAGGATCACAGGATGTTAGGGGTTGGAAAGGACCCAAGGAGATCATCGAGTCCAACCCCTCTGCCAGAGCAGGACAATACTATCTAACACAGATCACAGAGGAACACATCCAGACAGGCCTTGAAAGTCTCCATAGAAGGAGACCTCACAACCTCTCTGGAGTTTGATCTAGAATGTTTTCAGAACCTTTTAAAAATAAGAAATGTGATATACAACTTCTTATGATAATGACACTGTTATTAACTAACATCTTACGATTTAACTGCTCTGTGTGAGAAACAAAGCATCTTTCACATCCACATCATTGAAATGAATGTCATTGCAGGCAGCAATAAGAGAATTCCTAACAATGAAATAACAATTATTGAGTGCACATAAAATTTCAGCTGGTAGATACAGACTGAAAAACAGTAACAGCTTCAGGCTAAACTCATTGTTATTTATTTGAAAGATGTGCAATCAGATTTATAGAGCTGGTTAGAGTGAAGAATAATCTAAGACTCAGCAAGACACCCTGAAATTTTCAAAGATTTACATGTGGATTTAGCTCTCTGTAGCTGATAGGAGTCACACAGACTATATGTGTTGCTCTGCAAATGTAAGGAAATGGCTGTTGAAAAGAAAGTGCCTCAGAGAATGCTGTATAAGGTGATATGTTGTTTGCATACTATTATACGGAATTGCAGGCTCTGCAGTAACTCCTAATGGGGGAAATTTATCACTGTAGAGAGGACCTGTCAAAGCAAAGATGACGACTGACAGACTGTTTGACAGGGAAGAAAGAAGTGACCAACCAAAGCATGTTCCACAAATGGAGGACAATATGGAAGAACAGCACAAAGATATTTATGGGAAAATATGGACATCAAGAAACATGTCACTGAACAGAAATCACTGTAACAGTGTGGGGAGAGTAGGAGCGATGCACCCAGAGTATGCAGAAGGACTGATCAGAGTGAGAACATAAGGAGTGCTTTATATATAATGCAGCAAAAGAATACGAGAGGTACAGACTTGACAGGTCTGATGTAATGGAGATGAGATTTGCTGCTCTAAAACTAGATTAATACTTTAATCACTTGTGGTTATGTTCTGACTTGCATGACAATGCATTCCCTTACCCTCCCCCAGGCCTAATCCTAGTGCTTATCACCTGTCTACAGGTCTGTCCATGGTGGGTAAACTCCAAGCAGCTAAGCACTACACATTTGCTTGCTCTCTCCTTACCCCAGTGAGACTGTGCAGAGAATAGGAAAAGCAAAACTAATAACACCTGTGAGATGGGATAAAAAAACAGTTTAATAAGTAAGGGAAAAAAAACAAACAAAATGTAAAAAAATCGCACGCAATATCTCTTTGGTCACTTTGGATCAACTTTCTTCTCAGCTTCTTCTGTTTCCCCAGTCTACTCACTGGGGAGACAGTAGGAAAACCAGAAAGTCTCAATGCTGAGATGCTGGATTGATGAAAAGCTCAACATGAGACGGCATCGTGCATGTGCAGCCCAGACAGCCAACCATGTCCTGGGTTGCATCAAGTGTGGCCAGCAGGGCAAGAGAGAGGATTCTCTCCCTTTACTCTGATCTCGTCAGATGCCACCTGGAGTACTGTGTGCAGTTCTGGAGCCCCCAGAACAAGAAGGACATGGAACTGTTAGAGTGAATCAAGAGAAGTGCCACAAAGATGATGACAGGGCTGGAGCACCTCTGCTATGAGGACAGGCTACAAGAGTTGAGGCTCTTCAGCCTGGAGAAGAGAAGGCTTCAAGGAGACCTTATAGTGGCCTTCCAGTATCTGGAGGGGGACTACAGGAAGTCTGGGGAGGGACTATTTACAAGGTCTTGTAATGACAGGGTGAGGGGTAATGGGTTTAAACTGGAAGAAGGGAGATTCAAAGTGGATGTTAGGAAAGGGTTCTTTACAGTGAGGGTGATGAGACACTGGTACAGGTTGCCCAGCGAGGCTGTGTCTGCTCCCTTCCTGGAGGTGTTCAAGGCCAGACTGGATGGGGCCTTGAGCAACCTGTTCTAGCAGGAGGTGTCCCTGCCTATGGCAGGGGATTGGAACTGGATGATTTTTGAGGTCCTTTCCAATCTAAACCATTCTATGATTCTATGAAAAGCACTGTTCAGCAACAGTCAAAATGCTGGAGTGCTATCAACACTCTTTTAGTCACAAATTCAAAGCACATCACTATATGGATTACTATGAAGAAAATTAACTCTGTCCTAGACAGACACACTGCAGGCATGTATATTCCTACAGACAGTACCTCTAGCTGGCTATTGCTAGTGACATGTCACTCCTGCTAAGCAAGAAAGTGCACTTCCAACCTACATCTTAGCACAGGTCTGACATGACTGGCATTCTACCATTGCCCCATCACACCACACTGCACTCACCTCCGCACTCTTTTCTGCTTTAGAGAAGCCAGTGGAGACGTTGTGCTCCTCAAAACACAGTCTGATGTGAGCTTTTATCCAGTATAGAGGAACTAGAAAAAAAGTCAGGAATGAGAAGAGAAAGAAATTGAAAATGTCCTACTTTAACACACATATGAAGCTTAAGACAAAGGAAGTATGATGCTATTCTGAGTCACAAGAAAAAGAAATTACGTTTCAGGTAATGGGAAGAGAATTAAAAGGTGGTGTGAAAGTCATAGACTTAGACAAATACGCAAAACACATACTGGATTTGAGCAGAGAGCAGGACCGAGATCAGGAAAATAAATCTGTGAGACAGTATCAAAAAGATGGTAACAGAATAGTGTGACCTGGTGAGATTACAAAAAGCAGAAGTGTAAAAAGAGTTATATATTCTTTTCCCTTTTGACAAATAGGGTTTCTGACTTGATATAGTGTCTGCGAGAGTGCCATCTGGTGATCCACAATTACATTGCAAGAGTGACCTTCCCAGGCAAGCTACAGTTAGAGACAGAACACAGACATTTCAGTAGCTCAACCCTCTGCTGGTTTCATTAGACCAAAGCACTATTGTATGCATTGCGCCAAGAAAATAAAATTCATTAGGACTCACCGTGGGAAAAAGCTGAAACAAACATACCCCAAATTTGAATAAAATACAAGCAAACCTCTAGGAAACCATAGAATCATAGAATCATAGAATGGTTTAGGTTGGAAGGGACCTCAAGGATCATCCAGCTCCAACCCCCTGCCATAGGCAGGGACACCTCCCAGTAGAGCAGGCTGCTCAAGGCCTCATCCAGCCTGGCTTTAAACACCTCCAGGGAGGAAGCATCCACAACCTCCCTGGGCAACCCGTTCCAGTGTCTCACCACCCTCACTGTAAAGAACTTCCTCCTAACATCCAGTCGGAATCTCCCCTCTTCCAGCTTAAACCCATTCCCCCTCGTCCTGACATTACTAGACCTTGTCAATAGTCCCTCCCCAGCCTTCCTGTAGGCTCCCTTCAGATACTGGAAAGCCACTCTAAGGTCTCCTCGAAGCCTTCTCTTCTCCAGGCTGAAGAGCCCCAACTCTCTCAGCCTGTCCTCATAGCAGAGCTGCTGCAGCCCTCTGATCATCTTCGTGGCTCTCCTCTGGACCCGCTCCAGCAGTTCCATGTCCTTCTTGTGTTGGGGGCTCCAGAACTGCACACAGTACTCCAGGTGGGGTCTGACGAGAGCAGAGTAAAGGGGGAGAATCACCTCCCTTGCCCTGCTGGCCACACTTCTCTTGATGCAGCCCAGCCACATGGTTACTATCTGGGCTGCATGTGCACACTGCCGGCTCATGTTGAGCTTTTCGTCAACCCAGACCCCCAGGTCCTTCTCCTCAGGGCTGCTCTCCAGCCATTCACCACCCAGGCTGTATCTGTGCCTGGGATTGCACCGACCCAGGTGCAGGACCTTACACTTGGCCTTGTTAAACGTCATGAGGTTGGCCTGGGCCCACCTCTCCAGCCTGTCCAGGTCCCTCTGGATGGCATCCCTGCCCTCCAGCAAGTCAACTGTGCCACACAGCTTGGTGTCATCTGCAAACTTGCTGAGGGTGCACTCAATTCCTCTTACATAAAATGTACACACGCAAAATCCTGATTATGCTATAAGCATAGAAGAGTGCCTTATATAAAAAGGAGAGTTTGGGGGAGTGCTTATATAGGTTTTTAACACTCTAGTTAAATCTTCACTCTAGGCCATATAAAAGGTTAAGTAGTAAGCAATAAAGGCAGACTCGGTAAGGCTAACACTGTCTTTAGAGCTCTTTCTAAATTTACTATATTGTTGTTCAGTTTGTCTTCTAACCTTTATGACTAACATTTGCTGGCACTTTCCTTTCTGACTGCCTGAAACAAATTCTCTGAGACAAACTAATTATCTTGGCTGGTTTCATCCCATACAAAGACTGAGAAGAAAGTAAAAAAATTAATTAGTGTTGATGATTTCTTCATTATCACAAAGGGAAGTCCTTGTTTCTATCAATGTGATTTAGAAGACTTGTTTTATGTAAAAAAGGAAATCCTTCATGCAGAAAACTGAAACCAAATTACTGTGTTAAGAATCTCAAGAAATGGTGTTGAGAAGAAAACTTTCTTAAGGATTATACAAGTGAAAACCCTGCTCATCTCTGTTGTCCAGAAACTACTGACACCATGTTTACAGCCACATGAAAAGCTAAATTAGGGTTGGACCCAACCTATAAAATACCACCCTAAATATAATGCACTACACTTTAAGCTCTCATTTACTGTAGGAATATCAGCTCTGAACACAGACAAAGTATCCAGAAGGGAGGAACAGAGGTCCTATGATAAACAGAGGTTCCATTAGTAAACAAAGTGATTATGATGCCACTCATAAGAGTGGAAACACAGAGAGATAATTTGCCCAGTATCATACAGCAAGTCCTTACCAGAGCCAGTAATAAGGTGTCGTGGAGGGCCCATAGGCCCGAAATCAGACCTGCATATGCCTTGCTCTGCCTGGACATGTTTTTCCTGCTCTTAGTCAGGGGTGAGCACATGGCCAGCACAGAGGGGCACAACGGGCCTGGAGCCACGTGGAGTCTGGCCTGCCCAGGCTGTAGGTTGTGTAAGCCCCCACATGCTCAGCTCACGCTTGCCGGGTGCTAGGCCCATGTGAGCCCCATGTTTGGAAAGTCCAGGCCTGTGGCTCCTTGCCTATTATGGCAAGGTTGGCTGACTGCAAGCCCGATTGGTTATTGGTGGCCAATGAGACCATTGATCTCGGCCCACAGTTCATAAATAGAGGTGCACTCAGGTGGCAGCGTTCCTCTTTTGCTCGCCGGTGCATGCACTCAAGCCTGCCTTTACGGAGCTCAGACTCCCCGTGCAGCCGTGCATCCCTCTGCACGCCCATTGCCTTATTCCCTGGTGTGTGCCACAGCCACGAGATACCAGGAGCAGACCTATTCGTCTGCACATCTGCACCTGCAAGTGCTGCCTACGAGCTCCCTGGACGCAGCCGCCGGAGGGACCCAGCAGCTACGGGTGAGAGGCTATCACCCCTGAAGCCGGGAGTATTCCAGCCTTGGAGTCCACGGGCGAAGACCCTAAGGAGTTGGACACTTTACAGAGGCTGTGGCGTAGCCCGGAGGGTGATTTATAATTAGTCAAAATAGTGAGTAAATATCTCTTTAATTCCTATTGTGCCTGCCACAGAGCAGAAAACTTTCAGCCCACTCTGCTGGGCAAACAGTATATAGACCCCAAGCGGCAGTAGCCACGGGGAAAACTCTGTGAATAGTCCTATGCTAGTCATTGTATTATAGTTATTAGCCATTTGTGATTATACCCTTAATGTCTTCATAACCGTGTAAGAATAAATATTAATATTGTAAGTTCAGTGGTTGGGGGTGGCGAGAGTTGACAAATATTGAAGTTTAATAAACATATATTTTTATATAACTATCTCGCACCCATTGATTTCTTCCCTTCACCACAAACGGGCGATAAGGGCAGAATTCCCCTCCGCCACATAAGGTACACCTAAACTTCTGAGTGTGAGACTAGCCTCAGAGATTAAGCCATACCGTCTTTCCACAGAGACCTTTCACACTCCAAAACAGAACCTGAATCTGGGTTAGTAACTGCAAACACTTGAAAAAATAATTACCACATACAACACTAATGGTCAAATTAATCATAGTTATTTTTGTCTGAGTCTAATTGAAGATTACATCGGGGGTAGAACATGGCTGAATCAAAGCATTGCCTTTTGAGACACTAGCCATAAGTAGTTGTTCATTACAATAATTTACATTGAAGAAGACTAGGACATGGAACCGCTGGAGCGAGTCTAGAGGAGAGCCATGAAGATGATCAGAGGGCTGGAGCTCCTCTGCTATGAGGACAGGCTTCAAGAGTTGAGGCTCTTCAGCCTGGAGAAGAGAAGGCTTCAAGGAGACCTTATAGTGGCCTTCCAGTATCTGGAGAGGGCCTACAGGAAGGCTGGGGAGGGACTATTTACAAGGCCTTGCAATGACAGGATGAGGGGTAATGGGTTTAAGCTGGAAGAGGGGAGATTCAAACTAGATGTTAGGAAAGGGTTCTTTACAGTGAGGGTGATGAGATACTGGTACAGGTTGCCCAGGGAGGCTGTGTCTGCTCCCTCCCTGGAGGTGTTCAAGGCCAGACTGGATGGGGCCTTGAGCAACCTGTTCTAGCAGGAGGTGTCCCTGCCTATGGCAGGGGGTTGGAGCTGGATGATTTTTGAGGTCCCTTCCAACCTAAACCAATCTATGATTCCATGATTCTAAGACTATGAAGTAGTAAATGCACCTAGATGTATTTAGATGTACCTAGAATGCAAAAAAAACCCAAACATGTTCTAGCAATAGCAGTCAGCATAAACTTTCCTCAGTACCTGGTAAAAGAGCTGAAATACTAATTAGAGTAATTTCTAAGTGCTGCACACACTAACAGCACTTAGAATTAAGCAGTAAAGTTTGGAGGTGAATCTTATCCTGTATCTACTAGAATAAGAGCTAGTTAAAATAATTTATTGGAACCTCCTGGAAGCCTTTGATACAGTTTCTTACAAAAGCCTTTGGGAAAACAAAACAAAACAAACCAAACTTTACTCCATTGGCATTGTGATTTCATTTCAAGCAGCTGAAATGTGCAGTATTAACAGAAAAAGGCAACTCCACTGAAAACCAAGCCACAAGAGGAAAGAAACAATGTGCCATATGGAAAACAGTTATCAATGAAATACTGAACTTCCAAGCTTGGCCCAATGCTGCTGGGTGTTCTGTATGGAAGAACCACTGAAAATTATACCAGTGTCAGAAATATTTAGGCTTCTAGAAAAGAATTTTGGAAAAAAATGTGGATATCTAGTAATGATACAGAAGTAGACATAAGTATTAGGTAGCTTAACTTGTAAAATGGTTTACTTTAACCTATTTCTGGGTTTTAAATTCATTATAACTAAAACCATTTGACAATAAGGATCACTTCAAGTCCTTGAAATAAATGGGACCTCAGGGAAAAAAGATGTTCTATCTCTGTTCTGCTTCATTGATGTACTAGTTTTTCTACTAATTTTTTTCCACTCCTATTAATAAAAATAATTCCTGGTTCCAGAATCCATTTTGCAGTGACAAAAAGAGAGTGTAGCCTCACAATTTTGTTTACAGTTGCCAGATTGACACAAATCTTCAGATGTTTGTGCTTAGAAGTTCAATCTTCCAGTGGACTGATACACAGTTAGGACAGCAAGCTCTTGTTCATATTCAGTTGAATTTACAACAAAGAATGATTCAAAGACAAGAATGGCAGGGGGACTGAAAGCTATACACTTTAAGTACAAGTGAAGTAATACCAACTTTATCTGCGGAACAACATCTATGCTATCAACAAAAATCTCTTTTTAACACCTTAGAAATACTGCTAGAATTCATTTTTGTCTCTGAGATCTCAATTGTCTGCTTCACAACTTGGTGCTGGCACATCTGAGTTATTGGAATGGACTAGTATACAGTTGTATAATTTCAGGGAGAAAATCCATAATCTAAGCAAGTGATTTCAGTGTTGATGTAAGTTTTCTGAGAAACTTTGCTAGGTAAAAGCCTCTGTCATTCAAGTTAAGCCCTAATTTTGCAGTGCAGGACTGTTACACGAGAACTTGATGAATCTGGAAATAAACACTAAGCCTGTTCAAAGAATTCTTAATCCAGTTTGAAAGATCAAATTACTATGACAGGAAAAAAAAGTAAAACATAAATAAAGAGGAGGGCTTATGATAAGAGAGTATCAGATAGCTTTACACACGAGGTAGTATTGGAAAGATTATTTGTTTATGTTTCCTGTGTAGAGCAAGTAACTTGTAACTAAACTTTATTCCTAATGCTACCTTAAAAAGTCTGAAAGTGAGACAGGATCAAGAACTGTAGGTCACTCATGTAAGTATTGTAAAAATACGTTCACAGTAATTATATACATTCTGTAGTTCTTTTAGGGATGTATACAAACACACCTATTCCACTTGTATGTGTAGGGTTTCTGAGCACAGCTTTCTTATAAGTCCAGATGCAGTTAACCACACCGACAACACAAGCACATGGTCATGTCTGTATAAACTGCTCAAATAGATGCCCTTTTTATTCCTGAAATTATTTGAGCATCTTTCTGGAGATCAGGTCTTGGATCTACATCTTTCTCTTGTAAAACTAGTTTTGAAGAAGAATAAGAACTGCTTCAAAATGAATGAAAAGGAATTCCAAAGCTGATAGTGGTACCGAATAATGCCCATGACTAGCACTATGTATTTTTCTTCTCTCTCTGCTCAAATCCTCAAAATGATGATAAGCTGAAAGCTCCCCTGAGAGCTATTCACAGAGATTTTATTTCTGTACTGTTATCACACTGTGCCTCAATCTCAGCAAGCCAAAACTACCATCATCCCAAAGTTAATTGGGTATCATTGTGCCTGGTCTCTATCAAGAGCAAGGTCCGTGTATTGTTTTCATGTTGTTTAAAGATGAGTTCTTGGAGTGTTTATTTGTATGAAACATAAGTTTTCAGTGCAGGAAAGGTTCCTTACCACAGTTTGAACTATGCCCCATGACTCATAGAGTCCTTCACTCACAGCAGGTAAATGACTTTTTAGTAGTTGAATATTAACTCCCTATTTAATATTTGCATTCACATTCAGTAAAGGCTTTCATTTCCTGGCAGGGAAAAGAATCTTTTCTGTCTTGTCAAAGAGACATCAGCACTTCTAAAACCAGAGTGGAGTGGATATTAACCCTTTGAGGAATGTTAAAATCTGATATTTTTGTTATAGTTAATACCTTAATAAAGACCTAGGGAATTCTTAACGGGCAACTGAAATCCCTTTAAACAGATGGGCTTTTGCCACAAAAAGAACGTTGAGAAAAATAAAGGCTGGTATATGCAATAGTGTTCCTTTTCAGTAGAAAGTACATATGGACATTTTTTTTCCCCAAGTATTGGAGACTTAATAAGAGAACTACCAGATGAAGACAATCTTTACCTTCACTACTCCTATCCTAGGATTTCAGTCAGTGTTTTATATCTGCACCTCCTTCATGATACGTACTCAAAAGCTAAATGAGAGGATGACTGCATATTGAAGCTATTTCATATAAAGCATCATTGTTTATCTTAACTATTCCTATATTTCAATTAAATTGTTTGGTTTACTTAGTGCTTTTTAATACACAGGAAAGAATATTATCTATGATATTTTATTCCAAGTCACAGAATCATAGAATTGTTTTATTTGGAAAATACCTTTAAGATCATCAAGCCCAACCATTATCTAATTCTACAAAGTCTGGTGCAAAATCAGACTGTAGTTTCCCAGATCCTCCTTCTGGCCCTCCTTGTAGATGGGTGTCATATTTGCCAGTCTCCAGTCATCAGGTACATCTTCAGTTAGCCAGGACTGCTGATAAATGATGGGAAGTGGCTTGGTGAGGACTTCCGCCAGCTCTCTCATCATCATTTCCAGGTAGCTAAGAAGACAGTTTCACAAATAGGCATTTCCTGAGATGGTTAATCACTTTCTTGGGCAGGAAGAGACAACAGCTACTGTTGTAAATTTATCACAGGTACCAAGTTAAAACACAAAACAGTAACCAGCTTAATGCCTGCATCTATTTAGTATCACAGCAAGAAAAGCTGTTAGGCTGCTTTCTACATCAGTTGCATATATATCTATATATGTATTGCCTATACACACACAGAGAGAAATATGCATAAACTTTCACAAAACTATTACCATTAAAATAATCTTTTAATTTCTCTGTGAAAAATGCTCCAATAAGTGCAAAATAAGCATGTATGTTCTAGAAAAAGGCAAATTTGTCTGTTTTCTGAAAGGAACAGCACTGAGCTATAAATCCTTCTGGAGAGGAAAATGCAAAGAAATTCAATTCATTATGCTTTCCTCTGTATTCTAGTCTTCCTCCCTGAGTTAGGTAAGAAAAAGAAGACAAGTTTGGCTGCCAGCTGTGAATTAAGAGAGGCTGTACTCCGAACAGATACAGAGTTCAGAAGTTCTGCCCTAAATTTGTGAGACTTGGCAAATTGTATTTGGGGAATTAGCTCAAATTCAGATTAATTTTTGAGTCTTTGAGAGGAAACAGAAAACATCTTTTCAGATTTCCTCCATAAGGACTGAAAACGTGCACATACATACTCAGGCATCTTGTTTTAATAGATACATGCACATATGCCTTACTCACTCATATACAAACACTTCACATAATGATTAAATCTTTATGTTAACATCATGCACAAAGATTAAATCATGAGATTCCCTAAACTGCTGCTTCAGAAAAAGCTCAAATTATTGAAGTTTTCTTTTCATATTTATATGACTATTTTTTATTATTGTGGAATCATACAATCAACCAGGTTGGAAGAGACCTCCAAGATCAGCCAGTCCAATCTAGCACCCAGCCCTATCCAGTCATCTAGACCATAGCACTGAGTGCCTCATCCAGTCTTTTCTTGAACACCTCCAGGGACGGTGACTCCACCACCTCCCTGGGCAGCCCATTCCAATGCCAATCACTCTCTCTGGCAAGAACTTCCTCCTAACATCCAGCCTATACTTCCTCTGGCACAACTTCAGACTGTGTCCCCTTTTTCTATTGCTGATTGTCTGGGAGAAGAGACCAATCCCCACCTGGCTACAACCTTGAAGCATGTCTGGGCTCTACCATAGGTAATCTCTGCATTATGACATTGATAGTCAAAAGTAATTCTTGCCTGAAGAGCTTGTAACATAAAGTAATGAGATCAAAAAGAAGGTGAGATATAAGACGTTTTGTCTCTGGCCTACAAATGAAAAACAGGAGTAGAAAAATATTATATTACTTCTGTGTAGGATATGTACAACCAAAGCCAGAAAAGAAGCTATGCTGAGCACTGAGGATTTAGTATCTAAATCAGAAGACCTTCCCGAATCTCAGAACTTATTACAAAAAAAATCTAGTCCTTCTGCCCAAATCTTGCTTTCAAATCTGCCAAGGTTCAACTACTAGAAACATAAAATACTAAGAAAATTATTTGTATTCTTCCAGTTCAAGGAGAAACTTCTAATGTCTCTCTTGTAGATTAAATTTATGATGCAATTTTGACCCCATCGTACAGCATTTTATCTAAGAAAATCTCTCAAGATTTCTTCTAGCTTTTCTTTACAACTTCTTTTTATCAGTGCATTGTTATGTCTTTTTTTTTTTTTGTCCATATATGCTCCCATAATTTCTGCAAATCAGAGGGCTAAATCCAGTGAACCAGAGAGTAACAGCAAATGCAAACATGTCTTCATGTCAGCATGTAATAGAGGGTGAGATAGGATAGAATTTTGATTCTGTATGAAAAGAATAAGGAATGTAATAGTAATTCCACTAATGAGCAGAATAAAATGCATATGATTTGTTACCTGAGAAAAAGGCAAAAAAAAATAAACATCAGTGTCAAACCCCAACTGCCTTACCTCTGAGAATAACCAGGTAAGGCATCTATATTCACACTTTCATTTACATATCTGTACTATTTATGTATATTCTTTGACTAGGCCTTGCTATAGGATCCAGAGACTGAATCACACTCAGGAAGTGTCTGATGCAATGAAAATAAGGATTTGAACTGCCAGATTTGCACCTCTGGGAGGCAGAGGCAGCCTATCAGCTTCATGACTGTGGAGAAAGGTGAATAAAACTCCGTGGTTTCTCTTTCCATGGGGTAGATACCGGTGGTAGGCTACCTGTGATGGTCTCGCTGCTGGCATACATGAGGGAGTAATTTCCACTAGAAACTAATCTTTACTGTGTCAGAGTCTCAGTGTCAATTTTATCTATGTTTCTTGCTGTCACTGCTATTTTCCTCAGCAGCAGTGCTACTAGCCCTGCTATTAGCCACTGTTGGGCTTTATTTCAGAAGAGTCCAATGTCTTTTTACTCAAAAAGTTGCAGAAAGGGGCAGCATTAATAACAGTCAAATGATGTTAAAGGCGTAAAAGAGATTAACTAGGCAAAGCTACGTTGGCCTGACCCAGGCAGGATCCCAATAGCAGGCTTCGAGTTCACTGATTTATATTCACATCTTAACCTGTGCTTTACAACTGGAGCCCATTTCCAAGGACCTGTCTAAATAGAAGCAATCAGGAAAATGAACCTGACTTAACCAAAAGTGTGACTTGAAAGTGGATTAACTGATGTGCATTTGAGAACACTCCTAGAAAGAATAAGGGTGCACTTGTTTCCATTTAATTTATTTCACTTTTGGCAGAGAACTAATTAAAGCTAATAAATTTTTATTCTCAGAAAACACATTAGCTGTGGAATTTAATGCAATTTAACGGAATAATATTTGGGGTTATTCCTTTTAAATAAGAACTATTTTTAAAATGCTTACCAGAAATTCATATTTATAGTATCTTTTCTGCATCACTCTTCTGCAGTAATCACAGCTGATACCTTGCATGAAGTTCTCTTGAAGGACAGAGACAGGGGGAAATACTTTTTGCTAAATTTGAACAGTTACAAATGGAGAGGAGAGAAATTAAAGAATCTGATGGGATAAAGAATGAATGGCAGTTGTGGTAGCTGAATTCTATTCCATAATAATGTTCTTCTCTGAACTCCAGAAAATTAAGGTGCAAACTTCTGGCTGTAGCTTGTGGTAAACTTTGCTTTCAAACTTCTACTAAAATAAAGACCACAAGAAACTGTCATTACACAGTTGTTTGTCTGTGAGATCTGCATAAATCACAAGAAAGTTCTTCACTGACAGAGTCATTGGCCACTGGAATGGGCTGCCCAGGGAGGTGGTGGAGTCGCCGTCCCTGGAGCTGTTCAAGGCAGGATTGGACGTGGCACTTGGTGCCATGGTCTAGCCTTGAGCTCTGTGGTGAAGGGTTGGACTTGATGATCTGTGAGGTCTCTTCCAACCCTGATGATACTATGATACTATGATACTTGTAATGTTAATCCCGATGGAAATTCAATATAAGCAAAGGCAGCCATCTCTTTAACAAACAGAAATGCTCTTGTATTTTTTCACTTATTCTACCACTAACTTGTTAATACACATCTTTTCCCCTTTGTACCTGAGCTTCTCCCTAAACAAGAGCAGTGGTGTACATGCTCCTATCTTACAGAAGCATTTCAACAAGTACACAGGTGCTGCTTAATGAGCTACAATTGCAATAGTTACAATGCTGCAGGTTTCCATAATAAATAATTTGAATACACAAAACCAGTTGTATGCATCAAAATGTTCCATAATTTGTGATACAAATACCAACACTATTTTTTTTAACCTAGTAAAAGAGAAAAAATACTCAATCATCTCAGTATGAAACAGAATGATAACAATTATGTAGACATATTCATCTTTAATCTCTTTCAGGAATTTCTGGTACGCTGCAGAAGTCAGACTATTGTTTTCCCCTCTCTTCCTTTTCTTTTTCCTATTCAAAAATCTTTTTTGGCTTCATCATAATCAACACAATGTATGTGCAATCATGAAAAATAGCCTGCAGCTCTGCTGGATGAAGCATATCAGCTTGTTCTCCAATTTTAGAAAATTGTATTTTATGGCTATCACAATTGCAATGAAGAAGCAGAATTGCAAAGAGAATCTGTCTGACAAACATGCATAACTCTATCTTGATGAAAAGACTAAATGATGACAAAACAAGGTCCTTATCAAATCATTTCAAAAGGTGGGGGGGAGGGGAAGAAGGCAATAAAAAGGTATGATTCACCAGGAAAGCACTTAGATTATATTGTAATGTATGTTGTTTGAGAAAGTAAATTGGCAAGTGGAGAAAAATACAATCTCTGATACACAAGCAAATCTGGAGTTATCTCATGGCACACAAATTGATCCTTGTCCCCGTAAAACCAAAATGTATGTAAATACAGAAACAAAGTCCCGACCTTTCATCCTCTGGCTTGTAAACTTCCTGCATTAGTGTCAGACTGTTACATTTTTGATTAGTGGTGAAAAGAAGTATTTGGCTTGATAATAAAGACTTTTCAGGTTCTCCGCCTCTGCTTTCAATGCCTCATTATCCTTATTTACGGTATGTAAGTTCTCTAACTTGCCAAGACCCTGTAACATGTTACATTTTACAAGTCTGCAGACAAAGCATCCTGCTTGTCCTCTATACATGTTTAGTACTGTCAAATCATTAGAGATCTCCCAAGGGTATCCCTCCTTGCCAGATTTGAGATCTTATTAGGATTTACAGGAGGAGTTTGAAACTGGTGAACAGCAGTAGAAGCATATTTCTGAAATGAATTTGCACCAGACAGCTAGCTCTCAATGTTAGAAGTTAGTCTTATTTTGCTGAAATTGCTGTTTCTTAGGTCTCATAAATAATGATAAACAACAGTGACAAAAAATGAGCTGAAAATAACAAGAAAAACTAGATGGTAACTCAGAAAGGGATCAAACTGTAAAGCACACTGGCTTGATTCAAACTGAAGACAAAAGGATGTCTAGGCTGAGTTCAACAAAATCATAGAAAATTATGGCAGGAGTCAAAAAATTAACAGCCACTTCCCCTTGCAAGATAATGTATTTCTTCTTCATTGATATCCTTATGAAATCAAAAATTGAAGGCTGAAAATGACTGAGATTGTTCATACACATCATAGTGGGAAGTAATTTGATAGGACAATGATGAAATCAGCAGATCTGGGAGAAGATGCTTCTCTCATCCTGATAGAAGGGGTAGGACTGCATCATAGTGATAGGTAAAGTCACATATTTTACATTTGAGGTCCATGATAAAAAGCAATGTAACTGTTGAAGGTCTCTAATTCTGTCCTTCACTGTGCTTACATCTTCTTCCACCTTGATATCTACACACATTCATGAAGACAATGAGACACTGACTTCTGCTTTCTGACTGCAGTCTTACAACAGATATTCATCAAATGTTTAGTAGTTCATTTTAGATCATATTTCTCCAAGTTGCGTGTGCAACTAGCGTAGCAAAAAAAGCCCAAATTAATGAGGTTGGAACTGAAGATCTCTGCTTATTGTCCTATGCCCAATATAGCAAGTTCTGAAGCTGTGGGGAAAATGTGGAGACAAACTTATAGTAGGTTGATGTATCAACAGAAGCAGAAATTACAATCTCAGTGTGAAATCAAAGAAACACAAAGAAAATGACCTTTCAAGACTGTGTTAGGCGATTTAAAGTTAAACTGGAAGTTCATTTTACTCTGCTGCAGGATTTTTGTTTGGATTGTTTCATTTTATAGTGAACTTCACTGCAACATGCCTTCTTAACATATTTATTTTAATGGCAAAAAATACCCTACTTCATTCCCGGGTACCAGACACCTCTTTAATTCCTTGTATTTCCATTAAAAAAACAGAGGCCCTGAACCACAGCAGGTGGTAGAGAAAGCCACTAGGGCAGTAGCTGATTAAAGTCCATTGGAAAGCATCTGTTCCTGTTCCTGACTCACTAAGGGCTCAGCCCTGGGCTCTGCCACTTAGCCAGCTATTTATTTTTTTATGATGTTAAATTCATGCTTAGAGGGTCTTACAATCGGTCTCTCTTCTACATTTCCCCCTCTCCCTGCAACCATGGATATCTGCCGCCCCTTCACCTTCACTCCATCTCTTGCAAGTGTCAGCTTTGTCAATCACAGAGAGATGATCCAGCTCATGAGAATGTGTCACAGCAACCAGAGTTTCTGCTCTGACCTTCAGCTCTGCCCTCTGCTGTGACAAACAAGTTTCATTTTCCACTAAGAGAAATCTGTTTATTTCCAGCAAAATATAACTTCTTGACTCCTAGGAGACAGAAAAAAGGAAAAAAAAACCTCTCTAGCTGAGGAAGTGCTCTAATCTCCTAATTTCACTTTACTTTTTGTTCAGGTCTAGGTAGAATTTCTTTGTACACCAGAAAAAAAAATGATATAAATCATTAAAATTGGAACAGGAAATAAATCCCCCAATTAGTTTTTGTGCTGTGTTTGCTGGAGATGGGAGTTTTCATTCAGAAAATGTACAAGGCAGAGCTGGTTACAACTAGTAAAAAAGAAGAAGATTTTCAAATTAAAAAAGGACTACCTTTTCTTTAATACACTTATGCAGGATCTTGCTGTTTGCTGTCCACAAGCACTCAAATGGCATCTGTATACTTTGTAGATATCCTGAAAATGAAGGCTGTTCTTGTGCATGCTAACATGTCCAAAATTCCTGATCATGTCTGTATGAGTTAGAGGATAATGGATGTGGATAGCTACTATACAGCACTGTAAATTGAAAGTTCCAAAGTGTCCAAAGAAGGGCTAGACTCACCTCTGAAAAAGGCAAAGGGCTGAGAACAGAGCTTGAATAGACTAGATGTATTTGAGAACCTACCTGAAGACTTAAACACTCTCACGTGACTTTAACTTGGAAGTTAAACTACCTCTCACCTGACTTTGATGTGGAAGTTTCCATTGAAGTGATCAGTTCCACACTGCACAAATGCTATGCTGAACACATGGAAGCTTTTATGCCAGCACAAGCTATTGTGAAATATATAAACAAGGGACAACATTGTCTTAGTAGGAATGGGAAAGTGTAGACAGATAAGCCAACATTTCCTTTCTTCCTGAATGAGTTCTTCCCTTGGCCTCCAAAACTGTCCTGTCCACTATGTTTTTGTCTAAGCCAATTTTAATAACTTTGGAGCAAAGTTCTGTATTCTCCATACCAAAACCACATTTACTAGTCTGTCTTGTATATATACCTCCTCTGTGGAAGACTTACTGAACTACATAGTGAAAACTGAGTAGTTCATATATAACCACTGCATGTTGTGATTGCATAATCCATGATCACAGCGTAAAACTGTTTTCTGAATAGCAGCAGATAGCCTTCTCTTGAATTTCCTTGGGTAAAACATGTTTTAAAGGAATGTACAAATATCCACTAAGCACCCACAGACTGTTGTTTCATTACTTCTGAATCCCTGCACCTAATCTTGCTTGTATGTCATGTACTGTATTACAAGGAAATGAAATGCAATTCAGTAAATTATCCACTTCAAGTCATGGCCATTTCAGTAGATAAAAAGAAAGGCCATTTGTCTTCTATTTGTTTTAAATCCCACTAGGATGCAGGCTTTATATTTAGTCTTAGCTTGGGCTTTGCTGTGAATCTTCAAGAAGGCTCCTCAAGTAGAGTTATAATGCAAAGAGCTGTCTTGAACAAAAGTAATCTCTGACTCTTAACACAAACACTATTTATTGCACATCTAGTGGCAACAGCACTGTATCTAATTCCTGGCATCTGAGACTTTGGTAAATAATAGTAGTGAACCGTAACATTTTACTCTTGCTTTTAACAATTATCTAATCAGAACACTCCCGAAAAAGGGATTATCGTTAAACTAGGAAACAACAGCCTGCAACGTGTGAACAGCGGGAACCCAACCGAGTCATGCTACATCACACCACCTTGGAGTTTAGGCTACCGTGCTGATTTGAGGCTAATTCTGGTTTGAGGCTAATTGGAATATTTTACTGAGAGAAATTAAATCCGTGGCTGTGAGGAGAAAACAGTGACCTATATCACTCAGTCTTCTGCTGAGAGAAGCCAGTAGTCAAAATACAAGATAAGACATTCACTTCTCACACACTTAGTTCTCACTTCTCCTTCACTCTGATGGTCTATGTGGTTGCATTTGCCTTAACTCTTTAATCTGACCCAACCATTTTTTTCCCTCTAACCTTCTTGTCATCTTTTTTGATATCTCACCTCAGATCTCTCCAGATTCATCACATGAGATATACAGGGATTGATCTGGTTATTTCTGAAGGGAGAGAAAGAGGCGGAAGCGGGGAGTAGGTTTGGGTTGGGTGCCTCCTGGCAGTCTGACTGTGTCACAAGGGATTTTGTGTTTCTGTATGATTTTTAACTGTAAATATTTGTGTATATTGTGTACATATCAGAGGATCACAGGATCATAAGATATTAGGGGTTTGAAGGGACCCAAGGAGATCATCAAGTCCAACTGCCCTGCCAGAGCAGGACCAGACAATCTAGCACAGATCACAGGAGAATGCTTGTAAATTGTGCTAAGCTGTAAATATAGCTTCCCGTGACCATTTGAGCTAGATTTCCAGCTCAGACACTAAAAATAAATCAGAACAGAGAAACTTAGAAGTGGAAGTTCTGAGTGGAGAGGTGAACATTGTAGGAATAGGCCATAGAATGGCAACAGTGGATAAGTTAATATAATTTCATTGGAGCATCCAGAGCTTTATGCCTGGAAGCACAGCTTGTACCTTCCCCTTGCTGCTTCTGCTGCTCCTGCTGCTATCTTCCCTCGCCGCTGTTTTGGCTGCTGCTGCTTTTGCTGCTTTGCTGCCACTTGACCCATTCCCCATCTTCCTTAAGGTTATTCTATTTCTGTAATAGTTTACTCTCCCTATACTGTTATATTTAGTTTAAACTACAACAAATGCAATTTAATTTTTCCTGACTTTTCCCAAAAATCTATGTTGTAATGAGTTTACTCTGCTAGGGGAGGGATCTGTCCTAGCCTGCGACACTTGCTTAGTTTCCAGCTGACTGAGTCTAGTCTGGTGAATTTGTGGGTGGGGGTAGGTAGATCCCAAACCATTACAGCTACTTATCATAATATTAACACAGAGGATTTCTTTTTAATATTTATTTTAAGACTCCAGAATTATTAGCAATTGTTTGATCTACCAGTTAATACTAGTCGCTATGAAACAGAGACTTTGAGAGCATAGTGTTTCATACGGGTGCACCGTTGCCATGGTAGGCCTGATAGGCCAAGATAGGCTTATATATGTCCTGGCTTGCCCAGATGTGTTTTAATGCTCTCCTTGCTTCTGTTTTAAGGAGAAGCAACTGCGGGGAAAGAGGACAAAGAACCTGGAGTCACTGAGTCTAAGAACTCTGGCCTGGCCAGACTTGCTTGCATCCTGTGGTAAAGAAGGTACACACACTTAGCTTGTGCCTGCCTTGTGCAAGGCCTGTGTTTTTCCCAAATCTGGGTAAAGCAAGCCTATGGTTTCACCTCATATGGTCAAGCTTAGATAACAACTATTCTGATTGGTTATTCTGTGTCCAAAGGCCCATTAGACTCAGTCTGTATTGATAAAAAGAGCAGGTAACACAATGTGCTCTGCCATTGTATTTGCGCCTGTTGTTCCTTGCTGCTATTGCTCTCTTGTTTTTGGCAGTGATTCTGCCATTGCCTTCTGCAGCATTATGCTAAGCTATAAGCTAGCTCTGCCACAAAGTCACAAACTCTGATGCTCTGAGTTTGTTTGCCTGGAAACTACACTGCCTCGAGTTTACCAGGAACAGGCTCTAAATGCCTCTATGCGATTGGCCTGCATAGCTGGCGTGACATGCTAAGACTGCAAACCACAAGACATCTTGCCTACACCTGAAAGTCTCCTGCCAAGATGAGAAGTCCTGGAGATAAAACAGATCATCCAGAGGAGCAAAGATACAAGGTCAGAGATTCTGCCTTTTCTTTCCCCAGCCTGTGAAGCCTGGGAAGAATTAGAAGACTCAGCAGTTGACAAGACAGTAACCGAATTCCCTGAAAATGTTTGGGTACTGTCTGAATCTATAGCTAGCCCCACAAGTTGGGAGATAATAATTTTGTGAGTAAGTAATTAAAGCCTTTTGTAATTCACCATAGCCTTCTAAGCAGAAAGGAGCTTCTTGAGTCTATCTAGGTATATTGACCGCAGAAATCTTCCAGTTCAATTGAGTTTAATTAATATTTATATATTTTTTGCTAGTTATTTCTGGATCTAGTTATTCCTCTAGTTTCCATCCATGACCCTGTGAAGAACTGATTATTATTAAAATTAGTGGTCAGGGACGGTGAGAGTTCTGAATATTGAAATTAATAAACAATATTAATTTGGGGAAAATATCATCTCTCATTAATTAATTATGCACACACCTCTATTGCAACTGTAGCCTCTGGTCTTCAGCCACTAACTCATAGTGTACATAGATCAGTACTTTTCTGCTGGCAGTTCTTGATGTCAGACACCTAATCCTGTGCTTAAGTAATTCTACTAGTTCTGGTCTGACCTATAAAACCGCAGAAATTTCATTTTGAACCTATCCACTCCTCGAAACCAGCCTATGTTATATGAGAAGAACAAATGAAACATTGGGTGTGCAATTTTATACAACCAGACATGGAAAGTGTTAAGTCTTCCAGAAGAAGGGATACCCATTGCATTCTGAATGCACTCTGTTTCAGATATACAAACCCCCAACAGCGCTTAGCTTCTTGAAATACTTTATTGAGAAATTTAGCACTAATAAAAATGCTTGGTATTCAGCTCCTCTGAGAATGAAACCCCTAATTGGTTAAATAATTACATCCAAATACATAACCACATACATGTTTTGAAGAAAAAGAACAGATCACATTTCCTTTAAAAATTCTGTTGCTAACTACTTTGCCCATCCTTCCAACCTTGAAATTAAAGGCCTTTCATTTTCCTGGCTTTACTCATCTCACATATTTCAGAGCAGCACTGCTACTGAAGTCAATGGAAACACTGCTATCATCATAGTATCATAGTATCATCAGGGTTGGAAGAGACCTCACAGATCATCAAGTCCAACCCTTTACCACAGAGCTCAAGGCTAGACCATGGCACCAAGTGCCACGTCCAATCTTGCCTTGAACAGCTCCAGGGACGGCGACTCCACCACCTCCCTGGGCAGCCCATTCCAGTGTCCAATGACTCTCTCAGTGAAGAACTTTCTCCTCACCTCGAGCCTAAACTTCCCCTGGCGCAGCCTGAGGCTGTGTCCTCTCGTTCTGGCGCTGGCCACCTGAGAGAAGAGAGCAACCTCCCCCTGGCCACAACCACCCCTCAGGTAGTTGTAGACAGCAATAAGGTCTCCCCTGAGCCTCCTCTTCTCCAGGCTAAACAATCCCAGCTCCCTCAGCCTCTCCTCGTAGGGCTGTGCTCGAGGCCTCTCACCAGCCTCGTTGCCCTTCTCTGGACACGCTCAAGGATTTCAATGTCCCTTCTAAACTGGGGGGCCCAGAACTGAACACAGTACTCGAGGTGTGGTCTAACCAGTGTGATATGGGTAAGTGCTACTCAAGATGAGTAAGACTTGCACTGTGAGGCCTTAAAAATTCTTTCCTTACCAACAAGTTATGGATGAAAATCAGTGGCGCACATGGAAGGGTGAACTAGCTTCAACATGAGAACTATATATGCTTCCTCTGATGAAAATCTTTTTCTAACCTTGTTGAAATTGCTGGCAGCAAGAATTTTTTGGTGGCTAAATACCTGATTGTTTAAAGGGAAAACAAAACAAAACAACACAAAAAAAACCACAAAAACAGTAGCTCACAATTATTCTTGCAAGTAGGACCATGAAGATGACCAGAGGGCTGGAGCACCTCTCCTATGAGGACAGTCGGAAAGAGTTCAGGCTGTTCAGTCTGGAGAAGAGGAGGCTCCCAAGTGACCTTCTTGTGGCCTTCCAGTATCTGAAGGGGGCCTACAAAAAAGCTGGGGAGGGACTTTTCAAGCTATCAGGGAGTGACAGGACTAGGGGGAATGGAACAAAGCTGGAGATGGGTAGGTTGAGGCTGGATGTGAGGAGGAAGTTCTTCAGCATGAGAGTGGTGAGAGCCTGGAATGGGTTGTCTGGGGTTGAGGCCCCATGGCTGGAGGTGCTTAAGCCCAGGCTGGATGAGGCTGTGGCCATCCTGATCTAGGGTAGGGTGTCACTGGGCATGGCACGTGGATTGGAACTAGATGATCCTTGTGGTTCCTTCCAACCCTGACTGATTCTGTGATTCTAGTCTATGAAATTTCACACCCATAGTGTATCAATAGTTAGTACTATAATTATTTAACCCCTAGGAGAGAAAAGTAATTTCCTCTTTTAAACACTAGTTAACTAGATCCCAAACCAGACATTTCTGACTAAGTTTAAACAAAAGAATTTTATTGTATACATTAAACAAGGAATATTTAAACATTTATCTGATTCTTCACTAGGAGCACTGCTGCAAGTGGACTAGAAAATTAAGCTTTTCATACTTGGTTCCCAGTGGAAGCTATGTAAAACAGAATAATAAATGATTGTCACTTCATTTCAGAACATAAAATTAATCTCAGAAAACAGAAAAGTCATGAACAATATTGCAGCAGTATTTCATGGTTCACCAGTTATTATCACTTGCCAACATTAAGGTCACAAAAGAACATTTCTCATTTGTTGCCTAGAGTATCTGTGACTATATTTCTATTGTCAAACCTAACCTTTCAGAGAACCACAGAGGGGGAAAAGGAGAGGAAAAAAGAAACTGTGTAGAAGTACATTTTCTTTTGCTGCAGCATGTGTTAAAAAAAATGTTAAAATTAAAAGCCTCAAGCTTCTGCAGATACAGCAGGTCACAGACTTTAAATATTTAGTCCTTGTTAAGAGTAAAGCATTAACTAGTTAGCAGAAACACTTGTTGGATTCCCTAGAGCCTAAACCCACAACTTCCCAGATCATCACTGGTAGCCAAGGCTTCATATAATTTAAAGCTTTGTTAAAATCAGCAATGTAGAGAATAAATTACTTTTGTGGGGGGGTGTAGGGGGGTGGCACAGAACCGATTATTTCTTGGTCAATGATTTTAAATTAACCCTGGCTATTGGCGTACACAAATAATAAATATCATATTTATGGATAATTCAGAAAGTAAATTCAAGACATTTGTTTAAGAGAAGGGTTGTCTGTCCATCAGCTGTACAGAATTCTGTCCTTTTATGTCTCTTGGATGCAAGACTGAAACAAGTTTATTTTCTCAGTTTTATGACTCTTCATTCAGTCATGACATTTATCACTAATTGGTCAATTTAGGTTTTGGGAAGGACATACTGCACAGTGAAGAGCCTTTAAGAACTATAGCTTTTTTTCTATTTGTACTTGTTCTGGAAAGACACTTTCAGCCTCTAGAATGTTCTCAAACGAAGACACGTGATTAATAGCAACAGTATGCACCGAGTCCTTCAAATCTTGTAATGCAATAGAGAGACTAAGTCTACACTAGCAAAATTACACTTTCTCTACATTCACCTGTCAAGAAATAGCCTGAGTCATTATTAAAGTCTCCTGACCTTCAAAACAAAATGTTTACATGCAGAGAACTATTTGATAGTGGTCCTCAGCTCATGCTAACTCTTAAAATAACCACACAAATTAATTGCTAGAGTTGTAGGTTGCACAGGTTTCCAGCATGATGGAAAACACTTCAAGCTATTTAACAACATGCTGAACTGAACCACAGTACCTGGGAAGGCTCACTAACTCTCTCCTTTAAAAATGCAGCTGCAGCCAGAGTCCTCTAGACTTCCAGTGGGATCCTTCACAATGTGTTTCAATAGTTTCACTACAGAAAAGCAAATATAAAACAAATCCAATCCACCCTGCCTCACAACAGAAATGACATCAAACTGATAATCAGTGAACAAATCTTTCATGTTCTGTATATTTAAGTAGAAGTAGCTCCTCAAATATTAAAAGGTCATGCTTTGTGATACAAGAACGTTAAGCATTTAGTAGACTAAAGTATCTATTTCCCCACTGATATGTGGGTCATTTATGAGAATCATTCCCATTAACATCAATGGAAATAGTCATATTTCCCAGAGCATCATATGGTCAAACTCCTACATCATTCGATATCATTACTAATTCAATAACCAGCTGTGAAAAGACCAGTCCACAGATTATATTACAGTTTAAAGAGTGGAAAGAAATGCCTGCATACTAAAGGGATGCCCCTGTTTTGATTAGTCATTTATTTATAGTAAGATAGAATATTCTCCAAAGTGACATCCTGAGTGAGAGTCAGTAGTGGAAAGGTAAGGGAAAAAAAAAAAACCCAACCAACAAAACAATTAGGCTTCTTCCTCTTAGCTGTTTTCTGTTGTGGGGTTGTGAACTCTTTCGCCCTGGCTAGACTCACTCTGAGATGGAGTGACTGCCTTGGATATAAAGAGCGTTTGTGTTTTGACAGCTTTCTTGCTCTGCTTTTTCAATCTGAGCATAATGGGCAAACAGCAATGAGTTGGCAAAGTGTTTCCAATTAAGCATATAGGGAGTTTATTTGTCAGTCTCTAGCAAGCAGTCCTGCCTCAAACCTCTAAGTGTTCTCCTTGGCCAGAAATTGATTTTGAAAGCAAATTAATTCTTGCATTAAGCCAAATTTGAGACTTTTTTTTCAATATATTATTGCTGATGTAAAATAAGTGTTCAGGAAGGCTGCAGCACCAGCAGTGATAGCTTTTCATTTATTTTTTTTATATTGGGGGATCTCCAAACACTTTATAATTATTAACTTAAGATAGCAATTGTCACTGCCATTGGGATGAGGAACAATGGTTGAATGAACACCAAAGATGCATATCTCGCTGTCTTCCACACTCTTCCTGTTATCTATTTAAAGCAACACTCAGTTTTGGGAGATGCAAATAAATGAATAAATGCATTTAGAGTGAGTTATAAATAAAAATCCCTTACGCCCAAGTGAATGAGGCTTGCAGGATGACATCCTTCTGTAGCCACCTTGAAGTCTCTGCAGCTGAGCAGAAGAATAGACATTTTCCAATGTTTGGCACAGAAAGCATATAAATTCATATCTGACCTAGAATTCAGCTATGCAACATATTTCCTGAACACAACATTAAAATAATTAGAACAATGATTGATATTTTTAATAAAGAAAACAAAGGTCATTGTATCTTCTTTCACCATCATATTTCAGAAGCAGCAGTGCATAATACCGACTCTTCTATAACCCTCAAGGTGGGGAGATGACTGATAGGTCCGTTCTCATCACACTGTGTTTACTGATAGGTCCAAAAGGTTCATGATATTTTCCACAAACTTGTACCAAAATCTGAGTTACTTTCAGGTGTAAGAAAAGACTGGATGAGGCACTTAGTGACGTGGTCTAGTTGACTGGATAGGGCTGGGTGATAGGTTGGACAGGATGATCTTGGAGGTCTCTTCCAACCTGGTTGATTCTATGATTCTGATTCATTTTGAGCAAAACAGGTGATATACGAGAGGGTTTGTTTCATTTCTGAACAAAAGGATTTTTACCAGCAAGTTACATTTTGCTCTGATAGTTTGGGTTTCTTTCAATTAAAGGAACAATGCCAGTGTCTTGTCTCTCCCAAATTGAAATGAAACAAAAATCTCTAAGTGCAAATCACAAATTTTCAAAAAAGAACCTGGTTAAGGTTATTTAAAACCATTCTCAGGGAGATGATTGACTACTGATCGATTGACTGCATCCAAATTTAGTGTCAAATGTTTAGCAGAGGTAAGAGTTTTCTCTGGTTTTGGCTAACATTGCACCAGTACTGGTCAGGGACCATTCTTCCTCTCTAATTAGATCTATCCATAAGGTGAGTCTGATTTTTTTGTGCACCAACTAGACAATCTTCCATAATTTTATGAAAAATTACATCAATAATACACATTTCCTGATAATAAAACACAGTTAAAAATTATTCTATAAAGAACTAAAGAAGAGAACAGAAAAAAGTTGAGGCAATCAAACACAGAATATTGTCTGAAATGCTATAACTAAGCCAGGTAGGTAAACTCTTAAATGGTGATAATTAATACTATCAGATTTCCCTTCTTTTGGAAACCAGGCACCACAGGATGTTGAAATTCACATGGACACCAACTCTACTGACAGAATATGTTTTATTGAAAAAAAATATTAAAAACCTCTCCATGAACCACACAGGATTAATAAATAAGTCTCAAACAGCTAAAAAAAAGTCAATGAGAGGCTGTTCAACTGGCCAGAAAAAAAAGCTTGGGAAAAAAGAAAACCAACTAGGGAATTTTTCTCTAGAGACAAGATATTCCTCTTTTCTCTCTTCACAAGTTAGGGGAGTTATAATTCAACAAGTTCACATTAAATTATTAATACTGACTTGTAGCATCAATTGATAAAGCAGGTAAAAAAGAAAATTGGTAAGAAGTTCATTAATGGCTTAAAGAATTGTTTCCCATTATGAATTTATACCTCCCTAATTCATAACCTGCCAATGTGTAGAGGCCAAGTGTTCTTGCACCACATACCCACCCCTCGACACTGCTTTTGCTGGACTAAATGTTATGGCAGGATGGGAGTCCCCTGGTGGAGCACTGGAATCTGCTATGCTGGTAGCAAATAATGTGGAGATTATTTTCTTTTCTGGTGATTTTCAGGGATGCAGTCAATTCCTGTTTCAACAGTGGTGGACACACTCAGTTCCCATGTCTTTGCTTGCAAGAGGCAATGCGTTGGGGCAGCGCTAGCTTCCAGATTCCTGATGAACCTGCCCGGGGCAGCCCCTCTGAGAGCACAGGCTCTGAACTGGTGGAAGTAGGACCTTGCTCTCATCTCAGGAAAGTAAGACACTTTTTTGAGTGGGTAGAATGTTTTGGAAAGTAGTGCAGTTTTGTCCTAATGCAGTTGAAACTGCCTGTCTGGCAAGCCAGAGAGAGGCATATCTCTGCAGGCAGTCAATACTAATGGCATCCACACTGCCTTTGCTATGGTTTTGAATAGAGCCTGAGCACTATACCCTGACCCAGCAATGATATAGAGGAAGCTTTTATCATTTTTTAATTGCTTTATCCCACATTTCTCTTCCCACTCATTGCCCCTCCTGCTACATTGGCACCACTTAAGCAGCAAAAGGAGTTAGTGAATCAGATCTGACTTGAAATTAGTGAATATTTAATTCCCTTCATCTGTTGTCTGCTGAGAAGACAGGACTGTGTCATTTTCCTCCTGCTGAATAAATTAATAATCCTCAAGAGTTCTTCTACAAGGAGAGTTAAGTGGCATAAGACTGGGTGTTCTGTCTTTCTTCATCTCATGTGCTCCAAAACTTGGTATCCATATGTATCTATATGTATAATTTTTTTCCTGCATATGTACACACACACATATATATACACACACACACACTTAATTTTGCCCTCATAAATCCTTGACAGATGAAAAGGAGATACTGTTTGGATAGATCTTTTTCCAATAAGGTGAAATGAACATTTTATTTCAGATATCCATAGCTACTATCTCTTACTCAGATAACCAGGATCAAATATTTACAGATTGAGTGCCAATAAGGGATTTCCCTTAGGTAAGGTTGGTAGGGACTCAGCAGCATAGGTTTTACGTGCCTTGTAAGCTCATCTAGATCTATTTTATCCAATTGATTCTCTGCCATTGCAACAGCCTCTGGCATTGTCAGTATTTCAGTTTCACCTGAGTTTTACATACAACGCATCCATATTTACATCTATCGAGAATTAAGTGCTTCAGCTTATAACTAAGGTCACTGAGTTCAGTATAGGGAAATACTTCATGTCATTTCAGCTTTAAATTCCTTGTAAGATATAGCAAAATACTTTCACAACCTGAAACACCATGTACTTTCTACAGCAAAACCTTTCTACAGTTCATGTTTTACCAGTGAAGATAGGAACTCATCCAACAGGAATGTTATTTCCAAATGTAGAATTCAGAAGATAAGGCAGACTGAACTGATTTCTTTCCATCACTTTCATACTTATTTCTCTTACTGTCTCTCTCCATCATTTACTTCACTCGTTCTTTTCTGCTCAATATCCTAAACTAAGGACAAAATGAGATTATTAGTCACCTGTTTGTAGCAGTGGAAACAACATAATGAAAGGACACACTTTCATTAATGTCTTTTCTGACCGTACCTATTGCTCTGCTAATAACGTGGGAAACTCAGTGGAGGTCAAAACTCATCCTGACCCTACAACTACTGCATTGGCTTCAAACTCTCTAATATTCTACAAAAAGAAGCGGAGAAGCTGGTTGGAAGTGCTGCATTTCTGTCACATAATTTTCTTTTCCTCCAGTCATTGTCAAAGTTTTGGAAAGTATTGCTCTACAGTTGAATATACTTTGGACTGTATTTCTGAACAGCTTGCAGAGACTTCCACATAACCTAATGAATGTTCTACTTGAAGGCTTAGCTTCATTAATTGGCACTGTGATATCTTCCTGATCTCTTCCTTCCTACTTCCCAAGAGAAGTGTCAACATTTAAATCTCAAGATTTGTCTGCTGATATTTTTGGAGATAAATAATTCAATTTAGAACACCGTGAAGTAACTATTCAATCAGAATTGTGATTACAACAGAGTTTCTCTCTGTAGTGGCAGGACAGAAATGCCAAAAACCTAATTGAGGTTTCAGGACTCTACTATCAGTCTATTTCTTCAGTTATCCTGAGCAAAGAGCTAAGTATTATAATGTAGGATTATAAAGAAACCTGAGACAGCTTGGGTGTTCAGTATGGATAGGGTGGGATATATCTCGTATGCCTTACAACAGCACCTGCAGAGTGAAAAATCTTATCTAAGCTATTTATCACGGCTTTTTATGATCAGTAGGGAAAAGAAGGTTTTCCAAGGGCTCAATTCATCTGATTTCTTTTAGGTGTCTTTTCTAGGGAAGGATGAGTTACTAAATAGATATGCCTTTTCCTGACTTTAAGGAGGAGCAGAGACAGATCTTCATGTTGCAGAAGTTCAGTTCCATTACTGGGGCTCCGTTCAGGCTGGGTTGCTTCTTTAGCTTATCCACCACATCATATTGCATTCCTCACTGATACAGTCATACATCCTCTAGTTCTTGCTCAGAGAACTGTTCTGGACATTGCTCTGCAAAAAAAAACCCTACAACCTTTGCATTTTTAACGTTATTCTAGTAGCACAGGAAGGAACAAGCAAATCCCCAGTAAATCCACCTAGTCCAACAGTGTTTATCATTCCATGTATGGCTAAAGTGACACTTCAGCTTTCTAAGGATCCGTCTAAATGCACAAAAGACAGATAATTTCTAGATGCGAGCCAGGGTTCACCTGAAGAATTCAGTAGCTCTTAGGGTGGTTATACTTACTGGTATTGTGGTTATTAGAAAAGTTATGACTTGCTATTTAATTTTAAGACACTTAAAAAAAAAAAACTTACTACATTTCTTAAAACTATTCCTGTTTCAGATGTTCACATAACTCAGTGTATATAATACATTACTGTTCTCTATTTTTGTTTTCCCCATTTAAATAGGTTTTAAATTACTGAAGAAGGAAAAGCTGTGTATAGAATCCAAGTGATTGAATAACATAAAAAAAAAAGAAAAGGTTTTTCATAGCTGTTGTGATAGGCCTGAATAGGCCAAAACAGGCCTGACCATGTCCTGGCTTGCCCAGACATGTTTTTCTGCTCTCGTTTCCTCTGCTATGGGGAGAAGCAACTTCAGGGAAAGAGGACAAAGAACCTGGAGCCACTGAGTCTAAGAACCCCGGGCTTGCCCACACTTGTTTTGCCCTTGTTTACATCCTGTGGTGAACAAGGTACATACACTTGGCTTGTGCCTGCCTTGTGCAAGGCCTATGCTCATCCCAAAGACTATGTCTTCACCTAATATGGTCAGGCTTGACTAACTGCCATTCTGATTGGCTATTCTGTGTCCAAAGGTCCGTTAGTCTCGGGCTGCATTATTGACAAAAAGAGATGAGCAGGTAACACATCATGCTCTGCCATTGTATTTGTGCTTGCTTACTGCTGCTGCTGCCTGCTGCTATTGCTCTCTGCTTCTAGCAGTATTGTGCCTCACTGGCTTACTGCATTCTGCCTACACCTGCCAAAATGAGAATCCCTGAAAGGGACACACAAATCATCCAAAGGAGCCAAGATAAGGTCAAAGATCATCTGCCTCCTTTCCCCAGCATCCTGTGAAGCCTAGGAAGAATCAGAAACCTCAGCAGCTGACAAGGCATCAACAGAATCCCCTGAAAGTGTTTGGGTGCTGTCTGAAGCTGTAGCTAGCCCCGCGAGTTGGCTAATTTTTGTGAGTAAATATACAAAGCCTCTCTCTAAGTGATTCTGTAACTAGAGTCTATTTTGCTTTAGTAGCAGAAAAGAGCCTCCCAAGTCCCCTAGTGGGCAAGAGGTATAACTGAAACGAAGAACCTCATCCCAGTTTAACTGTTTGCATTTGTTAGTTACTTCTTAAAGTGTTCTAGTTTTGCCTGTTCCCTGTCTGTATAAGTATCCAAACTTTGCATTTCAGACATTGTAAATAAGTTCACTGGTGAGACCTAATGTCATCGTTACTAACAATCTTCTCTTGGATATCAGAATTAATATTGACTATTAATTTTGCATCATTTATAACAGTAGCATAGTGTCAATAATGTAAGTAATAATAGGGAATGGTAGGTTGTTACCTGTGCTTGATCAATCTAATACCACCTTGCAACATTTTTTTCTTTTGGTGCGCTACATTCTTATGACCTACAAACATCTCAAAAGTATAGATTCCCTTCAGCCAGTGTCCACAAAGAAATCTAATGGCATAAAAGTCTGGGGCATCGTATCAGAACATGGTAGCCTGCAAAATACAAAAGAGAAATCTCACTAGAATTTATGGCCAAAAGAAAAATTCCCCTTGCAGAAAATGCTTTCTGCTTGCAACCATGTTTCTCAAGTATCTCCAAAATAAAAATCAACACAGAAGATAGATTGCCATGATACCCGAGGGACAAAAGAAGTATTTTTCAGGCAATTGGGGTAACAGAATCAAAGATACATTTATGATGGGCAAAAACTACCTGAGCAAAAGCACTGATGTTCGATGGTGTGTGAAGCATTCCGTTTTTCAAAATACCAACAGCATTTTCCCTTTATCTACATTCAATCAAACAGGATTAAAATGTGTTTGTCAGACTCATGCATTTACCTCACTGAAATCCAGAAGTAAAGCAGATGCAACATAAGCCTCAGCCTCAATGAATTGTATGGTTATTAGCTAGGCTTTAATTCACTGCAAAACTCTCCCTAACATACTGACAATTAATTATTCTATTTGCTGTTCAAAAATGATGGCAGATTACTGTGCTGTAGGAAATACTTTGCTGTTTATGATTTTCTAGCTCAAAAATTATATTGAATATGCTTACTCCTCCTGCCCACTTAACACACAACATAAGGTGAAACACACTCTTTTAGCAGATGTCCACAATAAATCAGTCTCCCTACCTCTGCTGTGGTCCTGAATAACAGCATTCGATTCTAAATGTGAAAGTATGTCATTGTTTTTGGCATGGACATCACAGAGATGTCTTAAGACCCTTTTACACCCTCCAAGTGTGCATCTTGGCCAGTTGCTATGTAATCTTGCATACCACAGGTTGGTCATATCAATCTTAAGCAATATTCTCAACCAGCAATAAAAATAACAAAATAACTATGTCAGAAACTTGCAGAATATATAATTTACAGAACTTAAAAATTCTCAAATTGAAATGATTACATTTGAAAAATCTCAAAAAAAAAAAAAAAAAATGTGTTTTTTCAAGATGCATACTATGGGAAGTGAAAACCCACAGGAATTAAGGTCTCCATTAATATTTCCCTTGTGTGTAATTTTTTTTTTCATGTTCTGATACATTCCATTCATTTCCTAACTCCACATATAGAAAGACAAAAGTGTAGTCCCTGCTTGCTGCTGTTTTCATATCCCTTTCCTCTACAGGCAGACCTCCATCTGTTGCTCACAATCAACTGAATCTCACTTTTTCTCTAAGCCAGATTCTTTAATATATAAGGAATCCCTTTCATCCCCAATGCAAGCATGAAAGTGAATAAACCCTACCACCCTGATGAGAATCATAGAGAGATTTCCCTGCTGGTAAGTCATTCAGTATATCCCAGACAAAAGGTTATCTTAGTACTAAAATGCATATACATACAGACACTTACACAGAGAGCATCCTCTCATTTTGCTGCTTGCACTCATCTCAGATGCTGTCATAAGGATAACCTGCTGCACTTAATGTACATTATTTTTACATACAACATGTTAACCCTCCTAAAGGGTCTAAGTTTAAGAATATTGGTTACATAGCCAAGTAGTTTGAACACAAAGTAGTAATGCCTACAGTAGAAAGATGTGGTCCTCCACATTCTATACAAAGAACAATTCCAAAGGCTGAAAAAGCAAGAAAGTTCTCTGAGATTCCTGAAGATGATATGTATCTAAAACCACAGAAACAGATATATTGTAGATTATCTGCATACCCAATGGTGTAGTCTCACACATTTCTTAAGAATACCTTTCCCCTAAATGTGTCTGTCAACTAGAAACTCCTCCCTGAGGATTGTCTGCCTTTCTGACAGTATCAGAACCTCAGCATGGAATTTCCAGAACTCAAGTGTTGATCACCTCCACAAATCCATCCTTTCTGGAAAACAACTCATCATTTCTTAAGTACATCGAACAGTTTTCTATTCATTTTGTTCATAGGGTTTAAGTTAAACTTTGTCCATTGCCAGAGTAGACTGTGCTTCTCTTGGAGATAACTGAATACTCATGAATATCAGTCCTTTTTTAAGGGGAAAAAATAATTCTGGACTCAGTGTTGAAAACTGTATAATTTGCAGGCTTAAAAGTCACGGGGCAGTTAATTGCAGAATGAAAGCTGGATTTTTAAGTCAGTCTTCTTTTTCCTTTTTTTTTTTAACAGAACTGGATTTTGAACAAATATATTTCAGATTTTTTTTTTTTCAACTATGAAAATAATATGTTCCTTTCTGTAAGGAACCTCAAATCTTGTAACAGCCCAGCTTTTGTTGCCAATTTAGCAGGAGTCTGGAGGTTTGACTGCTTAATGCTTTGGCATTTACAGTTAAATTGACATATTTTTTCTCATTCTGGATATTTGCTTAAACCTGTACCCTGTATGAGACAGGAATAGAGGTCTTGTTGTCCAAGTTCCATGTGAAAGTAGGTTTATAACTGATCAGCTCTGCCCTTGTCCTTGGGGCTAGATAAATATCAGTGAAAGAACCAATTTTAGGCATGTTTGCCACACAGAATGATATGGGTAAGTACTGAAAAACAAACTAAATCGACATACAATATACCAGTACTCCCCAGACACTGCATCTTTTGAATGTGTGAATGGTTTAGGAAATACATTGCATGCAGGGTTAGAGGTGTTATGGCACATCCTTCTTCAGACCTCTAAAACCATCTTGATAATTCTTCAGACCTTGAGCATGAAAATAAACAATGGGTCCGTATCACACCTTATCCCACTCTTAAACTTAACTTCTTAGAGCACATTTATTTCCTACTGTCTTTGAAATTCTGAATGTCCTTTTTCCAAGTGACAGAATGAGGATAGCTATGAAAATCTGAATATATATGTGCTCTCCCCAAAGCTGAAGGACAAAAATGATGGGCTGTTGTCATTGCATTATCATGCAATTGCTGTGCAGCTTTCTTTAGCCTTGTAATGCAGGGGGTCATATAAAATGGCCAGGAAGGTCCTTTTTAATTGGAAAATCCATTAAACAGACAGGGAGGAGCGGGAAATGTGTACTATGAGAAATACCAGCATTAACCTAATTTTTGCTGCAGGATCTTGTGCTGGAAAATATTTACCAGAAGTACACAGAGCTCAAGGCAAGGGTCAAGCAGCACCGAGCTGAACAGATAGTGTACCATTAATAGAAAGGATTATAGTCAGCATATGACTGAGAAAAATACTGTGGATACTCTGGCAAGACACATGCACAAAAGGCCTCTAAATGAAATCAATGAAGCAGGAGTTCTGATAGTTTAGCAGCACACTCTGGCATGGTGCAGCTGAAAAAGGAAGAAGAAAAATAAAACCACTAAGGGAAAAAAGTAATAAACTCTTGCTACCCACGGGCAGATTCCACAGCACTTGAATAAGACAAATAGAAGAAACTGGCTGCTGCTGCCCAAAGGGAAATGTAATGACCCAAGTTATGACCTGCCATAGAGAGCGCCCTACGGAATAAGACAGAAGCAAAAATCTCACAAGTCAAGTGAAACTAAACTTGGGTCTGGATTAAGTGAAAGTCAGCAAAACACTGATTGAATTGAGAGAAAATGTTGGTAAAGCGCTGCTGCTTCCTTCCCCCCCCCAAAGATAAATTATTGCTCAGTCTACTCAAATCACAACATAACGTGTAATGGGAAAAACATCATGATTCAATTTTCACACTATCTCTGTTTATGCTAAAAAAAAGGGTAAGTTTAGGAGTCTCAGAGCAGACATTGACAATGGTCCAGCTATTATGTCCACATACCATTAACACTGAGCCACCAAGACCATTTCTAAGTCTAAGACTATTTTTTTGTTCTCACTGCAGTACAAGTCCTCAAACTTGCTGAAGGCTTTGAAACTTTGTTGTCTTTGCTGAAACAAATCCCAGTGGTGAGAGAAGTCAATGCTTGTGGGAAGTTTAACTTACCTTAAAAATTGTGTTGGTTGGGTTTTTTTTTATTTGTTTGTTTATTTTTTTTCTTCATGCATATCAGTATCAGAAAGTGCAGGCAGGGAAGCTTTCAAGAATAGAAAAGATTTCCCTGTGTATAAGGTCCATGTACATCTTTGGCTGGAGTTCTTCTCAAGTAACAGGCAAAGAGTGTAGAAAATACTTGAGTTATGGATTAGTAGAATAGTGATTCTTCTATTTTTAAAGGTCTCCCAGGTTTATTTATTTTCTGAAAATAGCAGAACTCATTTTTCTTCATGCAAGGTAGTTAAGCTAAGCATCAGCATGTGCTCATTCTCTTCCATTCTCTCTTCTTCTTTCTGGCAGTCTTTATCTATTTGACAGAAATGATTAACATTATTCCTTTGAAAGCAAGCATTTGGCACAATGTTTTCTCCACAGTCTCACATCCTACATCTCCCTTTAAAACCAGACTGAGAAAGTGAACTTTTCATGGAAATGCTAAAATAAAGCATATTGGCCCATTCTTCCCCTTCCCCTTGAATTGCTGAAATATTTGTTGACTAAGACCTAAATGTGTCAATCATTTAGCAACCTTAAAGTTATATTTTCCAGTACAGAAAAGTTTCTCTGGGAAAAGAGAGCATTTTCCCCACTCTGTTTGTATTATAATCTGAAGATTATGATATACCACCTCAGTGTACTCCCTTTATATCATTCCTTCTATATTTTTACATCACAGGACTTACTGATCTCCTCTTTACATATATAACAAATTCTTAAAATAGGACCTGCTGACACCAAGATGTTTAACTAAAAGATGAGAAAAGGCATGAAAAGCGAGTATTTATTAGCTCCTTTATTTGCATCTGTGATAATAGCAGGAGAGATTTATCTTCTAAATCAAAATTTATTAACTTGACATAAAATACACGATGTTTTAAGCAGGAAAACAAAAGTAGGGCTGAGAGATGCCTGCTCATTCTTTTTACTTTTTTTCTTTATCCTCAATAATCCTGACAGAATCTGTGTCACCCTCTTCCTCCAGCAGTTAAAAAACATCATCTAGTTTCTGCCTTCAGTTTATTCTTTGGTGATCCATAACTATTTGTGCTTCTAGTGATGTTATCCTGTCTTAAACAATTATTTCCCTTCCCTGTAGTTTATTCTACTGGGTTTGCTTATAAGAAGTAATTATGCCCCTTTTCAGTCTTTGCTTTAAGAGAATAACCAAGCTGTGCTCTCTGGAATATGTCTATATTGCCTTCTGTTGCAATGAACTGTAGTCCTGAGATCTCTGAGCTCCAAGAAGTACAAGCTAGCCTGCCTACAGGATTCACTGCAAGATCCCATGGAATTACCAGTTTAGGTCTGAAATTAATATAGCCTCTCTTGTGCAGTGCTACATTTCTGCTAATAATTTAATGAGAGATGTCTTCTAACCTCCTTTCTCTCTTCCTTCTCTGTACTGAGTGATCAACGTGTTTGATACAAATGTTTTTTTCTTTGCCTTTGCTTTTTTTCCTCACCCCTCAATAATGTTCATCTCCTACCAAATAGACTCAGTGAATTAGTGCTTGAATATTATCAGTGGAGGAACCCAGAGTGCAACGGAGAAGTGGAACGCTGTACTCTTAAAAGGGATCAATTGACAAATGTGGTGCCCAAAAGGCAGAATGGAGTTAAGACAGATGATGTGGATCATTTTGGATTTATTGGGCTGATAATGAAAGACACTGAATGCACATCACATCTACCAAGCTCAATAAAAGTTGAGAACATCATTTGTTAAGTATTGGATGGAAGAGAGGAAGGCAAAGGGAAATGAAACAAGTAATTAAGATACTGTGAGGAAGCACAATGAAGGCATAGAAATAATGAACAGAAGGGATTTTAGGAACAGTTGCTTAGTTTATTAATAGCCAAAACCACATTTTCCCTTGTAGCATATGTTCTACAAATCATAAAATCAATGTCTAAACATGGTCCATAAAATGATGTTGAATGTCAAAGAATTGGAAATCCCAAAATTCAGTCTGTGGAATTGGTGTCTAACAAAGTAAAACAAAGCAAAACAACAAATGAAAACAAAACAAAACAAAAAAGCAACAAGCCAAACAAAAAACCTCCAAACCAACCAAACAAAAACAAGCAAAGGAACAAAACAAATGAAAACCAACCAACAACAAAAATGACCACTCTTGTCCTAAATAGCAGACCAGCTGCTCTGAAACTGGTTTGTGATGAAAAAAGAGGTGGTTTGGGAGGAAAAGGGGAAGGGGGAAAGGAATTACATACTCTTCTTAAATGTTGTGGAGGGGAAATTAATTGATGAGAGATGATATTTTTCCAAAATTAATAGTGTTTATTAATTTTTGCTATTCAGAACTCTCACCACCCCTGACCACTAATTTTAATGATATTTCAGTTCTTACACGGTCATGGAAACATTCTATGCATAATATCTAGATCCCGTAATAACCAGTAAAACATATAAACATTTACTTGAACTGGAAGAGAAGATTCCTGTGGTCAAATGTCGCTTGTGGTCAATATACCACTTGCCCAGTAGATGGGCTTAAGGAGCTCTTTCTGCTCTATGGCAGAAGGCAATGGAGAATTACAAAGAGGCATTTTAAGCCTTTACTCACAAATTATTATTAGCCACTTGCGGGGCTTGGCCACAGTTCAAGTAGTGTCCAAACGCTTTCAGGGGACTCTGTCTTGTTGGACGTTGAGAGTTAATTCTTCCCAGCTTCTGGTGAAAGAGGCAGATAATCTCTGACCTCGTCTCCTGGCTTCTTCTGTGTGTCTGTATATATGTCCAGGACTGCTAAGCAAGACTTTTCAGGTATAGAGGCAGGATGTCATGCAGTCTCAGCACGATGTTGCGCTGACCACACAGGCCGATCGCATGCAGGCATCCAGGGTCTGCTCCTGGTAGCTTGCGGCAGTGGAGTTTACTAGACAAACAATAAGACAATTGCAGCAGGCAACAGCAAAGCATGGCTGAGCACAGCAGAGAGAGCAGGGGAGCAAAAGCAGGGAAGCAAAGCACACTGTTCCCCTGTGTATCTTCTTTTATCGATGTGGGCCAAGATTAATTGCCCTTTGGACATTGAATAGCCAATCAGGATGGGAGTTAGCCAAACCTTACCATATTGGGCAAAGTCATAGGCTCGATTTTCCCTGATCTGGGAAAAGCACAGGCCTTGCATTAGGCAGGCAAAAGCTAAGTGTGTGTACCTTACACCACAGGACCCTAGGCAGGCCAGACTCAGTGGCTACAGGTTCTTTTGTGTCTGTTTCCCATGCTTGCCTCTCTGGTGGAGCAGAAAAACATGTCTAGGCAAGGCAGGACAGGCATAAGCCTATTTTGGGCCTATCAGGCCTACCACGACAAAGACAAATGGAGAACTCTTCTGAGCAACACCATGGTAGCCACCTGATGCATTTTGAGTGGTGGGTAATAAATAACATGCAGCTGTACAATGGTGGGTCAGGCACTCAAGCTCTTTTACTTCTCATCCCTGCATATCACAGACTCGCTTTTGTCACTTCATGCCTACAGAGATAATTAAGCTCATGTTCCATGCTCCTTTGCTGATAGCCATTATACATTCTTTTCTAATCTCTTCCTGTAGTACCTGAGATTGAAAAGATCTCAATGAAAAATGAGCTGAAGGAGTATCTTTTTCCTGAAGACTGTTTAAGTGGAAGTCAAGCTACTTCGGTTTATGTCATGGAAATCAATTCAATATTTGAAACATGGGAAGGTGAATTATGATTGCTTGGACTTTAGAATTATCTTTCCAATCTGAAAAATAGGCAGTCACAGGATTATAGGTAAAAAATGCAGGTATCAAAACCTAACTAATGTACTCCTATAAATACATTTAATTTTCATGTGAATTTTCCCAGCTAGTAAATGACTAAGGAGCACTATGTAAAGCCCAAAGCTAGTAGCTAGTATTTCAAGGACACTTTTTTTTCTTCCTGAAGGGGATTGCACTATATAACATCTACATGTAGCAGTTATGAAATATATGTAACTGGGAAGGTAGAGATAGAGAAAATAATAGTGAAATGACTGCATTTGCATATGTCATGGCAGTCCCTCTTTTCAGTACATATGCCTGCAAGTGAAGAGCCAACCTAACAGTCACACGTGTTTAAGCCACAAATGATGTTTCACAAGTGGCTTTGAAAACCTAAAAAAACTCCCTTTGTAGAAAACATGTCCAAAAAATCAAGATCCAGTGGAGGAATTAAAACAAACAAACAAACAAAATCTAGAAAAAGAAGAAAACAAGAAAAATGATCATGGATCTATATAAATATTACCATGCTGATCTAGGATTTTAGAAAACCCAGACTCTAGGAATAATCTTAGAATAGAAATATTTTAAAATACATTTGGAAAAACCAAACCAAACTAAACAAAACAAACTAACAAAACCCACAAAGAAAAACAGTACCAGATCAGAAAGATAAAGTAGCTGGACATCAGCTTCTTAAGGTGAGGAGGACTTAAGAGACAAGAAAGAAACAAACAAACAAACTGGAGTTAGGGAGTTGGCTGTTGTGTTCAGTTTCTTCTCAAAAAGAAAAGAAAGAAAAAAATTGAGCAGATAAGGGAAAAGATGTCACAACCTTACAAAGACATAAAATCAGGGGGTTAAGCCCAGATGGTGGCAATTTTTTAGTGCTATCCTCAGGGTCAGTGTAGTGGCTGATGATGTTTAGTATCTTCATTAATGATTTGAGCAAAGGGAAAGAAGGTGCTCTCTGAAACTTGAGTAGGGAAGTTGATGTGCTGCTCTTTAGAGGGACCTTGACAGGCTGGAGAAAGGGTATGATATGAAATGCAAAGTCCAGAATTTGAGACAGCCACTCCATGAAGAAGAGCAGGTAGGAGACAGCTGCACAGACAGCAGATGGGAAGAAATGGAAAAGTGTACGCAGCAGAACAAACCGATGTCACTAGATTTTCCCTTGCTTTACATAGATTTCTATTTCTTCCTTTTCATCACTTTAAAAGTCTGAGCAATAATGAGAAAATAAAATACAATTAAATAAAACATAAAGATAACTAAGAAATTGAAGGGTTAATACACTTGAATATTACATAAAGCCCTGCCATGTGTTTTGAAAGCTGTCTGACAACACAGAGCAGGAGGTGTGGTACCCTGTAGTTCAGAGGGTACACTGTTTACCATAAAATGCCGGATTTGCATATGGTAAGTACTTTCTTTTATTAAAAAGCAATGCAAATAGTCACACAAACTCCTCTGTAAATAGCAAAGGAGAGCAGTTAGCCACTCTGACAGAGGATTTACACCAAGTGAAACCGCAGCAGAATCTGACCTAGACACTGAAAACCACCCAATTTACGTTTGAGAAATTTCTCTTAGTAATTTTCCTTTCCTTTGATGGCAGCTTTGTTCCTTCATTACCTGTACAAAAATCAAAAAGTAGTGAGCTCATCCTGCACATGACAAAACCCATCTCATTTAAAAATAAGATTTCAGTCTTAGGTGGCTTATGAAACCCTACTGCCAAATGAAGCTTACTAAACCCCTTATAACCTATAGGATGCACAGTTTATCTTTGATCTGATTAGATCTTCCAAATGTTTTAATCTCTTCTCTTTCTTTACACATTTTATAATAACACTTTCTTCAAGCAAACACTCTTTAATCTTATAATTTGAAAACTAATTCCATTTCAGCTGTCTTTTTGGCAAGTGACCTTTTCTTCTTTTCCTACAGGTAAAAAAAAATTGAAAGAAATCCTGTCTGATTTTTATCCTTGCTCAGCTTTCTGCATCACAAAACTGTTCATCTACTGAGGTTTTTGTCAGCAATTATATTTCCTATTCTGAATGGTGAACAAACCTTAGAAAATGTGCCTTCATGAAAGCCATTTGATTCATTTGTCTAAATGCATTTCTTTTGTAAACCAGGTTGATTATTTCAAAATGTCAGGATGTGGGAGCAGATTTGAGAGATATCCTGGCAAACATTATTGACCAGACTAAAAACAAAATGTAAAGACATGACAGCAAGGTGGACCAATGACTGGCCCGCCATCTGTCATGGGTGGATTAAAAGAGTCTTTCTGTACTGGTATTTAGGAGACACTAATTCTAGTCCAAACACATGAATTGGCTCACACAGAAGGAGATTTACTCAGTGGAAAGTTTTGTTCTGAGTGGTTGAAAGCGAGCTGTCCTCTTAAGAACACAAATTGATCGTCCTAATTATAGGAAAATTCACATGTTCTAGGTACTAAATTCTAAATACCACAACTAAATTATTATAAAAACACATCAGGAAAGCTGAATTTTAAATAGTGGCTGGATTATTTGCAGTTTCTGAACAGTACTTAGAGGGCCAGGAACTTTTTTCAGTCCATTTTCTAATTAATGTAGAGACCTGCTCAATTTCTTGACTGAGATGTCTTGATTTACTACTGGGGGGGAAGGAGGAAGAAGATTTTGTCTGTCATCAAGCAAAGCCAGGATAAGGGTTTCTAATCACCCTTCTGCACCAAAATTCCTCTACAGCCATCCAGCAAAGCTCCATCAGCAAGTCAATCATTACACATGCCTGTGACAAAGTGCCTGTGCAAACCAACACACTTTTACTACGCTTGCTCCTTCCTTCTCTATTGCTTGCCTCTGCCTTATCTAATCTAGGTTATAGTCACACAAATGTTCTAAGCAGCAGCAGGGATAGTTCCTTGGTTTTGAGCCAAAGCAACATAGTCTGGCTATGCCTATTTAACATCCTTGGATATGTGGCTGGCTTTGTCCTTAGGTCCCTTTGGGAAGGGCCCCTTTCTGGCCCTTCCTGGCTTACAAACTGTACTGGAAAATTGTTGGGCAATACTGTACCAGGGAGCACTTAAACAATTCAATACTGTAAAATAGCAAACTATAATTCCCAGGCCACAGGCCCACCACTGTTTAACTTACTGTAGTGGAACTAAACTAGCTATCTGAATGCCCTGAACCTTCAGAACTAAGCTGTATGAATGCCCTACACCTTCAGAACTAAACTAGCTATCTGAATGCCCTGCACCTTCAGAACTAAACTGTCTGAATGCCCTGCACCTTCAAAAAAAAAAAGTGTCAGAAATGTAAGATAAAAAAGTCTTTCCTTTCGATATCAGATTAAAATTTGAGGCTGATGTTGATTAAAAATCCTGTCTCTCTTCTACAAGTCTCCTTGTCAAATGCTTCAGCTAACAGTATGAAGCAGAGCAGCCTAAACAGATGAATCTACAGAATGAGCTGATGTTGGCATCGTGTCATTCTCACTATAGGCATTTTGGAGGATTCACTCTAGCACTGGTCCAGTACAACTGATTGAGCTTTCATTAGCAACAGACGACATTAACTGTATAACTTTTGGTTTAGTTCCATCTCAAAAAAAATCTATTTTGGGTGCTCCAAGGCAAGCATGTGAAGCAAAGCATGGTAAGCAAGCTCTTGCTTCAGTGGTACACACTTTGTCTGATCTAAAATGCTAACGAAGAGTATGTAAAAGATCCCAAAACAAAGATCTTGGATGATCATTATTTAAAAATGAAATGCATGATATTCAGTGTACATCCTCTGTTTAAGCACAAACCATTTCTGTGTGGAAGAATATTGGCTTACCAGTCTGAAAGCAGTGTGATAGACCTGAGAACTCAGACTGATGATGGTGGGCTTATAGCATGTGTTGAAACAGCGTGAAGGTATGCATGAGTTTCTGGTTATAAAGCAGGGAAGGGAAGATTCTCCACTTCCAGAAGTGAAGATTCTCCACTTTCAAAAGTGGGAAATTAATTTTTTTTTAAGCCGTGTCCTTTAAGCACTTTCTGGCTGGATTCCTCAGTTATGCTACATTGTTTTACAAGTCATTTCTCTGATTGTCTCTTCTGATAAAGTAGATCCACATTCAACATTAAAAGTAATCCCTTAAGGTAGTTTTTTATTGGTAAAAATCTGTAGAGGATTTTTTTTTCACATTATTTTCACTGATACAAACAAAGATTACCACCACTGTAATAGCATATTAGAGTCAGTCAGGGTTGGAAGGCACCACTAAGATCACATAGTTCCAACCCCCCTGCCATAGGCAGGGACACCTTATCCTAGATCAGCCTGGCCAGACCCTCACCCAGCCTCACCTTAAACACCTCCAGGGATGGGGCCTCAACCACCTCCCTGGGCAACCCATTCCAGGCTCTCACCACTCTCATGCTGAAGAACTTCCTCTTTACGTCCAGCCTAAATCTCCCCACCTCCAGCTTTGCTCCATTCCCCCTAGTCCTGTCAGTCCCTGAGAGCCTAAAAAGTCCCTCCTCAGCATTTTTGTAGGCTCCCTTCAGATACTGAAAGGCCACAAGAAGGTCACCTGGAAGCCTCCTCTTCTCCAGACTGCACAGCCCCAACTCTTTCAGTCTGTCCTCATGACAGAGCCGCTCCAGCCCTCTGAGCATCCCAGTAGCCCTTCTCTGGACACGCTCCAGCATGTCCACATCCTTCTTGTAGTGGGGGCTCCAGAACTGGGTGCAGTACTCCACATGAGGTCTCAGCAGAGTAGAGAGGGAGAATCACCTCCTTCGACCTGCTGGCCACACTTCTCCTAATGCAGCCCAGGATCTGGTTGGCCCTCCGGGCTGCCAAGTGCACACTGCTGGCTCATGCTGAGCTTCTCGTCCAGCAGCACCCCCAAGTCCCTCTCCTCAGGGCTGCTCTCCAACCACTCACTGCCCAAATGTTTGTGTTTGTTTTTTTTCCCAGTTCTTTTCAGAAATATCTTTGAAACTAATGTGAGAGTTTTTTTCCACCCGACAACTGGCCAGCATCTTCTCACTAGTATGAAGACTCCATTAATTTCATAATGCAAACTTACACTATGAAAAATATCATTTAAGATTGAAGCACTGTAATATAGCCATATCCTCCCCAGAACAGTCCAGTGTTGGAGCAGGTTGCCCAGAGGTGTTGTGAAGTCTCCATCCTTGCAGGGAAGACCTGATCCTGACCTCCCACTGCTGACCCTGCACTGAGCATTAGGTTGCACTAGAAACCTCTTTCATTCCCTGGTGATGTGAGTGAGGCTATGATATTGAGATGTATCAGAACAGTAGCAAGATGATCTGGCATATGGTTGTTTCATCATTTCTCAGTCACAATGTCAGCACATCAAATGGTTTATACCACCTCACTCTGATCAGAAAGTATACACGTACATATATATACATATACATATATATATGTGTATGTATATACACACACACACCCCTTTTTACACATGCAGAAGGAGGAAACGAAGACCTGTGGTAGTTTTAGAGTTAACACTCTAGTTTCATTCAAAATTTTAAATAAAGAATTGTATTGGATACAGAAGAACAAGAAGAGTTAAGTCTATACTGTTCCATTCATTTGCTATTGCAAATAAAGTATGCTGTGCAAACAATTTTCTTCCCTTCGGCTCTCTGCCTCTCATCCTTCCCTCCTCCGCCCTGACTGACTTCTGCACTAACCTTGGCTGGGTAGATAATTGTTGGGGTCTTTCTGGTTTTCTCCCTGGGAGGAAGAAGGTGGTGGTTGACCCCTTCTGGGCTTTGTCCAGGGGAGGATTTCTGTGTTATTTCTCAATTGTAAATAAATGTAAATGTATGTGAGTGTATTTTGTATATATGCATTGTATTATATGCTTTTAGATTTCAGTTTCCTGTAAATACATAGGTTCACTTGCTTCCAAGCCTTCTGAACTAGTCTGGTGATTCATTTATGGGTAATTTTCAACCCACCACAACACCTTAACAAAAAGAGAGTAGAATATCCTGTTATTTCTTATAACAAAAATCATAACGATTTTTCATGACTGAGTTAGAAAGTTTCAGTAAACACTTAGTGTTACAAAGGTGCCAAGAGCACTGAGAAGCTAATGATTTCCCATTTGAGAGCTGCTTCTTATAATTTACATACTATGTTTACTGCAATGATGTATATTTCCATAACAGTATTCAATAGTTTATGCTTATCTGACAAAAAGATATGAGATGTTAAAATCATTCTCTAGCAAGTAGGATGATTAAGCCATTAAAAAAAAAAAACCCCAACACTAAAATCACTAAAATCTATTTTCTTTGTGATGGCTTTGATACCTACTTTTTTTCCTCCCCTAAGGACCTTTCAGAGGTGAAACCAAACAGATGGTCACACTGATCATTTTAGAATGAACCACAGCAACAGGATAATAAAAGTATTATGATCAGCGTGACCCACACTGAGGGAAGGAGTCACACTCTGCCCAGCTCTGACCCTGTTATTCTAGTCTGTGACAATGCAGGAGGAGTTATTAGATTTCAGATAGCCTCAAGATCTCTTATTGATTGCAAAGGCAGGTTCCTCTTCTTACTGACCACATTCACTTTCTGTGCCGTAAACTTTTCCTGTTTGTGCTTTCTTTGGATGAGAATTTATATAGGTTGCCTATTCCATTGTTCTGATGAAAGGGGCTCAGAGAAAAGAATCTGTGCCTACAGATATATGAGTAATGAGCTAGCAAGCACGTATTTCACTGTAGTGTAACAGTCTTTCGAACACAAGCTTAGGAGCCCATCCCAATGATATTTTCTGCTCCCTCACCTGTGCTTTTTTAAACGAAGATCCTATTTTGCAGGCATCACTTTGCAGAATTCTTATTTTTTTCAAGCATTTTTAAGCATTTCTCAGATAATTATGTAGAGTGGAATTCATCTAACAGTTACATGCCTTATCTAGGCTAGTCATCTAGGATTTCTCTTCTGACACTGGTGGCAGACTGGCACCTCCAAAGGGCTGATTTTCATACCATCCAAAAATAAGTGTATAAAAGCCTATGATAGGCATGAAATTAATTCTAACAGCAATTTTAAATTTTGAGCTTGGATACAATTTCTACTGAATTCATATCATATCTATACCTTACATGAACTTCATCTACTGCTTCCTGTGTTAATTATTCTCATCTGTATTAAATATTCTGTATAACACTTCTGAAAATGATTAGGACAGGCCAATAACTAACTCTAAGAGCTTATCATGCTTTTTAAATGTCCTTTGGGGGATTTTTCATTGGAAAATGTTGATTAATTGAAACTGATCCTTTGGTCCAGGACAGAATTTCTGGTAAAACATATAAGAAGACAGCTATTTTTCTCAGAATAGCAAGTAGTCTAGTTGTAAAACTAATTAAGTGTGGAAACCCTTTTTTTTTTTAGGATGGGAACTTTATCCAATCTCTGCCATTCTAGGTAACTTACCTATTCCATTGGGATATGAGGTGATTTCATGGTCTAATGAATCTTTAATTAAGGATAGAGATTTGGATAATTCCAGCAAATAATACTGAGGACAGCCAACAGCTCACTGTTAATGTAGCTCACCTGCATTTCCTGTATTTCTGTGAAGTTCCTTAGGTATTTGAGGATCCCTCATTTTTTTTCTTACTTTTTATTCCTCGAAACAAAGAGACAAAAGGCTTTCACATACAAATTTGTTCCCCTTCCCAAAGGAACAGGGCTACATTTTAAATCTTTAAAAATTAGAACTTAAAATGCTTATTAGGCTTCTCAAACTTCTATTTTAAACAGAAAAGATGGGTAAAAGATTATGTGGTTGGTTATAACACATAAAAGTAGTAAAACCACCTGGATTTAAAAGTAAGATTTACGAGCATGTTATTCATTCTTTCACAGAAAAGTGATGGAAAGCGAAAAGTAGCCAGGTGGGAGCTGGCTAGTGGAGTGACAGACATATTTGTTACAAAAAAGAGTGACAGAGGGAAGAAAAAAAAGGAAAGAAAACAAACAAAACAAAAGAAAACAAAAAGAAAGAATAGAGAGTGTCTTAGGCAAGAATGGGTGAAGTTGTCTGTGAGAGATTGATGAAGCATAGGGCTGAAGAAGCATCCAGTCAGCGGGGACACTTTTCAGAATATAACCCTTTGGGTTGTCCTGTGTCTACCTAGGATGCTGGTGACTGAGTTTTGGTAAAGTATCCTATCTTGCCTATTTTCTCTGATTTCTTAAGTCACATAGCAGACCTCACCTTGACTTTTGACATTGCAGATATCTCCAACTAAGACAAGACACCCAAGGTTGCTTTCTGAAGAAAAACAGCTCCTGTTTGGTTGCAATTTGCCTGATCTGTTTTCATCATATTATGAATCATACACTAAAGAATGACAGTGATGGACTACCTTGGAAGCCAGCATCACTCTTAATTAGAGCACTGCTTTGGTTTCTCTGCCCTTCTTCCACTACCTAACATCTGCATCATAGACAACCCCTTATTTGTCCTTTCAGTCAACTTCTCTCTGATAGATACATGCTTAAAACCTTTACAGCTTAAACTATAGTTTATTGTTTCACACAATGCCCATGAGTAACAGTATTATTTGTACATGCAGCTGTCAAGCTGATGAGCCCTCATTTATTGTCAGCTTTCTATAGAGAATATAGTTCACCTGTGCAAAACCACTATTGGAATGGCAATCAGATATAAGAATAAAGTTATTGTTTGGGAATATCTGCGAGAGCAATGCATGCACTCCAAGCCAGTCTCCTATCAACATTTGAAAATTTAGAGTTACACAAAGCAAATTCTGTGACCAGAAGTCTGACAACTTGACATCTATCCCCAAAAATTTATTTGAAAAGATTCTATCACTTCTATTACAATTGCAGAGTGTTTCAGACAGGTCTACATTTTAGGGTATATCAAATACGTGCCATGCAAAAAAAAATATTAGAGAACTTCTAGAATAATTAGATACCATGGAAGAGGAGCCAAAACCACACAGCTCTTTGGAGAAGAACAAAATATGTGAGAGTGGGAGCAAGAAAGAGAAGTATATGCATTCAAATCTCATTTATCATCTGCAAGTAATTTAAACTCTGTTACATGATGTTTAAAAAAGGGACAAGAAAGTTTAGACAGCTACTTTTGAGTAGCTGTCATGAAGGTTATCTAGTGACCAGAGTCTTGACAACGCTACATGGTGAAAAACTCTGCATTCCACATTATTTAGCTTTGACAAAGAAAGGTGGAAAAGTCACTTAACCAGAAATTTCAGCCCACTCAAGAACAGAAGGGATATAATCTGTTGTGTGTAAAATGTATTCGCTTGATACATGTTGTGTACCTCAAATAACACTAAGTTGAGATTTGGAACTGCTCCCTTCTGCTGTAATGCTTGTTATATAGTATAAAATAAAACCAAACATAAAGTGAAAGTGGAAATAGAAATAGGTACCACTGGGGGTGGGGGGGATAACAGAAAAATTAAATACTAAGTATTGTTGTGGTTTGACTCAGTTCCCACACATGTTCCTGACTGGGAATACAAACCTGAGCCGCCTAGGTGAAAAGCAGGAATCTTAACAGGTAGAAGTGGAAGGGACTATGCCTTGGTGGCCACAGGAGGCTGCAGCAGCCCATTCCCTCACCAGTGTCCTTCCCAGCGAGGACTGGAAAGAGGATTTGGGAGCAACAGAACAACAGACAGCCCAGTGGGTTGAAATACGGAGAGTTCAACGGAACAACACAAAACAATACCAGGTTTTGCAGCAAGCGTGGCAACAGACAAAACCAAGCCAGCAAGCCTCAAGTGGAAAGGGGAAACACTCAATTCTGGGAGCAAAAGACCCAACAAAAACAGAAAACAGGAAGCATCACAGGAGATGGTCTGAACTCTAAATTCCATGGTTCTTTCCTTATACAGTAGGAATGACGTCCTAACAGGTACCTCCAGGCCAAAACATGGACAATATACACATAGCATTAAACACAATAGAAATATAGGGAGATATATATATATATATATACATAAAACTTGGGTAAAATTAGATTATCTATAGAGAAAATAATTTTTAACATTATCTGAGTTTAGATTAATATATTTTCATACATTCTTTCTAATATCTTTATGATTAGTTGGCTGTTTGGTTACATTTTTTAGAGTTTACTCATCAAAGACACTATTAGAAACAATCAAAAAGAAACCAAAGGCCTACAGAATCATAGAATTAACCAGGTTGGAAGAGACCTCCAAGATCATCCAGGCCAACCTAGCACCCAGCCCCAGTCACTCAACTAAACCATGTCACTAAGAGCCTCATCCAGTCTTTTCTTGAACACCCCCAGGGACGGTGACTCCACCACCTCCCTGGGCAGCCCATTCCAACGCCAATCACTCTCTCTGTCAAGAACTTCCTCCTAACATCCAGCCTATACTTCCTCTGGCACAACTTGAGACTGTGTCCCCTTGTTCTATCGCTGATTGCCTGGAAGAAGAGACCAACTCCCACCCGACTACAGTCTCCCTTCAGGTAGTTGTAGACAGCAATGAGGTCACCCCTGAGCCTCCTCTTCTCCAGGCTAAACAACCCCAGCTCCCTCAGCCTCTCCTCACAGGGCTGTGTTCCAGGCCTCTCACCAGTTTTTTCACCCTTCTCTGGACACGTTCCACTATCTCAACATCTCTCTTGAATTGAGGAGCCCAGAACTGGACACAGCACTCAAGGTGTGGCCTGACCAGTGTTGAGTACAGGGGCAGAAGAACCTCCCTTGTCCTACTGGCCACACTGTTCCTAATACAGGCCAGGATACCATTGGCTCTCTCGGCCATCTGGGCACAATGGTGGCTCATCTTCAGCTACTGTCCACCAGTATCCCCAGGTCCCTCTCTACCTGGCTGCTCTCCAGCCACTCTGTCCCCAGCCTGTGGAGCTGCCTGGGGTTGTTGTGGCCAAAGTGCAAAACCCTGCACTTGGCCTTGTTAAATCTCATCCCATTGGCCTCTGCCCACTCATCCAGCCTGTCCAGGTCCCTCTGCAGGGCTCTCCTACCCTCCAACAGATCCACACCTGCTCCTAGCTTGGTGTCATCTGCAAACTTACTGATGCTGGACTCAATCCCCTGGTCCAGATCATCAATAAAGATACTGAACAGGACTGGGGCCAGCACTGATCCTTAGGGAACACCATTAGTGACTGGCTGCCAACTGGATATGGCACCATCAAAACAGTGTGAGAATGTCATACAAATTTTTATCTCTTTGAGACAAAGGAAATCAGGAGAAACAAACAATAAAAGTGTAGATTCATTCAGTACTCCCTTGAATGAAACAGCACTTCTAGATTTTTTTTAAAACTCTGATCAGGCTTGCCAAGAGGGGAAAAAACAGTGTCTAGTGTTGCAGGAAAACAAAAATGGATTGCAAATACAGAACAATCAACCACCAAGATTTATTAAGGGCTAATGTAGCCATTAGAACTATACATATTAAACTGTGTATAACAAGTTGTCTTCATCACAGAGAGACATAATTTTTGTTTACTGGTTATAAAGGAAGTACAGAAAAAAATCTGCTTTATGCTATGAACTTCAAGACCTTTGTACCTGTGGGTTTGAGTTTATGCAGACATGTTTTCTGTATTAGAATTTTAGGCCTCAATGCTCAGGTCTTTGAGGAATAAAAGACTTTCCTGTAACATGCTAGATGCAGCCTTCCATTTTTTATGGCTTTGTGAAGTAAGCATTCAGAGCTATGCCAATTTCCTTTAGGGATCATTTATATTTAGTGTGAAAAGTCATTAAAACTTTCAGTCACTGGATTTTCCAATAAGCCAAAACATCCTAGTGATTAGTACCACTTCATGTTTCTATTTCTTTTCATTATCAAAGCCTTGAGAAGCATAGCAGTATCCTAAAATTTAACATATAGCTATACAGGAAATATTAATAAAGCAGTTGAATAAACCACTTTATCAGACCTCAAAAATATATTCCAGTCTAAGCATTTAACTGAGCTTCCTCCCAATTACTTATGGAGGAAAATAACTGATTATTAATTAAAGCCTTGTTTGCTCTGGAGATTTTCTGCACCAATTGCCACCATGAGTGGCTAAATAACAGAATCATTGCAGCAAGCATAGAAAGGCAAGGCTGATATTTGCATTAGAAGTGTTTACTCCTTTTTTCCCAGTCTGAATAGATCCAGCAGTGCAAACAGCTGCTTCATTTGATTACACTAAGGATTTCACAAGGGTAACTACACTGATAGTTCCAAATAAAAAAAATTAAGACATCATCCCCTTGGGTTTATGACTTTAGTTTTGCCTCCTCCCATCCCCTTGCATGCACAAAGTATTATAGTTCAAAAATGAAACAGGTGCATGAAAAATGGCAGGTGTTCTCTCAGATGAGCCCTTTTGCCTTGCTATGCATCTGCTGTCTGAACTCTCAAACTCCCTTGCTGTTTAGCTTCTCAAGCATCTGTCATTTGACTTCCCAACCTTACCATTAGATGTTTTGGTATTATATATTTTTTCCAGCCTTCTCTAATATTACTTCTGTCCACACCAGAGACTGCAAGGCAGGAAAACTGCAAGGAAAGATTTTATTTTATTCTTCCTGTATGCAATACCACCTGATAATGTTATGCCAAAATGCTCCTTAGATCCTTGAAATTTAAGCTGCTTTTTGGGAGATCAGGCCACATGTGCAAAAGGCTAGGTATGTAAAAGCAATTCTTTCTCAAAACATTTAACCAATTGCACTGTAAATAACTGTGTTGTTTTCATGCTTCCTCTGGTTTTTTATTAGATTTTTAATTATTTGGGCTGAATATCAGTCAAGATTTTAACACCTTAGAGGCATCTATGTTTGTAGTTTACTACATAAAAAGGTCTCATTATAAGAAGCAGGGAAAAGTCAGAGATTTCTCTGATTATTTTGTTTTTAAAGTATAGGTCCTCGGTAATTTTGAAACTATGTCCTTTTTGCTGAAGTGGTGACTCATGGAATCTAATCTATGTACAGTCCAAACAACAACTAATGAGAGGGCAGATTCCTGCAAATAGCTTAGATGCTCTTCTTCAATATATGGTCAGCTGCTTAATTGCTACCTATTATTGTTTCAGCAGTGGCTTAAAGTAAAACACACTCTCTTCATCCAAAATTTGGATGACACAGAAGTATGGTACTGTATGTAAAGTCGTCCAGGCACCATCCAAACGAGTTTCACAGTCTGAGGGTGAGGAGGCAGAGAGATGTAGTGAACGGTGCATTTGCTCTGCCTAATATTTGATATTCCTTGGCAAAGATTATGTAACTGGGCTGTGACTCCCTGAATAAACCAGGTGAGTTTCACTGTATCATTTTTTATGAAAGGCTGAACTCATTCAATACTTTTGTTTGTGATTTGAAAGTAAAAACAAAACCTGCTGCTGATAAAGCTTATAGTCGGTGCAAAGAGGGTAAGAATGCTTAATAGTGGTAAGGAAGTAGAAATGAGTGATTTAGATAATTTATTAATGTGAGATATTCGAACAAAATAGCACCTAAATCAGTTAAGATACCTTATGTGGTATATTAATGTACAATAAACACACATGCAAAGCAGAAGAAAAACTCTCCCATGTATTGTCTGATCTAAAACCTAATGCCTCAGGACTGAAAAAACAAAACAGTTACCTTTTATACAGCTGGACTGCAGGGGAATTATCGGGATGATAATTATGCCCTGGGGAAAAGAACCTTTAAGAGCACCACAAAGACTTCTTTGAGGCTATTGTTTAAAACTTGCAAGCATGATCTTCAGTCTATGGAGGACAGTTGCCCAAGAGCATAATGCTCACTGAAAATAAGGGGCAGAGTGCTGTGGGTGGTGAGTCAGGAACACTGAAGAGGACAAAATGAGGAGAAGAAAATAGAAGGATTTTCTGTTTATGGTTACTCCCTAAGGCTGCTACATAAATCATAGAATCAGTCAGGCTTGGAAGGGACCACAAGGATCATCTAGTTCCAACCCCCCCTGCCATGAGCCTAGATCAGCCTGGCCAGAGCCCCATCCAGCCTGGCCTTAAACACCTCCAGGGACGTGGCCTCAACCACCTCCCTGGGCAACCCATTCCAGGCTCTCACCGCTCTCATGATGAATAACTTCCTCCTCATGTCCAGCCTAAACCTATCCATCTCCAGCTCTGCTCCACTCCCCCTAGTCCTGTCATTCCCTGATATCCTGAAAAGTCTCTCCCCAGCTTTTTTGTAGGCCCCCTTCAGATACTGAAAGGCCACAAGAAGGTCACTTCAGAGCCTCCTCTTCTCCATACTGAGCAGCCCCAAATCTTTCAGTCTGTCCTCATAGCAGAGGTGCTCCAGCCCTCCAATCATATACAGATCTTACGTATTACACAACGAGAATTTTGGTTGTGCTGAATCATATTATATTGACAACTGAAGGCATCATAATGTATAAAAACTAAGTTATTTTTTGGTAGGTATAGTAGTCTGACCCTAAGACTTTTTAACACAATTTGATTGCTGTCAGTGTACAAAAAAAATTTAACTTTCCATACTTTGAGAAAGTTAGAAAGACAAAAATGCAACTGTGACATTTGAGGAAATGAAAAGTCAACATATAACAATGTAAATCACACATAGCAAATACAGCTATAATAAACATACCTTTATCCATCTTAGATACAATGACAAATACTTCCAAAATTCAAATTATATTTTACAGCCTAAGCAAATATTAAAAGGCTGCCAAACCTTGCTGGCATAAATCCCCATGACCTCGCAAGTTTTCACCATGTGTATTAAATAAAATGAGAATGAACCATGAAGGCATTTTTGATCTGCTGAGAGAACACAGGTAAAAAGAGAGTTTTAGCAGATGCTTTCAGAAGCGCTATATTTATGAGAGACCTGCAGAACTCTACTTTGTCTAGAGGCAGCTTTCATATTATTCTCCTGCTAAAGTTGTAGAAATGATCCTAAATTATTTGCAAGGTGGTTGCACCTGCAATCTAGGAATGGCAATCATCAGCTACCACCAATAACATCTCCAAGTGTTTATACACTGAGAGAAAACATTCCACTATGGAGTAATTTATACTGGAACATCTGTGGCAAATTTTGTTGAGTGCCTCCCTCACTTCAACTAAGTTTTTTGCAAGCCATATCAGGGAAAATGCTTAAAATGATGGGTCAGTTCAAATGGGGCTCTGAGCAACCTGATCTAGTGGAAGATGTCCCTGCTCATTGAAGGGGGCTGGGAACCAGAAGACCTTGTTAGACTCCTGCTGTGATGGCATAAATACATGCATTTACATCCTCTGCAATGTAGTGTAACTCCTCTGCAAGATATGTGTGCAGTGCCATTAGGGATGAGCGTGTGCACAGGTGACTGCATAAGAACAGTGGAATCATAGAATCATAGAATGCATTGGGTTGGAAAGGATCCATCAAGGATCATCTTGACCAAACCCTTGCAGCAAGCATCACATTTGACCTTGAATGCCACCACATCTCTGAGCAACTCATTCCAATATTTCACTACCTTCACCAGGTGGAGGGTATTAACAGTTCATATCCTAATTTTTTGCCGTATCTTTATGCCATGCCATCAGATCACTTCCTTTACTGCTAGCAAACTCATTCTGTCTATATCAACGTTTGAGTAAGTCTTGCAGAACTGCAGTGGTAATCATCAGTGTTTCAAGCTGTAATCCTGACTACTCCATATAGAGAAGCTTAAAATTCCTTTTTCTCTGACAGTTCGAAGCTTTATGTTTAATATTTATTGCAATGCATAGTCTCAAGAGATGACAGCAGATGCATGATAAATATGTTATCTCCCCCCCAAACAAACAGACATCCATCTGTCTATCTAAAAGACAGTACTTGCCAGCTGTGCATATATAAAGAGTAAATGTAAAACCAGCTGTTCAGTCAGTTCATCCCATATAGTGAGGTTGTCACTGTAATCACTTTGGCTGGCAAAATTTCCAGTCATCACACTGCTGGCTCCTTATGAATCACACTTGTCAGAAAAACATCAGCATCTCTTCTATGGCATTTGGTTATTTTTAGGATGAATGCTACAAGTGTATTTAGGGCGATTACTTTCAGGACTTGAGAGAAATCAATTGATAACACTAAAAAACCATATGTCTGGCTCTCAACTGAAGAAGCAGATTTGATGTTTGGATGAAAGTATAGTTATCCTTCTAGTGTACTCCATCATAACAAGCCCAAATAATAAACCCTCATACAGTTTCCTGAATTTCTGAAAAAAGGACAAGTTGAAATGATCTTGAGAGGAGCAGTGACAGTGGCTGGTCAGAGCGAGAAAATATGGCTAGGAGGAGAAATATCAGCAACTGGTGCTGTTAAGGAAAGAGAAAAAATGCCTGAAGATGAGAACAGACTTCAAACAGGTTAAAACCTGCCAGAAAATAAATGCTAATAATTTGATCTTGTTTAAATTTAGTAGATAGAGCGTGGTAGTAAAGACTCAAGATGAACTATACATGTAAATTTCTATGGATTAAGAGGAATAGATTAAACATCTTAAATTTAAGTATATGCCATGTGCCTAAACACTTGGAGAGAATCTCAGGGAATCTACTTTTAGAATTTTTTAATTCTCTCCTAAAAATACAGAGATATAAGCTATAGCTTTTATAAATGCACAGCAGCATGGTAACAGCTTCTCAGTAGAAAATGAAAAGGTGTCTAATGAAAGCTCTGTGGCTGTTAGTACTGTTAATCTAGAGATAATGAGTGAAAACTTGCATTTTTAACTGAAACCAGAAGTTTTGATTAGGCAGAGGTACTGCAGTGTCAGGGAAAACAAGTGAGCGGTGCCTTCATCTGGGACCAGCCATGTCAGATGTGCCTAGTTCAATTTCCCATTGATGCTTTACCTGATAAAGAGGATTTTCTACATCCTGCAATTGTACTCCAGGCAATGAATTGCACAACATCAATTTGTTTTTCTCCTCCTAACTTTTCAGCGCTCCAACAACTTTCCAAAGGATCTTTGCTTAAAAATGAAATATCTTTGATCAAATAGCACATTTTTTCATGACATTTTAAAGGGAAATTTGCTTCTGTACAATACTAATTTTCCAAATTTGTCCAGTCCAAAAAATGGCTGGGAATGTGTCTTTAATTAGCTACTATTCTTTGTCTAAATCACAATATTCTTGACTACAGACTCCAAGATCTGCACCTGAAATTATTGAGTTTTGGCATTTAAGTTTCTTTTGATTGGTTTTGACTTTCACAGTATATTTATATTAATTTGTTGCTGCAGCTCTGTACATGATAATATAAATGAACAGGTGACTCATATGCTGTCTGGGATCATAGAGACACATTCAAAAAAAGCTGAGCCACTACCATAATGGTGAGTCAATGTTTTCAAACATAAATTGTCATGAAAGCCTGTTCTTCGGGAAGCATCAACGTTTTGTATCCTATTCAGAGCTGCACCATCTCAAAGCTCAAATATGCCTTCTCCACAGGTGAAATGGAAAAATGCTCTAAGGGTATGAGGAGAAGCAGATGAATTACTCATTTAAATTAACTCTAGTTCAGATAAGCCTCATTACAAAGATTATTTTTGGATGTCAGTCTGATATTATCTGACCCACATAACCCAGTCATAAACCAAAACTAAACAACTGAGGGGTTTCTAGTTGTTTGAGGTTTTTCCCCCTCCCATTTTTTGACAGTCCTCATCTGTGAGGAGACAAACTGTTCTGAGCTTTTGAATCACCTACATCTGAGATAGCTGGAATGAAGTGTGAACTGAACTTGTAATACTCATTAGTGTAAATATTGTTTTAGATTAGATCAGCAATCCTCTGAGTGAAGTAGACAGGGGTGGATGGTGCTAGTTTGAGCCTAGCTGGGATGTTTTGGTGAGAAGAATTAGATCATAGGCTGAGAAATGAAAACAATGGTGTCTGCTTCGCTCACAGTCTTGCTGAGATGTGTAAGGAAGAAAGGCAAAACATTAGATAAAGTCACTTTGCTCTGCACTTCGTGCTGGGCTGTTCTCTTCTGCTTTGCCTGCTGGAGAGATGAGGCTGCTGTCTGAACTCCATCTTGCTTTCTAACCTCACCCTCCATTTGCTTTGGCTGATTTCACCTTTGCTTTTTAATCCTCTTGGACAAACCTCCATTCTTCCTTGGGACTGGGCTAAGGTTGAGAGGGGTAGGGGGAAGGTGAGGGGGTGGTTGAGAGCCCCTCCTGGGGACTCAGGTTTCTGGGAGGGGAATTGTGTCTGTATTACCTTTTTACCTTGTATATTTCTGTCTATAACTGTATATACTGTAAATATCTGCTTGTACATTGTGCCAGCTGTAAATATAAGCTTCATTCAAATTTCCAGAGCCGGCTGAGTCTAGTCTGGGTGATTTCTAAAGTTGTGGGGATGCGGGGGACACCCAAACCATCACAGTCTTTGCTCTTTGAATTAAATCCAATCTTAAAATAGGATTTGCCTGGGTTTATCATAACTGGTTTGTGCAATGCAAACTATTTCTCTGTGGTTCTTTACATTCTATTTAGCATGGCATTTCTAATGTGTACACAATCAGGTGAGTTTGCAGTTTAATCTGACCTGTGTAAACCTGGCCTGTTAGTTTCACTTTTAACAGGGTATAGCTAAGAAGAGTCCAGAGGAGCAAAGCTACCAGAGGAGCAAAGCTAAGAGATCATCTAAAACAGCCACAGACAAGTTTTTAGGAGGTTATTCCTTTCACAGACTTTGCAATCATACTTCACAGTCGTTTACACCGAGACTTTGTTTTGGTGAGTGGTTGATTAATTGCATCTAGAAAACTGGGCTGCGAAAACCCTATAAAAATTTGTGAGATGAGCTCTGAAGTCTGCTTAATAGTTGTTGGAGTCAAGCAAACAGCTTCATGCTTGCTTAGAGGACTGAGTTTTAAAATTCTCCAGTCACTTTAAGGGTCTCCTTCCACATTCTCCTAACCATCCTAACTATCAAAGCCTGAAAACTTCACCTCCTGTTTTAGTAGCCTTCTACAATACTTGCTAGTTTAGATACACAAAATGCATGCAATCCATTTTTTACCATTTTCTATAGCTGCAGAAAACAAACTATCTATCTCTGGGGGAAAATGTCCAGAGGTATCCACAGAAAGTCAGTATTACAGTATCACAGTATCACAGTATCACCCAGGTTGGAAGAGACCTCATAGATCATCAAGTCCAACCTGTTACCACAGAGCTCAAGGCTAGACCATGGCACCAAGTGCCACGTCCAATCCTGCCTTGAACAGCTCCAGGGACGGCGACTCCACCACCTCCCTGGGCAGCCCATTCCAGTAGCCAATGACTCTCTCAGGGAAGAACTTTCTCCTCACCTCAAGCCTAAATTTCCCCTGGCACAGCTTGAGGCTGTGTCCTCTTGTTCTGGCGCTGGCTGCCTGAGAGAAGAGAGCAACCTCCTCCTGGCCACAACCACCCCTCAGGTAGTTGTAGACAGCAATAAGGTCTCCCCTGAGCCTCCTCTTCTCCAGGCTAAACAATCCCAGCTCCCTCAGCCTCTCCTCGTAGGGCTGTGCTCGAGGCCTCTCACCAGCCTCGTTGCCCTTCTCTGGACACGTTCAAGCATCTCAATGTCCCTCTTAAACTGGGGGGCCCAGAACTGGACACAGTACTCAAGGTGTGGTCTAACCAGTGCAGAGTACAGGGGCAGAATGACCTCCCTGCTCCTGCTGGCCACACCATTCCTGATGCAGGCCAGGATGCCATTGGCTCTCTTGGCCACCTGGGCACACTGCTGGCTCATGTTCAGGCGAACATGAAGTCAACCAAAAGCGCAACAAAATTGCCCTATGTTTGCCCTATGAACTATGCTAGGAGAATAAGGTTAGTCTCTTCAAATCCATACATACCTAAACAGCAGAGTGGCTGCCACTGTCTTTTCATGTGTTCTCACAAAGAGAAGTTAATGTATTGATTTCCACAGTCTTACACCACTAGGTGTAAACCCATTCTATATGAGGAAAATGTCATACAAAAATTAAATTGAATGCTTTTGTGAACACAATGGTAGCAACCATGTTAGAGTCAGTCAGGGTTGGAGGAGATGACAAGAATCATATAGTTCCAATCTCCCTGCTATGGACAGGGAGACCCTACCCTAGATCAGACTGGCCAGAGCCCCACCCAGCCTGACCTTAAACACCTCCAGGGACAGGGCCTCAAACACTCCCTGGGCAACCCATTTCTGAACAACTTCCTTCTCACAACCAGCCTGAACCTACCCACCTCCAGCTTTGCTCCATTCCCCTTAGTCCTGTCACTCCCTGATATCCAGAAAAGTCCCTCCCCAGCTTTTTTGGAGGCCTCCTTCAGATACTGAAAGGCCACAAGAAGGTCACCTTGGAGCCTCCTCTTCTCCAGACTGAACAGCCCCAACTCTTTCAGTCTGTCCTCATAGCAGAGCTGCTCCAGCCCTCTGATCATCCCAGTAGCCCTTCTCTGAACACGCTCCAGCATGTTCACATCCTTCTTGTAATGGGGGCTCCAGAACTGGACGCAGTACTCCACATGAGGTCTCAGCAGAGTAGAGAGGGAGAATCACCTCCCTCGACCTGCTGGCCACACTTCTCCTGATGCCCAGGATCTGGTTGGCCCTCCGGGCTGCAAGTGCACACTGCTGGCTCATGCTGAGCTTCTCGTCCAGCAGCACCCCCAAGTCCCTCTCCTCAGGGCTGCTCTCCAGCCACTCATTGCCCAGCCTGGATTTGTGCTTGGGATTGCCCCAACCCAGGTGCAGGACACTGCACTTGGTCTTGTTGAACCTCATGAGGTTGGCTTGTGCCCACCTCTCCAGCTTGTCCAGGTCCCTCTGGATGGCATCCCTTTCCTCCAGCATGTCTGCTGCACCACACAGCTTATATGTTATTTCTAAAAGAAAGATGTGTCAGAGCCAGGTGGGAATGTCTGTACCTCATGCCCTTAGAGAATAATTTTGCTTTCATGAAGTTGGAAGAGCTTCAAAAGGTCAAGGTGTGGTAATCAAAGGGTGAGATTCAGGAAAGACATGGGAGCCTGTAGATTGACACAATGTCTAAAACACTACTGAGAGAAGCAGGAACAGATACTTTCAGTAAAGAACCCTCAAAGTCATCGGAGACCTTGAGGCAACTACAAAATCAAGCTGTTAATAAATTAATTTGGAAACAAGAAATTGCTCTTGAAGGTTGCAACAAAGAGGTGAAGATGTGTATGAACTTCTTCACAGTTCTGTCTTCAGTTGTTGGTTTGTGGGCACTTTAAATTTTACAGAAGCTAGCTATTCCAGTTCAGACTTGGGTTTTGAGGTTGTAACTCCCTTGGTGTTTTGAGTATGCTTTTTAATGAGAAAAATGTTTAGACAGAATCACCTTAGAGCTCTGAATCCTGTTTTAAACCCACTTGCATGTTTGAATTCCAGTGCATCCTCTGGCAAACATAACCATAGTCTAGCTATGCATTGCATTTGGTTTTTCAACAGCATTCTTGATCTTATAGACTCCATCACCTTTTTTCAGTCCTCTTGTTTTTCTTATACATGGAATACATGCCTATGACTGTCCTTGTAGCCATAGGTTTTAATCTCTTCTACATCATTATATAACCTGTTTGATATGGGGTTTTCAGGGCTGCAGGAAGTATTGAAGATATAGGAATATTAGGTGTTAATGCACTTACATAAAGATGTGTTCTATTTTGGTAAGCAAACTGCTGTGATAACTTTATAAAACGAATCTGTTATATTTGCTTGTGTGACTATAATATGAGTTCAAGAAGTGCTAATAAAATTATCCCCATTGACAGTGAACTGGAAACAAAAATATCAGTGACATAAATAAGTGGGTAAATGAGGATTTTTCCTATTTCTGGAGGCAGACTGAATGGTCTTCTGATGGGAGCCAACAATAATGTTAATGATCATCCTGGGAAGACTAATTTTGAGTGAGCTAGGCAGTGCTTCTATTAGAGAAGCTAAAAGAAACACGGAAGACATCTGTTGCAGCTATCGGGTTGCTGCAGGAGACGTGGTCAAGGCCCTCACAGATCAGTGTGATCAACAGCAATGCCACATGGACTCCAGACGATTCAATGTGAATTATGCCAGAGACTCGTTATTGATTGTTCTGACTCTCATTATGTAGTCTTTGAGCATAGAGCACACACCTACACATCATCATAATTAGGCAAGGACAACCCAGTCCTCTGCATAAACTCCACCTTGTTTTTCTCATTAACAAGTTGTCCACTGTCTATCCTTTCTGAGATGAGGTGGCCAGCAGCTGGTGGGAACCAGGGTCAGCATCTACCTGTTATTATCCTTCTTCACTTTGCATTCCCACAGACATCTTTGGGTATCCTGGGAAGACATAGTTCATCGGAACATTTTATGCTAGCTGACCTGAGGGAGAGCACTTATTTAGTGAAGGTGAGATTTGCTGTACGCTTTGTCAGACTCCATGCCTGTAAGATACTGGGTAGGTCTGACAATATATGAATAAAATTGATACCTCAGTACTCCATGGTGCAGCTTATTATTCTGTCAAATAGATGTTAGAAGTCCCACAAAGTTTCTCTCTAGGATTTCTGAAGCACTGAATGTGCTTTATGTGGAAAAAAATACCATTTGTTTTAGTAAAGGACCACGAACGATTATTATTTAATCAGAACAATGAGAAAAGGCCAATAAGACAAATCTTTAAAAAAAAATAAAATAAAACATGTAGGCAATGAATGTGGCAACAGACATGACCAGAACTTTATTTTAGAAGTCCAGTACTTCTGCTGTCAAATGTTGAATATAACTTGGACTTGGCTGAAATTATCATACACAGTATGAAATTCCTTACAGACCCACAACTTCAAGATCAGGCTGATTGCATTTACACATTGATTTTCATGTTAAGATTGACTGATTCACCTCTCAGAAGGAGAAGGACTTTTTTATGAAACTAGTACTCTTAAATTAGCATAAGTAATTGTCAGTTATCAACACACTAACTCCATGTTTCATCAGCTCTCTAAGAATTGGGTTTGTTACATCATCTCTGCACTGGTTTATTTCTTGGATTTGACAGTGTTTCCTTATTCCCAATGAAGGAAGGAATTCAGAAGGAAGGAATTGGAAAGGATGGAAATTTGAAAGGAAGGAAATAATTCAGAAGGGAAGAAGGAGTTCAGAAGAAAAGAATGTGAAGGAAGGAAGAAACAAAGGAAGGAAAATTAATTCTGTAACCTCTGTCTATCAGAACAAACCATTTGGGAAAGACTGTAGATATCAGGATGACATTTGATCTGTGAGAGGTTCACCTACAGAGAGGTTTTTGGTGATAAAAATATTCTAAAGAAATATACATGTATTCAGCATAGTTGAAGGCTCCTTTAAGAATAATATATTCTCTTCTTGGAAAGGTCAAATTGTGTCTGCTGTTCTCAGCTAGCTCTGGAGAAATCAAGCTTGGCTCCATGTGTTACCACAGAAGCTTTCCAGAATATTTTCCCCACTTAAAGAAAATAGAAACAACACTAATTGAAATAAACTGTCAGAAACAATGAAATGCTCATTAACTCTAATTGTCAGCACTTTCACTTTTCATGATAGTTACGAAATGATAAATCAAAGGAATCAAAAAAATTAACAACCCTGCTAAGAAATCCATAAATTTGAGATCCCCTAACCCCTTCACCCAATACAAGTAGCAGAAAATGAGATCCTTGCTGTGTTTCTGTAAAAAGAAAAAGACAAGAAACATCTAGCTTCCACTGACCTCTTCACCTCCATTAAGCACTGACTCCATTTGAAATCTGTAAGTAGCTCTGTTCTGTATGAAATGGTGGAAATTTCTAGCTCGGAATACAGACTTTGTTTTTCTGGTTTTGTATCTGTCTCTAATAAAATCAGCCAGGAGTGGGTTGGCTTAACTGTATTACATTGTGATACACAAGGGAAAAAAGGTAAGCCAGGTCCCTTTCCTTTGCTCAATTACCAGTTTTCTTGTAGGAAAGACATTTGATGGCAACTAGTGTAAGAGGTGGAAGAATCTATCCAATGAAGACTAAACATCTCCATAGTAGTACTAAAATCTACTGATAATCTACCAGACAAACTTGGCCCAGTGGTCACAGACCAAGCTTAGGTCAGAATTCATTTGGTTTATTGCTATCTCTTCTTCCATAGCCTTTTCTTATTCTTGTCATTTATCCACTCTTCAAAATTATTAAACTTCTCTATTTCATGTTTTGTAGCAATAACCACAGACAATAAGATCCCTGTATTTGCTTAACCAGTCCAATGATGTTACAATAATTAAAAACAACACAGAGAGAATCATCAAATGTTTGAAGCTGGAAGGCACCTTTAAAGGACATCTAGTCCACTCACCCTGCAGTGAACAGGGACCAGATCAGGCTGCTCAGAGCCTTGTCCTGCCTGATCTTGAACACATCCAGGAATGGAGCATCTAACAGCTCTCTGGACAACCTGTTCTGGTGTTTCACCATCCGGATAAGAGGAGTTGTAATCTTTCTTGAGCACATCTTCATACTGTTTTTTAGGTATTTACCTCTGCTGAAATAAGCCTTCCATATGATTACATCATGATTTAAACATTATTATTTTCTGACAAGCCACTAATTTCTACAAAAGGTAGAAGATGGCCTGAGTATAGATCACAATCTAGTAGTTATGACTGACAAGGAATTTCAGGTAGTGAATTCTCAAGAGAAGATTAGATGGAAAGATTATGGCCATATAAAACGTTTTAAGTTATTACAAATTATTTAAGGGGTTAAATAATGCTTCCATATGTCCTCAATATATTTTTCACTTTAGACATCTGTTTGAGAATTACACTACACCCACAAATTTAATTTTGTTAAAAGCATTAGCAGATGCCAAATCCCAGTTTTAAACAAACCAGTTCAGTGGAACTGGAGAGTATTAATGCATCATTTTGAAAGAATCTTGATTGATTCCGAGGAAATCATGCATTTATCATAATACCTGACTCAATTCTTCTGTTAAGAATGTCTAGTCAATGGTATTTTTGTTCCTGTTTATGGGAGGGATCCAATTTGAAAGCACATAGTTTTAACAGTAGAGGCAGATGTTTCTGACAGCCTCGAGAACTTGATACCGTGGTCTTAACCTGGACACCTGAAAGATATCAGTCTTAAGAGCTTTAAAGGCACCCACCTCTGTGTTGTTTCTACAGAGAACTTCAACAGTTCCTCCAGCAGGCCAGTTAAATGCTTAAACTGAGTAGACGGTACACTAGACCATGATTTTCTATTTCTCACATGATCTGTACATGTGTTCAGCCCTTCAAAGTGCTAAGCACTGGATCTTCAAAACAGAGATAAAATCCCATGCCCAGAAAGTCTACAGTCAAAACAGAGAAGACGTGATGGGAGGGAGATGGAAATAAGGCAGATAATGTGAATTTGAATAACATTTTAGACATGAGGTTGAAAAGTTAATTCACATCTGGAAAGTCCCAGTCCAGTAACTGGGTCTGCAGACCATGCTACCAATAACGCTATACTAAGCACAGTGGGAGACGGAAGGGAGAGAGCACAACAGCGGCAATAGCAGATCTAGAATGATCTACCTTGGAATCGCCAAAACGGGTTCATTCTGGGAATAAGGAAGAGACATCCAAGTCCCTGGCTGGCTGGATAATGAAACAAGGAGAGGAAAGCACCTTACACATATCCTGTTCTGAATGCTAAAACATTTCCATTTTTTTAACTTCAGTTTCTTATATTTTATAGTAAAATAAACTCCCAATTTTATCACATGCAGACAATGTACAACAAGACTTATTTATACTGTTAATAACTTCTAAGACAGCTTTTTTTTTCCTACAGAAAAGCTACTTTCTTTATAAAGAAAAACAATACAAATCTGCTGCTCAGGGATGTCTGGGAGCAATCTGCATCAGTGATTGGATTATGTACTAACAGCATTACTTATCCCTATCTGAGAGGTGCCCTACAGTGAAAAGCTCCAAAGAAAGACACTGCATTAAGAGAAGATTTGGAAGTCTGATTGCATTCTGTTTCCATCTCTCTGCAGGGCTGGCTGTCAATGGCATTCAGAGCTGTGCAGCAGAAGAGGAAAAACAACTCTTTTTCTTTAGCATGTGAGTAACCAGTGATTGAAAGCATCTTTACCTCGATTTAAGGTCTGGCCAGGGAACGCGATCCAGAGTTCACTGAGAATTTGTGTTGACTTCATAAAGCTTCAACTATGACTTGTCTTTTTCAGTTGGAAATTGATTATTTTACAGCATCATGAATGTGAAGGAATAAAGTGTGCAAATCGTATAGTGACGATGCAATTCATAAACACTCTCTCAGGCAGTGAATCTAGATCCAGATGGTATACAATATGAAACCAGAGAGTCTGGATCCAGATGGTATGCAATATTAAACTAGTGATATCTCTCTGAGCACATTTTAAAGTAATTAATATTACCATGGATTTCCTCCAGATTTCTTTCTTGTCATGAATATGGAGCATTACACTCCCTTAGGAGGGGAAAATTGCAAAGTTTTCTCTGTTAACCACTGAGTAACTTCTTTCCTTTCATCATCCAGTAATCCAGTAGGTCATGGCTTGAATTCTAAGGGTTGGAGAGACTGGAAGATGCCAATAGATTTCTGCTAAACGGGTTCATGGAATAGTTTCTTAAATCTGGAAAAGCTTTCCCAAATGTCCCCAAAATTTGTGTTGCGGTGTATCAACTCTCTTGAAGAACCACCTAGAAACAAAACCTTAGACAACTTATAGAATTTAAAATAGACACATGAATGTGAGAAAAACCTGTTCTAGTTTCTACTGAAGTATATGTTTGCACAATATGGAATAGCAGCAGATCTCCACACTAGAAAGGTTCTGGCTTTTCTGTCAGACCACTATTTTATTTTTTTTTTTTTTTTAAGGGTTAAAAGATTGGAAAACTACCTTGGTTTTGGCATCCACATCTAATTGTCTATCAAACTCTTTTCTGATTGAACAGGAAATATCTGAATCATAGAATCATAGAATCAAGCAGGTTGGAAGAGACCTCCAAGATCATCCAGTCCAACCTAGCACCCAGCCCTATCCAGTCAACTAGACCATGGCACTAAGTGCCTCATCCAGGCTTTTCCTGAGAACCCCGAGGGATGGTGACTCCACCACCTCCCTGGGCAGCCCATTCCAATGCCAATCACTCTCTCTGTGAAAAAATTCCTCCTAACATCCAGCCTATACTTCCCCCAGAACAACTTGAGACTGTGTCACCTTCTTCTGTTGCTGATTGCCTGAGAGAAGAGACCAGTCCCCATCTGGCTACAACCTCCCTTCAGGTAGTCGTAGACAGCAATGAGGTCTGCCCTGAGCCTCCTCTTCTCCAGGCTAAACAACCCCAGCTCCCTCAGCCTCTCCTCATAGGCCTTGTGTTCCAGGCCTCTCACCAGCTTTGTTGCCCTTCTCTGGACACGTTCCAGCACCCTAACATGTCTATTGAATTGAGTGGCCCGGAACTGGACGCAGTACTCAAGGTGTGGCCTGACCAGTGTTGAGTACAGGGGAAGAAGAACCTCCCTCCTCCTACTGGCCACACTGTTCCTGATACAGGCCAGGATGCCATTGGCTCTCTTGGCCACCTGGGCACACTGCTGGCTCACCTTCAGCCTACTATCTACCAGTACCCCCGGGTCCGTCCCTTTCTTCCTGGCTGCTCTCCAGCCACTCTGTCCCCAGCCTCTAGTGCTGCTTGGGGTTGTTGTGGCCAAAATGCAAAACCCTGCACTTGGCCTTGTTAAATCTCATCCCCCCAAAAATTGTTTAGGGGAGAGTGCAAACGCAGTCCCCCACTGCCACAAGTATGCAGTTGAGTTTCCTGCATTTGTGGAAATTGCAGGGGTCAGCACACCTGGAGTGCAAAGAATGAGCCTCGCTCTGGGAAAAACACCTGCCTGATTATGGTGTCTCCCTTGCCAGGTAAGTATCTGCATGGCTTGCAAGAGGTAGGAGTAATTTAAAAACCTTCAGTCTTTTTATATCACATATCACAAAGCAGCAGCTGCATGGAAAAAGACATTAAAATGAAGAATGTAAATACACCTACAATTGAACCCAAGATTTTTTCAACAGAAGTTATTGCTCACAAAACAGGGAAATTGGTGCCTGTTTTAACACTTGAGGGTCAAAACATCCAGAGGTATCAGATCATTTAACTCCAGTAAAGTAAAAATGCAGGAACTGACTACCTGCCCTTGGGATTTCATAAGCATAATTTGTATTTCTCTTTAGATGAAATAACATTAGTATAGAATACTTTCTGCCCTTTGTGCATGTAAAATTGTCTAGTGCTAGTGCTTTCCATTGTTGAACACTGGTATTTGTCCTCAATTTCTACTCAAGAGTTTTAATGCTTAAAATGTTCTAAAGTCCTGAGGGACTGATGAATGAGATTTTACTTTGCTCAGCCAGCATCATCAGATAGATAGGTAGGTAGGTAGATAGATAGATAGGTAGCTAGGTAGGCAGGTAGATAAATGGATGGATGGATGGATGGATAATTTTACTGGTGTTACAGCTACCACATTTGCACTGTTCTTTTGGTTGTTTGTTTGGGTTTTCTGGGGTTTTGTTGTTGGGTTTTTTTTTCCATTAACATATTTCCAAGTTTTTCCATCAGTCAAAATTAGTAGAATATAATCTAGGAAGACTCAAATATGACTTTTTTTCTTTTTTTAACTACTTAGCATAGTTGTAACCTGTTACACAACGTATTAGGTTTTGGTACAAAACCAGTAAGTTTTAAGTCTGATGCTTACTTGGTTGGTTGTTGTTTTTTTTTTAAGGTGGGCAAGTCACTTAATCTTCTCTTACTGCTGTGTCTAGAATGAGGATTGCTGAATGTCCTGAACAGCTTCTAGTGTCACTATCATCTGAGAAACAATAACAGCAAAGAGCACTTCATTATAAAAATACCTCAAAAAAGCAGAAGTGAGAATTCATATACTGCAGTTTCAAACACTTAAACAATAGCTATTTCCCTTGTCTCTGTAGCCCTACAACTTTGCAAACCTGGCTAGAAAGTTTCAAAAGGAAACAAAAGCAAAACAAAAAACTTCACATAGATTAAGATGTGATAAGGCAAAATTACTCAAATGTTAAGTATGTTAAATATCTACAGAAAAAGAAATTACAGTCTATCTGACTGAAGTGCCTTCTCACAGGGTCAGCCAAAGATTTCAAAACAACGCAGACAAGTGCCAGGATGATTTGGATTCCTCTTAATTGTGTTAGCAGTGGTATCAGATGATCTCACTTCCAAAGTCAGAAATAAAACCAAACAATTGCAAAGGCATTTGCTTTTTCATATTTTTTTTTTCTTTTTCATCTACCTACTTCTTGTCCTTCACCTTACTGTGTCTCACTGATGAACAATATAAACGTGAAAAATAGTCCTGCATTCATTGTTCACATACTTTGGTTCTTTTAAGATATAAATGCTTTGCAGCCCAGGACAGTGATACTGTAGACTTCAGCTTCATAGAAATAGATGTTCTATCTTGACACTGTCTTATCATGACCTACATTTCTTTAACAATACCTCTAATCTGCACTCCATATTTACTTCCTTGCTTTCCCATAAGCAAATATGAACCTTGGATGAGCTTGAGGGAAGAACACCACTTTGTGACAGTTGAGCTAGAAAGTTGTGACTCTGTATGGCTCTGCTTATACAAACACTTCTCTCCTGGCATGACCTTACTAAGTAATGTAATATAAGGAGAAAATGACCTAAGGAAGAACTGCATGCAAGAAAAGACGGAATTTGTCTGGTTAGACAATGGGATCTCCCTTGTTATGGGAGAACCACTGAGTAGAAGATCCCAAGAAGAGGTACAGGTCAGACCATCCTGGATGAGGTATAGTGGAGCTGAGCTATGAAAGCATGGGCTCTAGGCACTGCCCATGATTACAGAACATGAGCTGGGAGGTAAACAGACAGATATGCTATGAGGAGCTTGGCAGGCCTCTTGCAGCTACCAGCCAACATATGCCAGTTCAGATGACTCTAGGACCCTGTTGTGAGTTTTTGGGCCAAATGGTAGAGTCAGAGGCCCAGATGATAAGCCATAAAAGAGGAAAAACACTAGGGAGCCCTTAGGGGCTTTCTGTTATTGCAACTCATAAGAATGTCCTGGTGTCAGTTGCAGCCACTGGCTGGGTGAATGCTAACAAAATTGCCTATTTCTTTTCAAGCTCATGGCAGTAAATGGGAGGAAGGGAGATTTCTGCTTGTTTTGCTGGATCCTCAGAGAACCACAGAGATCATCCCATCAGGCAAGAAATCAACAGTATTCATTACTCCTGTATAATGCCTGCCAATGACATATCCAGTATGTCTAAGCTTCAATCATCCTTCAAAATCCTGTATGTCACTCATCCAATATTACTCATTTAACAGCACCCATTATCCAATTCATTAGGATGTGCTACATTTTGGCATAAAGAGAACCCCTAAGTGTTTGGTCCAGCCAGTTACAATCCCCATGTAGTCTCCTGCCTTTTTTGTAATATTAAGGCACCACTTGAAAAACAGCTGTGGCAAGAGAGAAAACTGAGCTTTACATAACTCAGTGTATGTCACTGATTACTGGAAACCATACACTCTTGGAAGTTTAACCCTGAAATTACCATAGTGCAATGACTATCTCTTATCCCTAAAGTCACTTGCAAAAGATACAGTAGCAACTTTCTCCTCCTGGTTTCCTACTAATATGCTGATATAATGCAATGTAATGAATACAGAAAAGTTTACTTTCGTGCATTTTTTTTAAAGCTCAAGGTTTCATACCTCTAATTCAGAGAGGCTGGATGTTAGGGGGAAGTTCTTCCCAGAGAGAGTGATTTGCCACTGGAATGGGCTGCCCAGGGAGGTGGTGGAGTCACCGTCTCTGGAGGTGTTCAAGAACAGCCTGGATGAGGCACTTAGTGCCATGGTCTAGTTGACTGGATAGGGCTGGGTGGTAGGCTGGACTGGATGATCTTGGAGGTCTCTTCCAACCTGGTTGATTCTATTCTATTCTATTCTATTCTAAAATTCACTCAAGTGATGATCAGAGCATGAGCAACATTTTATGTGTACTAGCGATACACTCTGCTTCTCTAATCCACTCAATTAAATGACATTCATTAACGCAATTACACCAGAGAGAATGGAACAATGAGGACGTATTTCAGTTGAGGACCCACCCTACTGAATACATTTGCACATGGAGGGTTTCAGCTAGGATGTGATGTCAAAGAATAGAGGCTGCTTTTTTAAAAACTTGGCATTGAAAATTCCCTTAAATAATGGGAATCTGAGTGTAACAGTCACCCGTGTTACAAAAGGACTGATTTAATCAACCCATAGCTAAATCCGTACCTGAGTCTTGCATCTAATTATGGTTTAGAATGATGGTTTTTATTCCACTTACCCCACCCCCCACTTAGGATTCAGGCAGCAAAATAACGAGCTTTAGCAATAGGTAGGTGTTTAAATCTCTTCTGATCTTGAAGAGGGAGAAAATGAAACCCTCAGCTGTTGAGCTCTGATGTGTGCAGTGGCACAAGCAGGGCTTTGGGCAAGGGATTGTTCTCATCCACTTGATTTTCAGAGCATGACATATGCAGGAGCACCTACCCTCTCCACATTTGTTTTCCTGATTTTGATGAGATACACAATGAAATGGAACATCTAAGGAAAGACATAATGCTTTGCCCATGGGGATTTTGCACCTGAGCCAGCTGTAGCAAATTATACCAGAGACATCACGGACAGCAACAAAGGCAACAGTGAATGCCATGAGCTAAAGATGTCAGCACATTCCATTCAGAACTTAGGAACTGAAACCCTCTGCAGACTTTCACACTACAGCTCGAAGTTTTGGAATATCCTTCTAAACACAGAACTTACAAAGGTTTTTCCTTCTGGCTGACTTCTTTTCCCAAATGACAACAGTCTAAGAGAAGTACATTCCTATGAAGACAAGATCATGTGCTACAGTTATGTACAGATGTGAAAGAATACATCATAATCAAGCATTTTAGAACAACAGCTGGAGCAGGTCCAGAGAAGAGCCACGAAGATGATCAGAGGGCTGCAGCACCTCTGCTACGAGGACAGGCTGAGAGAGTTGGGGCTCTTCAGCCTGGAGAAGAGAAGGCTTCAAGGAGACCTTAGAGTGGCTTTCCAGTATCTGAAGGGAGCCTACAGGAAGGCTGGGGAGGGACTATTGACAAGGTCTAGTGATGTTAGGACGAGGGGTAATGGGTTTAAGCTGGAGGAGAGGAGATTCAGACTGGATGTTAGGAGGAAGTTCTTTCCAGTGAGGGTGGTAAGACACTGGAACAGGTTGCCCAGGGAGGTTGTGGATGCTTCCTCCCTGGAGGTGTTTAAGGCCAGGCTGGATGAGGCCTTGAGCAACCTGCTCTAGTGGGAGGTGTCCCTGCCTATGGCAGGGGGTTGGAGCTGGATGATCCTTGAGGTCCCTTCCAACCTAGACCATTCTGTGATTCTATGATTCTATAACAGCATTTCAATATTCATTTTATTCATATTTTTCCATTACAGGAAGTATTGCCAGTTTTCAGATTGGTCCTGGCCACAGCTAACAGCCCATAGCAGTTTTTCAGGGGAAAAAAAAATGCAGACCTTCAAACAGTTCCTTAATAAGCATCATTTTGGTTCACACATCTTCATGTAGAATTTTAAAATCAATTTCATAAAAATGTGTGCTGATCCAATGCCTGTTTAGCAAAGCTTTTAGAACACTATCTGATCACTATGTATTCTAGTAGAGGAAAAACAGGAAACACATCACCCAAGAAAGATTAACATTGCAGTACAGCTACTCCAGTTCAAACAGGAACTAGCAAAGGAGCAAGAGCAATTGGATACAGCTTTAACGTGTGGTAAATGTTGGTCAGTCTTGCTCCATCTATGCAGTATTAAAAGAGGGCTCAACCAAGTTACATCAACGTGCATTTGCCAAGGTCTAACACTGAGATCTTTGAGAGCGACCATAACTCAGCAGGCCCTCTATAATCTGGATTAATACATCTGTAACTTGAGCCTTCATTTGCCTTGTGCTGAGAATCCTGAGGATGAGGACAAAGAGCAAAACTTAGTTGTAAAATAACTTTTTCAGAAAGACAGAATATGCAAATCTTGTAATGGCGAGGAGTAATCTTCCAGCTGTGACAGGGCCAAAAATACATCAATATGGTCAACACATAAAAAATTACAGGGAAAATGAAAAAAAAAAAGCAGCAAAGAGCAAGAACCTGCTGAGATAAATGCAATTATAAGTATTATGGAGTACTGAGTTCTGCTCTGAAGCCTTCAACAGGCCAAGCCTGTTCTTGGCCCTCCAAGCCAAGGAAGGACACGGAACTGATGAATCAGGTCCAGAGGAGGGCCACAAAAATGACCAGGGACTGGACACAACTTCTATGGGGACAATCTGAAGGAGATGGGGTTGTTCAGCCCCGGGAAGAAAAGATTTTGGGGAGTACCTGAAGGGGGCTTATGAGAAGGCCAGAGAGGGACTTTTTACAAAGGCTTGTACTGATAGGATGAGGGGCAAAGGTTTTAAACTAGACAAGAGTAGATTTAGCTTGAATGTTAGGACCAAGTTCTTTAACAGGAGGGTGCTGGAACACTGGAACAGGTTTACCGGGGAGGTAGTTGAGACCCCATCCCTGGTGGTATTCAAGGTTGTGCTCAACAAGTTTCTGAGCAACCTGATCTATTTGCAGGATGTGTCTGCTCACTGCATGGAAGTTGAAGTAGATGACCTCTGGAGGTCCCTTCCAACCCAAACCATTCTATGATTCTACCACTCAGTCCTGAATATTGCCTATCTTGACTACAATCTTTTGTAGAGTTCATGCTCCTATTTTTAAACCTCCTTTTAGTTCAAATTTCTTCCATTTTAGTAGACTAGAAGTTCACATTTTTCACTAAGATTCTGGACTTTTACCTTTGCAGTGATGTCTCTTTGGCAAATGTGATATAAATAACAGCAAAATCCCTCTAGGCAGCACATCCTTTCCTTATACCCACTAGCTACCAGCACTTAATACCCTTAGAAAAGAGGCACTTTGCTTCCGAACAAAGCAAGGTCTGATCTTTCAACTAGTTTTAAGTAGGCTTAGTGCTCTGTGCACTTGTCATTTTTAACAGATTTTCTACCTACCCACAGTTCAGTGCTGCCATTCCCTACAGAGCAGCTGACAAATGTAAACCCATTGGTCACTGGACCAGGTGATTCTTTGTACTGCTGCACCGAGTATCCAAAGCATTTTGACATCCTCCAGGATGAAAGGTGTGATATTGTACGATTATCGTAGCTGTACCATGTCTTCCTCCTGCAAGTGTCTGAAGACATGAACATGTTAGCAGAGGGAGTTTGGTGATCACTAGTCACCCATCTCCACCTGGACATCAAGCCATTGACCACTACCCTTTGTGTGTGATCATCCAAACAATTCCTGAGGAGAGGAAAAGATGTCACAAGAATAACTGTTGTACCATGTATCTGCACGATGTTCTTCTCATTTGTCAGCAAAGCCTTTGAGGGGGAAATCAAAGACCTCTGAACTCTCTTATCCCTTTCCTCAAAGGGATAACACACAGTGTGCTGACCTCAGTGTACTGCTCTAATTTTCCCTCTTTGCCTCATTTTGCTTTTGCCCTGCCAGTTATGACACTTTCAAGTAAATATTTCAAACTTTGTTTGCAAATATTCTGGTTTTAGATTATTGAGCCTTCCAGCAAGGTTCCCGAGGGCAGAGCATGGGGCTGTCTGCTTGGACCTACTCAGCAGCAAGTTTTTCCTTCATTTTAACACATTTTTTTTATGTACAGTAATAAGAAAGTGAAGAGGGGAGGGAGAAAAATTATTAATTGGAAATTGAACTGAAGCCCATGAAATGTCGACTAAAATTCACAGCTTTGATAATGTCTTTTAACTTAAGATATAACATGGTATCATTCATCTTTGACTTTTCATTTCTTCAGATAAGTGCTTAAAAAGAATGATTTTCATTTTCCAAAAGAAGCAGGAAACCCAGCTGAGTAGTTACTTTAGCCTTCACTTGCAAAAGAATATCATAAAGGCAATAAAAATGTGCAGAGATACTAAATGAGTGAAAAGTAAAATTTCTCAGTTGCACATTAAAAAAAATAAAATTATAGCCTTGACACTTCAAGTGAAATTCATCTGTCCTGGCACTGGTGTCAGAACTAGTGGCATAATTCTGTATTGTCAGTAGAGTCAAATAGGTACATCCAGGAGACAACTGTTTTCATCCATAGATAGATGCACGTGACTGGTCACAAGAATTGCCCTTTGGAGATAGTTATTTCTCTCGTTAAGTATGGAGGGACTCTACTGTGACAGTTTGAAGCCTGATTATTCCATTATAGATACCTTAAATCAGACTAGATTAATCTCACTGAGAATGACCTTCTAGTATGAAATCCAGGTGTCTAGCTAATCTATTAAAAAGATCTAGAAGCATCAGAAATCTCTAGTTAATACCAATCCAAGCTCAGAAATGAGAAAATAAAATGGTAAAAGACATTATAACAATTTAAAACAGAGAGTAAGAATCCAAGGGAAAGAAAATGATGACATTAAATAGGAAATATTAGGCTAGTGAGTAACAAAAAGCTAACCTCAGCCAATATAAAGTCACCTTTCAATAGTCACAGACAGTTAATGCTGCAGGGAATGAGTTCCAAGGTCTGAAAATGTCACTTTATGCATTGTTAAAAGCACCTGTCTTCAACACAAAAATAAACAAACAAATGACAAACACTAGGTGTATCGCAGCAGAAATGAACCCAACGGTGGGGTTCTCATTTCTTGGTGTGGAAAATGAGCGTTCAAGGCATTTAACCATTATGAGGAACTGAATATTGATTTAATTTCTGTGTCATTAGATCTTCCACTAGACAAAATTGACTGTTACTAATCAAAAACTAGCCAATGACTTCTAAAATGCGACATACATAGAAACAACCATTAAATTTGCCTTTATCTTGAATAAAGTAGATCAATTTCTCAGTTACTGTAGTGGCTTTGGCCCTTAAGGAGGTTTGGAAAAGGACTCTGTAAAACAGCGACTTTGTCAATGGGGCCTTTCAAGGGCTAAAATCAAGACCATTATTACAGCAGCTCGTTGGCAAGTGTCATGAAATAGAAAACATGTTAGCAGGACAGCTATTTTGAATGCAGCCTGGATCAAAACACAGATGCTTTCTAAGATCCAGCCCACCAAAAAACCCATAGGCAATGTTAGTGTGGGCAAAAGGATTATGGAAGAGACCATACTGGGTACTATTGGAAGGCATTTAAAGAATAAAGCTATATTCAGATGCAGTAGCCATGGGTTCACAGTGGGAAAAAATATAGACATAATTTATATACATCATTCTATGATAAGGTCACCCACCTGTGGTTGAAAGAGGTGGATGTTGTGGACGGATTTCTTGCTAACAGGACATGAACTGATAAGCAATGAGCAACCCCATGCTGCAGAGGCAGGAAACCAGGCAGTGGATGGCACCCCCCACATGCAGCTGCAGGGGGGCAGAGTCAGCCAGCCGCAGGGGGCTGACCCTACAAGTTGTTTATATGTACCAATCTTAAACTAAGTCACATACAACCTTAAGCCAATCTGTACCTTCCACATGTACCAATCTTAAACTAAGTTAGCTATGCATGCCTCTTCCAAGTTAGCATATAATCTGCTGTATTGCCTCAATAAAGTGTTCTACTTGCAGCTAACTCATATTGAGTCGTCTCTCGAGTACCGCAATCTCGCCTCCACAGGATATATTTTTTTCTGGATTTTAGTAAGGCTTTTGATACTGTCCCTTACAAGCATCCTTCTGCACAAGTTGTCCATCTGTGAGATGAAAAGTTTCATGGCAAACAGGGTGGAGAACTGGCTGAACAGCAGGGCTCCATGGATTGTAGTGAATGGGGCTACATCTGGCCGGTGATCAGTTACCAGCAGTTGCTTCCCAGGGCTCAATTTTAGGGTCAGTTCTGTTCAATAAACTTATGAACGATCTGGATGTGTGAGTTGGATGCATCATTAGCAAATTTGGTGATGATACTAAACTGGGAGATGCTGTTGATTGTCTTGTGGGACAAAAGGCCTTGCAGATGAATCTAGACAGTCTAGAGTACTGGATATCCAATAGTGGCAGGACATTTACCAAGAAGAAATGCCAGATTCTGCACCTAAGATGAAGTAATGTCAAGAGCAAGTATTAATTGGGAGAAGACTGGCTGAAGAGTAGCTTTGCAGGAAGAAATCCGGGCTGCTGGTTACAGCAGGTTCAATGAGACCCAATGGTGTGTCCTTGCAACCAAGACAGCAAATTGCATCCTGGGGTGCATCATACAGCATAACCAGCCAGTCAAAATCGTCACTTCTCTAGTCAGCATTGGTGTGGCCTCACCTCAAGTGCACATCCAGGCCCCACTATTTAAGCATATTAAGGGTCTTGAATGTATCCAGAGAAAAGCATGTTGTCTGAGAAGTGGCTAAGGACCCCAGATTGCTCCAGTTTGAAGAAAAGGAGGCTATGGGGTGATCCTACTGCTTCTTGAGGAGTTGATCTCTTCTCCTTGGGATTCAGTGACAGCACAAATGGGAATGGCTCAAAGCTGTGTAGGAAGAGGTTTAGTTGCATTAGGAAGATTTGTTTGCAAAAAGAGTGATCAGATATTGGAACCAGCTTCCTAGAGATGTGATTGATGTCCCAAGCCTGTCAATGTTTGAGAGATGCCTGGGCAATGCTCTTAACAACATATTTTAACTTTTGGTCAGCTCTGAAGTGGTCAGGCAGTCTTTGTAGGTCCCTTCTACCCGAAATCATTCTCTTCTCTTCCATTCCATTCCAAAATCCTAGGAATAGAATCTGTAAAATGTGCTTGGGGAGCTGGACCTACAATCAGCCAGCAACAAGAGATTCCTAAGACCAGAGGACAGCAAACAAGAAGAAGCCTAACTCCAAAGTTCTCCAATTTGGATCAGATGTTAGGAAGGGGTAAATACAGCAGGCAGTTCCATCAGAGTTATTCAATACCAGAATGGTTAGGGTATCCTTCTGGGGAAATGGTGAAGCCCTTGGTTTAGTGTGGTCTCAGATCAAGTATTCTCATGCATAATATAATGAAGAATAATGTCACTGCTTTTCAAAAAATGAAGGGTGTTCAGCTTGTCAAGGTCATGGCATGTCTGAGCATCCAGGATCAGTGTCAAGCTACCTCTCTTTGATGCCTATATATTATTAGTGTGAAAAAAGGACTGAGATTCTAGCTTGTCTTGTTTGAGTCATTCTGATGGGGACAGACTTCAATATTTTAAGCATCTAAAAGGGATACCTGAATATCAGGTCCTGACAGTATTCAGTGGGACTGTGCTGATTATGTGCCAAACCAACTTAAAAAATGAGTTTTGATGTATTTTCCAGAGGCCTTTCAAAACCTCTTAAAGGTCAAATATCATTTACTGGCATGTATCAGGGACAGATGAGTTCAGCTCTACAAGCTGCCTCTTAAGACTGTTAGTTTTAATGTAATTTGAATTTAGAAGCAACTTGTAACTACATGGCTGTAAAGTCAGAATAAATCCACTGCAGTGTCCTCTTAAGAAGAAGCTATAACAGAGTTGCCGTGCAAGATTTTTGCTGGAGTTTAGGCTCCAGATTTTCAACCTGTATGAACTAAACAAGAGTATCATCAACCACTTGATGTTTCAGTTTACCTCCTTATTGTTCAAACAGTTTTATTTATCTGTCTCCTACCTTCACTCAATAATACCTATAATGTCTTATGAAAATGAGTTTTGAAAAAACACAAAGCAAGGAATGAAAACAGGACCTCCTATTGCCACTCCAAGTAATCAAAATCTGAATCTAAATAGTTCTATGGCAACTGGCTGAGAAAAGTATGTTTTCCATTACTTTATTTCCATGCAGAAACTGCACATCTAAATCACACTTTATGAATAAATAAACAATGTCATTTGCTTGGTGGGTTTTGGAGGTTGTTTTGTTTTGTCGTTTTATTTTGGGGGGTTGTTCATTTGTTTGAGGTTTTTTGTTGTGGGTTTGATTTTTTGGTTATGGTTTAGTTTTTGTGGGGTTATTTTTTTTGGGGGGGTTGGTTTTCTGTTTTCTTTTTTAGTAGGAAATAAACAAGAAGAAATAGGTAATAATCAAACCCACCCAGCATCAGCAAACTTCTCTCGTTACACTCTGAGCAATAGCAAGATGGGGAAAACAGCAGATCATTATGTTTGATGAGTATAATTACACTTCTTCAAAAAAGGGAGAAAATTCAGGTTTATTACTACACCTGGTTTGTTGTTTTGGGTTTTTTTTTAATAGATACCTTTAAATTCACTGAACATGCAGCAGCAGAAAAAAAAATATTCCTTCTCGCCGTTTGATGGCCTCCAGTAATGCTTAAGAAAAATTGTTTTCCATTCCACTGAACTGTAAAATAAACAAAACAAACCCTTCACTAAATGCTCTAAAGGCCAAAGGGTCTCAATGAATGAACTTCAAATGGCTGCTTTGCTCATCACAGAAAAAAATCCATTATGTGATTGTGTTTTGAAACGGTGTAGCATATTTTGGGTGCTACAGCATTTTAAAATAATAAGGTTTGGAAATAAATAATAAACCGGTGAGGAGGCAGAAACTAAGTTGCTCCGTAAATCTAAATACAAACGTAGTTCAATGGCATTTCCTGTACGCAGAAAAATGCACAGACCTAAATCAATTCTATCATTTATAGCGAGCGTTGTGTTTTCCTGTACTTTTCAGCTTACTTTCATTCCTTCCATGAAAGAGAATCTCATGACCTTTTCAGTATTAGCCTCAAGACATAGCTGAGCTATTCTTTTCATATAGAAACCTAAGACCCCAGCTGGCTAGCTTGAAAGCTAACTCGGCAGACAAATCTCTAAGAAAACATGGGATAATGCTCATCTGTATTTCGGAGGGATGTTTTATTTTCTTTTTACAGGAGCTATCAATGCACTTAAACATAAAGGCTTTCTGTAGGTTTTTAGGTTTAACCAGAACCCAGTGAGACCAAGCACTAATTATCACGCTGCCCTGAGTGTTACAGGCTAATAAAAGATTGAATAGAAAAGAGAGTCATAAGAATTTCTGGGAACTGTTTCGCTTTTACTACATTTGTTAGAAAATGGTGGCTTAAGATTCCTAACTTCATGTTCATCACTGCAAAGTAAAATTCCTGTAATACCTGTTCTGCTGTAAGAACTTTAGCAGGTGATTTCCAGCATCTCTGTAGGATTTCAAAGAGCTTCGCAGCGAAGTTTACTTTTTCTAAGGGATTTCTTTGTAACAGACTAACAATTAGGGCAGAGCTTTTACTCAGTTTTGTCTTCTTTGCCTTTGTCAAGAAGGTTTCTTTTACTGGTATATGCAATCCTCAGGATTCTCTATTACCAGTGGTAATAGCTAATGAAATACAGAAGACATGCTTGAAAATCCAGGGATGAAGTTCACATTATACTCCTCAGAAAGGGCTTTGAAACAGTATCGAAGAGATCTTCAGGGGCACTTTGAAACCTGTCCTTGCACCAATTCTCATTCACAGACATTCAAATCCAAGAATCCTTTTATTCCAATCAGAGTTTCTGTCTGCCAAGACAGCCTTGTGGAATCGTAGAATGTCAGGGGCTGGAAGAGACCTTGAAAGATCATCCGGTTCAACCCTCAAACACTAAATACATGTACAGATACAGGTCCTGGAGAAGCCTGCAGGCCTCCAGATGTAGCTGCCACTTAGGCACTCCCATTGTAGCTCTTGGTAAGAACAGAAGCCACTCAGCTTTGTAGCTTCTATAGAATGAAGTATTTAGCAATTTGAGTTGTGTATATCCTCTACCAGTTGTTGACCATCATTTTTAAGGAAAACCATCAGATCAGAAAGGATTTAATCCCCAAAATATCCCCTGGAGCATACTGACAGAGAGGAATACAGAATAGTAGTCTTTGTGCTTTGGCAGTAGTGGCTATGACACAGGTTTCAATGAGTATTACCTGATCAGAGAGCTTGCATGGTGCCTTTATTAATGGCACTAGACTTTCTATCAAGCCAAATCCTATTGCACTCTACCCACACACAGCATGCTTGTCTGAAATTAGGTATGTTGAAGAGATTCTTCAGAAAATTACCAGTAAAACATCTTAGTTGAGGAAGTGTCAGACTACCTGTACAATTGGACTTTGGATAGCTCTGCAGCAAAGTATGCTCTAGATCAAATAGGGTTCAGAAACTACAAGGGGTCGTGCATTCAATATTGGCTCAAAAATACTAGATTGCTCAGGCAATTAGTGAAATACTTTCATTGTGTAAGACTCAGAACTATGTGACACTGCAGTGGTTGGATGTGGAGGTCAATTCAAAGTACAAAGGGAAGGCAATGCTGAACACTTACCAAAATATGACTTGCTCACGGAAATGTACCTCACAATGGTATCACTGGCAAAGTGGAACAGAATTTCCTTAGTGTCTATGCAGACCTAAATGACAACTCTTGAGCTGCTATTATTAGGATAAGACTGCCTGCTTCCAGCCCTATGCTGTGTGATTGCCTTTGGATACAGAGGTATAGGGAAATGAGAAGAAGACTTCAAACCACTGCGAAGCAGTCACATGAAAAATGCAGCATGTGTATTTTTTTAAAGAGTCTGAACTGCTTGTGATAATTCTGTCAGAAGAAATCACTCAAGCAACTCTCATCAAATTAAACATCAGTGACATCAAAACCATACACATACTATTCTTCAAGCTTTGTCTCTAGCAGTAACAAATAGGTATTGAAGCAGCAATACACTCTTCCCAACAAACATGCAAATAAAGCCATATCTAACAATGGTGCTCTTCCATGACTTCACAGATGAAATTCTGTTTCTGTAACAGTAGACATGAAACTTTCCAATCATAATAAGCATATGCTAATTCCAGAAAGCCCTCTTTCTGAACAGAAACAAAGAAATGCTTTCTTCCTCTGGCCTGGGAGTTCTATCAATAAATGAAGCTTCTTTATACAATATTAAGAATGGCTACCAAATGTGGAAACTCTGATAATTTCTACACAAGTAACATGTCTGACATATTTTTCTCTTGGGTTATGGAGCCATTTGACAACTAAGGGAGACCTTTAAAAAAAGAGAAGAGCTATTCAAGATCATTCTTTCAGTACTCCCACAGAAGTCAAGACCTAAGCAGCTTCTTAAATGTTGACAGAAGGCAGTATAGGACCAGTTAACACTTCAGCACATTTCTAATGCACTTTTGACCTAAAACCTTGCTGTGGAACACAGAATAGGATTTATACCCACTCAATACAAAGTAAGGGATAGGGATGTTAGCAGTAAGACCTCGTCAGTGTTTCCAGAAGAGATTTCATATCTAAACTAAGCACATTCAGACAATATTCAATGTCCTGATGAACTATGGAATTTTCATTAAAATTAAAGATACAAGGCTAATAGCTGTATCAGTATATTAACCTCCAGCACAGTACAGGCACCAGTTTTCAACCACCCATACTATTCAGACTTCAGAAATGGTTAGAGGCACTTCTAATTTTGGCTAAGGTAATTTTCACATGTCTACATTACTTCACATTGTGAGAGAACCTGTCAATGTGGACAGTATCCAGCCTTGAGACTGAGCATAAGTAGAGAATATGTCTCACCAGCCTATCTATAAATCCTGTGATGCTATGCATACAACAGCAGCTTGAGAGTGGTTATGTGAGGTTACAAGAGATGACTATTCACTAGGTATTTGGGGCTGTTACACTATGTTCCTTTTGGTTTACGTGAACATTTTTATGCATTACTCTTCCACAACCAACTCACAATTCCTCTTATCTCAAACTTTCCAGTCTCAAAGTCTTTATGATCCTGGAGATCCATAACCTGTCTAAGCATCCCTGTCTTTCTCAACATACCTAGAGATGTTTCTTTCAACTCTTGTCATTCATCTTATCTCAACTTTCTTCTCTCATGAAGCCCAAAGACTCTCATTCCACTCAATCCAGCACCACAATCCCTATCTTAGTGTTTTGGGTTAACACAGTGTGCTCTCACAAGCCAGTCTCCCACACAAAAATCAGGAGGGAAAGCAATCGAATAAGCTCTGTGATTGAGATAAGGAGTTTACTGAAAATAACACAATGCACAATTACCTTAGTCTACTTCTCAGAAAAGCACAGCAAAAGCAGAATCAGCAGCAGAGGCTAGGTGATTAAATGACCTCACCACTCTCCAAGTCCACAGCCAGTCCAGCAGAAAAGGCCAATACCCCATAACCAGAGACTGGAAGCAGCAATGGGCACAGAAAGCCTCTCATGTTACAATCTGAACTACAAGCCCCATGATACTTTGCTCCAGTCAGCATTTTCATTTTGAAGCCAGTATGACATCAGCATGATATTGAATCCTCATCATCAGATTCAATTGGCTAAACTCATGACACTTAGTCTTCCTTTGATCCATTCTACCTTCTGCATTTCACTGTGCCCTGTTCACTTTGATGACCATTTCCCAGTGATGTCACATACAGGTTAATCTATACAGCTGAGCCTGCACTGTCTTCTTGTTCTAGTGTACCTGTAGCCCAGCTTTGGATTATGATTTAGAACTGTAAAAGTCAGACTTTAAGTCTCACCTAAACAGGCATCTAAAAGACAGGAAGATGATAACACAGCTGAGAGAGAGTCTTAGTGGTATTTGAAATTTTCTGTTGGACTCCAGTCTTTGGTCAACAGTTGTCTGAGCTGAACATTGGTTTTAAAGAATATTTTTGGGTTTGTCATTAAATTTTTCCTACTAGTTACTTGGTAAAGGGGAAGAGAATGAACAAAAACACTCCAAGATTTGCATGACTTCTGTTAAGAGTTCATACTGCAGTTTGTGACTTGTATCAGCATTAAACATTAAGGGTTTGAATTTTAGAACTCCCTATACTGGCACCTCATTTGCTTGCATTATTAAGAAAGCCTGAAAATATCTATAGCATTGTGATGGTTTGGATGTTACCCACACCCCCACACACCCCCCTTATGAAATCATAGAATCGTAAAATCAAGCAGGTTGGAAGGGACCTCCAGGATCATCCACTCCAACCTATCAACCAGCCCTATCCAGTCATCTAGACCATGGCACTAAGTGCCTCATCCAGGCTTTTCCTCAACAGCTCCAGGGATGGCGACTCCACCATCTCCCTGGGCAGCCCATTCCAATGCCAGTNAGTCCCTTTCTCCCTGGCTTCTCTCCAGTCACTCTGTCCCCAGACTGTAGCACTGCTTGGGGTTGTTGTGGCCAACGTGCAAACCCCTTTGTTAAATCTCATCCCATTGGCCTCTGCCCACCCATCCAGCCTGTCTAGGTCGCTATGCAGGGCCAGACTAGACTGGGTCTAGGTCCCTCTGCAGTGCCAGACTACACTGCATCACCCAGACTGCATCACACAGCCTAGTCTCAGATGTAAGTTAAAGAATGAAGCTTTATATTTACAGATTAGCACAATATACAAGCAGATATTTACAATATATACAGCTATATACAGAAATATACAAGTTAAAGAGTAATACAGAAACACAACAGCCCTCCCAGAAACCAGAGTCCCCATGAGGGGCTCCCAACTACCTTTCCACCATCTTTCCACCCCTCTACCTTATCCCAGACTTTCCCTTACATGCAAGGTGAGTTTGGAGGGTTTGCAAGGGGGGTCAGGAAGCAGACAGATTAGTTACACAGAAAGCAAGCCAGGGAGATCGTACAGGCACCCAAAGACACACTGCAACTCTATTATCTATATTTATGTTCTTGTTTTTATACATCTCAGCAAGCCTATGAGTGAAGTAGATATCACCATTGTTTCCTTTTCACAGCCTATAATCTAATTTCTCACACTAAAATATTCCAGTTAGCCTCAAACTAGCACAAGCGTACATACAGGCATATGATTTTCAAACATTCAAATGAATAATGTCAAATAGGAAACTATCTACAAAAATAATCAAAAGATGAGTTTACAGTCTCATACTTAAGCAGTTTTGTGACTTGAGTCACAATACTTAGATCATTCAGAGGAATATTTCTAAACAACCCTTGCTTGCCTCTTATGAGAAGAAAGAATGGAAAGGATAAAAAAAAAGGGGGGGGGGGGAAAGCCCTTGCATTTGGCTTCGTAGTGTGGTTAAGGGTAATCCAAGAGACATTACCTTCTCAAAAGTTTTAAAATGTTAATTTTAGAATTTTTTTTTACCTGCTCTGCTAAAAACCAAACAAACACAAAACATCAGGTTAAATCAGAATCAGGCCTATGTGCAGAAAGCTGGAAAAAAAAGTGGTTCTAATACATAATAGGTAGTTTTTGTTGAGCAGATAGCATCCCTGGTCAGTTTTGCGTTTATGGCTCAGTACTAGTGAAACATTTTATTTTCACATCTTAAAAGATCATTTCAGGGGTGAACAAACACAGCAGATTCAGCATCAGCTGGAATACAACTACTACTGTTCAACCTTTGGAAAGTTTATGAAAGCGCTGGCATGGTTCTGAAATATTAAAAGGTCTCTGAAACTCAGAGAGAGAAGAGAAATGTAAAATGAAGGTCTGGTCTGGCTGAGTGGACAAAATGCCATCCTTTTATACAGGGGAGCTATATCTTTCAAGTCAGTATGTGGTATAGAGTGGCTTTTATGGTCATTGGCTAGTGGCTGTGAATTTGTATCAACAAAAGTAACATAATTCAGAGCAGGACAGAGGAAGAAATCGAAGTGTAACAAGGCTTGTGTTATAAAAAGGCAGAGTGACTCACTTGGAAATAATTCTGAACAGTAACACCTGACCCAAAGCTCTTGCTCCTAGGAGAAAGCTCAGATCACAATTTGCATTTGGATGTTTCAGTTTGACTTAGCTCGTCTGTCGTGGGTTTACTAAAGAGAGGCGACAGAAATTAAACTCTCAGATCAAATTGGAGAGAAAATACAGAATTGTATTTAGAGAGAGAGAGATACAGCAACAGATCTTACAAAGCGATTTCCCCATCCATGGCAAACCCTCTTGAAGTTTTCCCCATCCCCAAAAAAACTAAATCTACCTTCCCCAGTGCTCCCATCCTCCCCCCGCCCCAACGCCTCCAGCCAGCCAAGAGGCCTACTACTTACATGTTCCCAATAGCGGGCTCGTGCCACACACCCAGGGCAGGAGGAGGAGGAAAGGAGAACAAACTGACCTTGTTGTGAGCTTATACCAAGATAGCAGAATTATGGGATTGAATAACAATCTTCTAGTCCCCAGAACATTTTTTAACCCTATAGCCTCAACCTGAGACATCTATACACCGAATACATTTTATACTTTACATGTTTACATACTTCAGATGGCTTCAGCATGGCACCAGAAGACTTCATATTGGATGCACAGAGCTTTTTAAACCTGTGGTTTAGAAAGCGTGGTAAAGTGGTAAAGTATTCTTGGGCAGAGACATTACTTATATTTCCTCAGACATCTTAACTTGCAGCCAGAATATCTGGAGTGTTTAAACAAGCTGGCATTAAAACAGGGAAATCATTAGTCCATAAAGTTTGAATTTCAGCATAGTAACTCTGGCAGTCTGCGGGAAGCAGGCCAGCACTCCACATCAACCTCAGGGCATGCCAGCTCATCTCATGCATGTATTCCAGGCTCACTCCGAAGAGAAGGCAACTTGATGCTGCACGCAAGATTCAGGCTCAGGTCAAAATGACAGAATAAAGTCACTCTGTCTCTCTCAAGCCCTCAAGTCCCACAGCTACATCTTTAAACACCTTTCCATATTTCCACTGCAAGAACTTGTAAAGCACTCAGGTAATATCCCTGTATTTCATGCCTAATATCTTTGGGTACCTTTACAGTTTCCAAGAGAAGAAAAAACCTTTCTTTTTGCTACAGTGATTCCATAGTCATCTCCATTTGAAGTGGGATAAGAGAACATCAGGCTTCAGTACTGGGGCCTGTCCACTTTCATCAATTATCTGGATGAGGAGACTGAGTGCACCCTTAGTAAATATGCAGATGACACCCAACTGGGTGGCTCTGTCAATCTGCTAGAGGATAGGGAGGCTTTGCAGTGGGACCTGGGTGGGCTATACGGATGGGCCAAAGCTCACTATATGATGTTTAACAAGGCCAGGCCAAGGGCCAGGTCCTCCATCTGGGTCACAACAACCCCATGGCAAGCTACAGATTTGGGAATGTGTGATTGGAAAGCTGCAGCTCAGAGGGATGGTGGGGGTCCTGGTTCACAGTTGATTAAATATGAGCCAGCAGTGTGCCCAGGTGGCCAAGAAAGTCAGTGACATCCTGGCTTGTATTAGAAACACTGTGGCCAGCAGAACAGAGAGGTGATTGTCCCCCTATACTTAGCACTGGTGAGGCCACACCTCAAGTACTGTATCCAGTTCTGGGCCGCTCACTACAGGAAGAACACTGAGGTTCTAGAGTGTGTTCAGAGAAGGGCAATGAGGGTTGTGAAGGGCCTGGAGCACCTGGCCTATGACGAGCATGTGAGGTAGCTGGGGTTGTTCAGTCTGGAGAGGAGGAGTCTGAGGGGAGACCTCATCGCTCTCTACAATTACCTGAAGAAGCATTGGAGCCAGGAGGGTCCCAGTCTCTTCTCCTTGATGTCAAGCAACAGGACTAGAGGAAATGGTTTCAAGCTGCACCAGGGAATGGTGTTCAAGCTGGATGCTAGGAAATAATTCTTCACAAAGAGGGTTATCAAACTGCCCAGGGCAGTTGTGGAGTCACTGTCCCTGGAAGCGATTAAGCAGTGTGTGGACCTGGCACTTCAGGATGTGGTTTAGTATCAACCCTGCAGTCCTGGATCGAAGGTTGGACTGGATAATCTTTGAGGTCTCTTTGAAGTGGATGTTTTCTGTGATTCTGTGATTTTCACAGATTCACAGAAAGTTATGGGTTGGAAGGGACCTCTAGAGACCAGAGTCCAATCCTGCCAAAGCGAGGGTCACCTAGGGCAGGTCACACAGGAATGCATCCTTGAGGGTTTTGAAAGTCTTCAGAGAAAGAGAGCCTACAACCTCTCTGGGCATCCATAAAGTGTCTCACCATAAAGAAGTATTTCCTCATGTTCAGGTGAAACTTCCTATGTTCTAGCTTGTGTCGGTTGCTCCTTATCCTATCACTGGGCACCACCTTCATCTTGACACCCACCTCTCAGTATTTATGGATGTTGATAAAATCATCTCTCAGCTTTCTCTTCTCAAGACTGAACAGCCCCAGATCTCTCAGTCTTTCCTCATAGGAGAGATGCTCAAATCCCGCAATCATCCTCATAGATCTCCACTGGACTTTCTCCAGCAGACCCCTGTCTCTCTTGAATTGGAAAGCCCAAAGCTGGACAGAGTGATTTTAAATTATTTTCAGTCTTCCCACCTGCTAAAACCTAATAAGCAGCTACCTATCTGCCTCATTGCTCTGTTTCTCACTGGTGGGTGGAGTGCACCATCTTTGAAGAAATATATTGCTCCTCCATCCAATCAGATAAGGGGCTGCACTGATCTGTTTCTTACTGGTATCGTTGATCTCCTCTGCTTCACAAATATCTCCACAACTATTTTAATTGCTAACAATTAACTGCAGATAGAGATAGAAGGAAGAAAGATTTTCAGAACCAGATACTTCCACACTCCCAAATTCACAGAATCAGTCAGGGTTGGACAGGACCACAAGGATTATCTAGTTCCAACCTCCCTGCCATGGGCAGGGACACCCTGCCCTAGATCAGGGGTAAATTAATGCTAGACAAGACACAGGGCTTCAATGTGAATCTAGCATGTTGAATTGGCCTCACTTAGGCCGTGTGGGAGTGGGAAAGACACAGACTCATACCAATATGGTACATAGGTGGTCAATCCATTTATTGAAGCTAAGCATGGTGCTTATATTGTGGATCTGGTACAGAGGTGTGCATAATTCTGATAGGCTCATAAAGCAGAGTATGGGCTGTCCACACACATAGAGGCAGACCTGACCAACTACCCCCCTTAATCCCCCTTTGCACAGCTAGCCACAACATTTGCTTGTTCCCAGGGCTAACTAGCCTGCCCCCTCTTCGAGACCCTCTCACACGGCTCAACTACAGATAGCAGCTTCTCTGCTAGCCTCCCAAGGCCACTTTTCTGCAGTTGTGCCTCCTTATCAGAATGACCTAAGTTTGTTCAGTTACTCAGCCCTGCTCAAACCCCGACAGATCCCACATTGAGTTTATGTCTTAAAGATACGTCCCAAAACACACCTCTATTGTTCTATACTCTAAGGAACTTTTTCCTTGTCAAGTGCTTATCCTCTAAATGACTCACAAATAACATCACTTGCATTCTTCTTTTAAATGAGATAGATTAAATGTATCAATTTACTTAAATTTAATTTGCTTTCATGGAAATTCCCTCTGAGTGTCACAGTGCACCTGCTGCAGATTGAGTTTAGTTCTGTGACACAGCAAATGCCATAGTGGGTAAAATGATTTTATTAGACCCAGCAAACCATTCTCTGTAGTATAGAAGTTACTGTTAGTGGTTGTTTAAAGAAAATGAGAAATAATCCTTCAGTATATGAATAAAAAAAAACCCAAAATTAAAAAAAAAAAAACAAATATTGTCTAGAATAATCATTGATTTTTTTTTTTCTTACAGCTCAGTTCCCAAACCCTTTCGGAATCTACTTTATCCTTTGAGCACTACAAAAATCTTCTGACAATGAGTTCCAGAGTTGAAGCATGCTGTGTGAGAAAAGTGCTTCATTTTTACCTTAATCCAGCAGCATGATAATTTTCTCATTTGCACCCACTTCTTTTATAGCAAACATGGTTGTTCCAATGATCTGTGCTGTTTATTATTTGATATACTCTATAGTTTTGTCCTTAAGCCATTTTTTTTTTCCTTTTCAAAGGCATATAACCTTAGTCTAATTGTTCTTCACACAAAAACCTCTTCCTAGCTGACCTCTTCTGCCCTTGTCTGATTCAACAATTTTTCTATTGGAAAAAGAGGGGACAGAAATTCATACAGTATTTGGGACATGAGATGATCCTGGCTGTATACAGAGGAAAAATTATGTCTGCTATTCTGTTCTCGATGCTTTGTTATTCCTATGATCTCCAGCTTTCACTGAGCACCTTTGAAATAACTCTGAATGTCTTTCCAAAATACCTGTATCTCATTTATGAACCCATGGGAGTGTAAAAATTGATAGGATTATGCTTTCTTGCATCTATTACTTTTCATTTATCAGCACTGAATTTTGTCTCCCGTTTTATCTCCAGCCACCCAAAATCACAATATCTGTTTACCCTTTTGTTGTCAGTTTCTGTCAGCCTGAAGAATTCTGTAGTATCAGCAAACTCAGTCACCTCATAAAGCACCTGCTTTTCCAAACAATTTTTAACTGCAATGAACAGTACATATTCTGCCAACGTTTCCTCTTTATCTGTACTGACTACCACTTTGCATTTTGAAAACTGCAAATCTACCCCTACACTTCCCTCCCTATCTTTTCACCTACCGTTCCGCTTTTCTCCATAACTGTAGTTAATCTTGGATGCAGTCGATAATAATTTCATGCAGGATTCTAGGTCCTTTTTTCCAGTTCCAAAAGACTTGAGTGTAGTTGCCGTTCCTCTATTAAAAAAAGAAGATAAAGTCACTTTGTTGACCTTTCAGAGCCCAGCAGCAGGGCAGCAAATTGAACCTGCATCTTCTGTCTACTCCTGACCATTAAGCTGTTTCCTTCTTTATACCACTGCTGTTGAATGTAGCCAGGACATACTTCTACTGAGTTCAAACAAGTGCTACCAATAATTTTTTACAGAAAACAGGAGGACAGATGCAAACTTCAAATTAGATGCCAGTTAGTATCAGCAGTTAGCAGTAATTTACTTGGCTGTCCATTCCTGTGTTTTCCTGCAGCCATCCAATATGTCAGAAAGCCCTTCATTATCTCTGTTGCATATCTTAAATTCCTACCTAATTTCCACTGAAATTAATTTTGTTTTCTAGTCTGACTTACACACACATCAGAGAGATACAGAAGTAAAATTATTATGTTTTAACTTTATAGGGCAGTTATTTTTTCCTTTCTATGATCTAAACTTTATAGGACAGTTATTTTTTCCTTCCTCTAAGCTTTTTCCTTGATTACTGCATCTCCCTGTATTTTCTACAAACAAATGCTTAGTTTAATGTGCCAAGTAAATTCTCTTTCAAATTTGGATGAACTCATCCAAAATCTGAAAGAAAGACTTATATATAACAAAACCCTGATGTTTAGAAAATCAGCACTTTCCTTCATCATACAATATCCATTCCCAATCAAAAGGAGTACTTTAACTAGCTGAATCAAAGCACATCTATGCCTACTTCTGCTCTTCTATATGGCTACTCCATTTCAGCAATTCACATTTTCACTATGTATGTTGAGTATATGAAGAGACATTAGAACATAGTAGTGTGACAGAGTTGTGGAGGTGTATTAGCTTAGTCAGCTTTCATGCTGACTGCAGTGATAAAAATGAGATGAACCAGTGGGTAAAAAATACATAGAGATATAATAACCAATCTGCTTCTTTCCCACTCATCTCTGGCTTCATGATGCTGAAAATCTCACTGGCTCAGCCTGGGGAAAGAAATCTTTCCATAATCCTACAACAGTTACAGTCTACCATACAAATCAAAGTAATATGGTAATCAGCAGATAAGCACAATAACACATGTGGCGTTAAATGAATTCTCTTGTTCTCTCGTGGGGAGGAAGGGAGAGACTTATTTGTTCAATATACCATTATAAAATTATCTAGGTTTAGGGAGAAAAATAAAACAACAGAGAGTACATTTAAAATTCTTATCTTCTGCCTTTTTGTATTTTTTTTGCTAAAACTTATTGATGAATAATTTAGAACTGTGTCTTAGCTATTCTCCTCTCTATATAAAAATGTAATCTGACTTAATTATGTGTCATCACTGTAATAATAGTAAAAGAGATCCACTCTGGGGATAAGTAGAATATATAGTGTTTTATGAGAAGTCCAAAAGACATTATTTTAATTTATACAAAGTGGGGTTTAGCACTTTAAATGCTTTTATTCGTAAGATAGTTTCCAAGCATCGCAGCGGCCTCCTACCAAGTAAAGGGAGTTGCACAGCAGATGAATACAAAGGGTGGTGGCAGCCTTGGTTAAAGGCTGACAGGCTAATCATGAGGATTTTCCCACCTGGAGTTCTGTGTGCAGTTCTGGAGCCCCCAACACAAGAAGGACATGGAACTGCTGGAGCAGGTCCAGAGGAGAGCCACGAAGATGATCAGAGGGCTGCAGCAGCTCTGCTATGAGGACAGGCTGAGAGAGTTGGGGCTCTTCAGCCTGGAGAGGAGAAGGCTTCCAGGAGACCTTAGAGTAGCTTTCCAGTATCTGAAGGGAGCCTACAGGAAGGCTGGGGAGGGACTATTTACAAGGTCTAGTGATGTCAGGACGAGGGGGAATGGGTTTAAGCTGGAAGAGGGGAGATTTAGACTGGATGTTAGGAGGAAGTTCTTTACAGTGAGGGTGGTAAGGCACTGGAACGGGTTGCCCAGGGAGGTTGTGGATGCTTCATCCCTGGAGGTGTTTAAGGCCAGGCTGGATGAGGCCTTGAGCAACCTGCTCTAGTGGGAGGTGTCCCTGCCTATGGCAGGGAGTTGGAGCTGGATGATCCTTGAGGTCCCTTCCAACCTAAACCATTCTATGATTCTATGATTCCATGATTTTATGCACTCATTCGTGAATGTGAAGTTGTTAAGGAGTATTTTAAGCACAAGAAATAGAGAGAATGGAAAACTTCCAGCAACCCAAGAAAAATCTATTTAGTTGACCCCTATCCATGCCACATCAAAAAAATCCGTGCTGTAGAATTAATTATAAACAAAATTAGCAACAGTTTTTGCTATTGTTTCTTTAGCCAAGTGGAGAAATGTGTAAGGAACATTTCAAATGAGGCCACACCACAACAGTATTTAAAGCTATCTCCTAAGTCCAAATTCATGCACACATTTTCATCAGAAGGGAAGTAGACTGGATGCAGACAAAATGACTCAGAGGTGTAAGTCACACAGTACAGCCAAGGGCAATAAACATTGCATCATCTTGGACAGGAGATAACATTTTTATTTCATTAGAGTAGCACATATAATCAGACATTCTGTTCCTAAATGATAATATTCACAGTGGCTGAATCTAAATATTGTGTTACTGAGACGAGGAACTACAGAAACATACACCCTTTTTTGTGTGCAAACTGAGCTTCTCTCTAAAAAGGTATATTCAGAACAATGTGCATCATAACTGCATAAATATTTAGTACAACTATATCTAGTTGCATCTTTATGTCCAGGTCACACATGTCTAAGGAGTTTATTGTATTTCCTGATTGAGAAAAGGCTCACAGCCAGGTAACAAAGATGGTCATACCGTGGAAAAACAGAAGTTTAACAACGAAACAATATCCCAGATCATTAACTGCAATTGCTCCTGTCCTCAGAGAGCTGGCACAAAATAGCCTTGTTTCCTAGCATGGAACATCTACCTTTTCTGAGATCCAATCTCTAAAATGCAGAAGGTTAACATTTCAAGTATTAGTGAAGGAAAATCTGATTTACACATAATGTATGTTCATTATTGTTTACATTTGCCTAAAACTACATGATTTCTTTTTTAAGAGAATTCACAAAGGGCTGATTTAAAAACAGAAACTGCTGGAAAACACTACTCAAAGTTAATTTTCCCTTGTTAGTCCTTTTATCCTGTAAGTTTACACCAGATATCAGCTGCTCAATGGACTGCAGTTATTGCAAAAGGCCTGAATTTGGTCCAGTAATCTAAGTTACTTTAAGCAAATTCAAATGTACCAAGCTAAAAAGTGAAGCTCAGCTTGCAAAAACGGACAATGATCTGAGGAAGCTGATTTAAATCCCCTCTAAATGCCTTGTTTTTAAGAAGGAAAAATGATCAGAACTTTCTGAAGGCCAAATCAGCAAGCCAGTGCAATGAGCAGGCAACTGCACAACAAATCTATTTGATCACACTGGGACAGATGTTTAGTGCCACCCCTCTTACTTAAGAGCTTTTTGAAGGTCTTCAAGTTGTGACACAACTGCCAGCTACAGCTCCCTCTCTTCTCATTTCAGAGAAAAGATGAATTATCACCATTCTTTTGTCACAGTTTAATTATTTATTGGGCTCTCTATTCATGTCACAATCTCAGTAATGGCTTAATTTTGGTTTAATCCAAACTGAAATCACTTTACATGCATTCTCTCACAAGAGATAGTCCTTTGGGAGGTTTAAAAACAGATTTCAGTTCAGATTATGGTTTTAGAGAAAAGCTCATGGAGGTTTTCATGATATTGACAATAGTACATGCTACATAGAAAAAACTTGTTTTAATTTATGACAAAACAACATTTAATGCATATGTGAAGTCTTTTTATATACTATTTCCTTAGTGCTATCAGGCTTCCACACATTCAATGGCAATGGATGAAAATGTGAAGTAGAAGGGAACTGAAGTCTGAGGTACTTGATTTTTATTTATATATATATATATATATATATATATATTGCTTGAGTTGGTTTAGGTTCATAAAAACTGGCTTTATAAAAAGCCAGAGAGCAGAATAAGTGTAAATATGCTAATTGCACTGTGGGTTTCACAGCATATGACAAGGGGAAAATGCAAAGACAAAAATGGCATAAAACAATGGAGCCAGGGAAAGAGACTAAAAAAACCCTAAACACTGCAATCTAAAAGAGCTGCTGTAGCAGAAAGGAATAATTCACTGAGAAGCTGATGCTGAAAAGAAACAGAAATGAGTGCGTTGAATTGATGGGCATTCTTTATCTCTTTAGCAATGCAGAGTTCAGCTGAAGTAAATTGAGTGCAGACTGTAATGTCAAAGGCATGCATAGAAAAATGTCTCAAATCCTCAGTTGTCTTCTTTGGGTCCACAATATTCTTTCCTTCTCCACTTTTAGCTCTGATTCCTCATATAATGTGATGTTTCAATTGACATGAATGTGGAAGTGAGGCTAATAAGAAGTCGAACTTCATCTGTAATGTTTATAAAATACAAGATTTCTGGAAATATGGAAAGTGGCTTTTTTTTTTCTGGTGGGATTTAGTCTTTATAACCACATCCTACCGACATAGGTTGGCAGTCAGTAGGCAGCTGGATAAGTAGAACCTTGGGCATCTAATTGAGATACTAGCCTTAAACAACATGAACTTCCTTCATTAACTTTCAAAGGCACCTATTTGTCTCTAGACTGCTAAAATGAGAGAGTAAGTTCCTACACAGCCATGAGGGGAATCACGAGTGTTGCTGGTATGCTGCCTGATATATGAGAAGAGAACCAGAAGTCACCTCACATGTTCTAAAACACAGAATCAACCAGGTTGGAAGAGACCTGAAAGATCATCCAGCCCAACCTATCTATATAAAATTTGTATTTGATTGCACTCATTTCTCAAGATAAATCATTTAGCTCAGGACATTATCATAAGAAAGCACGATTTTTAGCAGTGTGGTTCCAGTTTGCTTCATAAGACAGTATGTAGAGATAGTTTACCAGAAACTGATGCATTTAGCATTTGCAGCATCTTTCTACAGCTTTAGGAATTACAGGGCACAATAAGTGTGGGCCACCAAAAGCTTCTAAGACTAAATGTATGGATCAGATGTTCCTAAACTTTCTTCTCATAGGACTGCTATTGTTTAAAAAGTTTTAAGTAATTAATGTGGTTGCTCAGATTCTCACAAGGAACCTTCCAATGCTCATTTCTAGCTGATGGGAGATTAATATTGTGGGGAAAAAAGGAGAAACTTCATTGAACGTATTAGCTTTCATGAGACATCTATAAGATAGAATGAGAAAACAAAAGGGGTTAAAGACTGCTGAAAAGTCTCCTACTGAGATAACTTGTTATACAAAAGGGTAAGTGCTAAAAAGCTTTCAAGCACTGCCTCTCCTGTCTAGTTTGGGAAAGTACTATCTGAAAGGCAGGTCATGCTTCGAAAAGTAAGGAGCATGATCCTCTTCTGGCTTGCAAATCATAGAATCATAGAATCATAGAATCATAGAATGGTTTAGGTTGGAAGGGACCTCAAGGATCATCCAGCTCCAACCCCCTGCCACAGGCAGGGACACCTCCCACTAGAGCAGCTCGCCCAAGGCCTCATCCAGCCTGACCTTAAACACCTCCAGGGAGGAAGCATCCACCACCTCCCTGGGCAACCCATTCCAGTGCCCTACCACCCTCACTGTAAAGAACTTCCTCCTAACATCCAGTCTAAATTTCCCCCCTTCCAGCTTATACCCATTCCCCCTCGTCCTAACAAATGTCTATCTACGAGACAGAAGGGGATTTTAAATGGGATCGCTCATTTGTCTGCTGCTGAGACAGACTTGCTGGAGACAATTTTAATAGGCATCAAAAGGAATTAGAGTAGTATGAGTTCATCTTTTTTCCATTACAGAAGGTCTCATGTACTTGTTTCTCATCCTTCTCCCAAAATAATAAATATTTTAAAAACTCTGAGGACAATTCTTTATCATCACCACTCTGAGCTACTGGCTTCATGCTAGTTTTAAAGTCGGCATACTTATCAAACCTGTTTTATTAAACTCATGGGATGAGAGCCTTTTAGGTCACTAACGTCAGGGCCAAAGTTGCAGAACAGCTGCTAGCAAGGTTGTGGGCTTGGAGTCAAGCATTTTGGAGCTTTATTATTTGCAGCTTCACCTGTTTCTCTGGTATAAAATGAACTATTTATGAAGTAACACACCATATATGTTAGGGTTTCACATGTTCTGGTTCAGTGCCAAGCTATGGAAATTCACTACTGCCTTAATGGCTTGGGCTACCTCACAAAGAATGAACTAAACCAGGAAATTACAGAAGGTAACAGAGCAGCCTCAGCACATGGGACAAGTCTGCAGGTGACGAATTGTGACATGGAGTGTATGACTTATCAAGGATAGTGTTACAACTGTGTCTTGTCTGTTTAGGTAACAATATCTGATCTATATCAGAGGATGCTCTATCAGGTATTATATCAGAGGATGAATANAAGCAGCATTGTACCCAGTCAGGTTTTGACTGTCTGAGAATGGAGACTCCAGGAACTCTCTGAGTAACCTGTTCCTGTATTTCACCACACTCACTCGTTGAGGTTGGACTAGATGATCTTTTGAGGTCCCTTCCAGCCCCTGACATTCTGTGTAAGTCTTGTGTTCAGATATAATTTCATCTGCTGTAATTTTTGTGTTTCCTCCTGTTGTGTCACTGGGCACTAACAGGGCAGAGTCTGCCTCCCTCTTCTTTATTGCTTCCCATTATATATATATACACACTTGCAAGAGGCCCCTCAGCCTTATCTTCTACAGCCTGAACAGTCTCAACTCTCTCAGCCTCCCCACAGATGAAAGATATTCCAGCCCCATAATAATCTTTGTAGACCTGTGCTGGACTTGCTCCAGTATACTCATGTGTCTCTTGCTGAGCCCAGAACTGGACACAGGACTCTAGCTGCGCTCTCACCAGTGCTAAGTATAAGGGCCACCTCTCTCTACATTTTGCTGTAACAGTGGTCATCTTTTTGCTGCCATCAAGATTTTGCTCAACAGGCTGCTTGCCACTCAGGCAACACCTTGCATGTACTTGCACATGGATTTAAGCCTCTCAAGTTGCAAGGCTTTGTATTACTCTGTATTGAATTTTGTAAGATTCCTCTCTGCCCACTTCTCCAGCCTGCCAAGGTCTCTCTGAAGGAGGCACAACCATTTGGTGTACCACTAAGTCCTCTCAGTTTTGATCACCTACAAACTGTCTGAGGGTACATTCCATCTGCCTGCCTTTCGCCCAGAAAGGTTATTTAATTCCATTCTATGTGTGAATGTGTTTGCAGCATTCACCTTAATGTGACCCTGAACTTGCTGTAGATATATAGCTTATTATAATGTAACTTAATAAAATAATAACAACAACTACCTTCCGTAAATCTTCCTTGTTCCTCAGAAAGTGAAGTTCAGCCCCTCTGAACCCCTTCAGAGAAGAAGAGTGACAGCCAGACATCAAGAAAAGGAGAGAAAGAGAAAAAAATAAGGCTAGAAGAAAAAGATTTTTCCTATAAGAAATAAAATAAAAAAGGAGTCTTGTTTACAAAAAACTCAGGAAATAAAAATAGCTAAAATGGATTTATTAGATTTTGTCTAGATACAATTGTTCAAAATTGAAGTGGTTAAATATGACTTAGCTTAATTCATTTCTAGTATGCATTAAATTAAACAGAATTAAGGTCTTCTTTACTTCTAACAAGGCTGTCTACACAGGGATTTAATGCAGCTCAAGTGTGAACTTTAGCATTTAATTTGGATTGACTTTCCTAAATGTCCCAGTGCAGAAGAGTACTACTAGCTTCCAGAGTGGCAAAAATTAAAACCAGACAACAGGCAATGGATGGCAGCCAGGTAAAGGTAAAAAGTAATTAAAAGAAGACAAAAAGTGTTTCCAGAAGGAATTATGAGAAGCCAGATTCTGGCCAAGAGGTGATCAAAGCCATTACCAGCACACAGGAAAAGAGCCAGCAACAGATGAAGGGTAAATATAAAACAGATCAAATACTGCCAGTTTGAGACTGGCATTACAGAAGATCTGAAGCACATGAAAAGATACAGAATTACTGCTGAGATAGAACCTGCTAAAAAGGAAGATAAATACAAACAAACAATGACAAAAAACACATGAAAAACCAACTAGACTGTTACAGGCAGCCAAAGAAATTGAGAAGTTTTTAAGAACTAGAGGATTCTCCTAGCTTTTAAAAAAATACGTACTAAAAGACACATGTAATGAGTCTTTGGAGATGCAGATGAGCCAAAACTGGAGGCTGGAAGACAAATTACCTCGTAGAAGGGAAAGACACTTTGGTTAGAATAATGACTATGAGGCCTTTCACCTTTATTTCAGGGCAGAACAACAAGACACTGGTACACATATTGTACCTGCTCACGTATTACAGTTATTTTGTACCCATAAAGCAAACTGATGACTGACTCACTGAGTGCTTGCTACCTATTTCCAGTAAGTAGCAGATTGTAGGGAAGTGAAAACTGAGCGAGATTTTTAATTTAAATAGAGTCCAAAGTAAAAGCAATTGGTAGCCAGACTAATCAGACAGCAGCACAGATGTATGATTTGACATCTGGTAGAATGGTTTTTGGTGCCTGTACAGAAAGTCCCATTACAAAAAAAAAATTGCAGCTTCACCTGTTCTCCAGATGAGTCACAGTGACTGAAAAGTAAAGCTACAGCTCCACTGCTGATCTTTGTTGTCTGTTGTCACAAATGGCCCAGGGAAAGATGAACTAGCCAGCTGAGTAGCCTCTTTCTATGCCATTCATCATATCATTCTGTAAACTAAAAGCTTCTGAAAATACTATTCTTTTCAACCTTAGCAGACAAATGGGAGAACTCATTTGAGAGACCATCCTTTGTCTTAGACTCCATTTTTTTTTCCTCACAAAGTTTTGAAGTCATAAGATAACGTCTAATCAAGCAAGGCCACGTTGAGCAGATAAACGGGCTTCTGTAAAGCACCTGTGTCCCAGTCCGGAGGAGTCCTGGGTATGGGGGGGTTCGGATTCTCAGGCACGGAATTAAGGCACAAACGGCGTCAAAGGCATAGGCTAGTGTTATTGCACACACACGAGGATAGGGAGGGATGAGGAGAGGGAAAGAGAAAGAGAGATGGGGGTGGAAAGAGAAAGAAAAGAAAGAAATACTCCCACGCAGAGAGAAGGTCACCCCGGAGTCATTCGGCATCCCAAAAGTCTGTTTGAAGAGAGTGGGTGGAGAGTGCTCTGTCTGCTGGTTGCAGCTTCTTTCTTTTCCCTGGCTGCCTCACCCAATACACGTTTTTCTGAGAATCACTTAGCACCTTCCAGGAGTGATTTGCTTAGCCAGGCCCACTGGCCAGTTGTGTTGGGCATGCTGGGTGTGGTAGGAGGTTTCCAGAGTTGAGCCCCCGCTGTCTGGCCGGTTTCTCCAAAACGCTTGCTGCTGTTGATAAACCAGGAGCTGCCGGACTGTGGTTGGCTCAGAATCAGCATCACCTGCCACAACAGGAAGCCTTCACCTCCTGTGTGTGTTAGGTGACGGGAGCTCAGTTCCAGGTGTGGTGGTGCAGAGTGGTGGTCTTTCAGTCCATGCAAGCTCAGCAGTCAGGCAGGTGGTTCCACGTTAGCATGCACAAGCTCACTCTGCGTTCCTTGGCTGGTTTCTCGTCCAGTTGTTGCACAGTGGGGAGCTCCTGGGGGTCTGAGCTCATGCAAGAGGGGATTTTTGGGACAGTGAGTACAAACAGAATGCTGACTCAGCACTTCTCAGAAACATAGCTCAAAACAATTTTTTTTCTGAGATGTTGGGTCATATTGTTTATCTCAGTCTCTGACAACCTGCCTCCTCCTCCTTATCTTAAAATATGAGGTCCAAAGAAAAGAGATGAATAAAGGCAAGCTTCAGTTCTGAGACTGCTTTTAGCAAACCACAGCAAGATGTAAAAAAACCCTCAGACTTTAGAGATACGCAGTGGAGCCTACATTGGTACATTTAGTAAGAAAATTAACTTAAACAAATTCTCAGTGTTTGAGCTAGAATTATCCCAGAAGACTGCAGCACAGGCAGAATCTGAGAAAAGTCCAAGAGAGTTAAACATCAGTTTTGCCTATGTTCTCAGTTTAGCTGCAAGCTTGGGTTAGCACTTATGAGGCACAGATTATGTGCACATGTATTTTCTATAAAGAACACTACAGTGCCAGAAGAAACAGAGTTTTTAACCACATTTATCTGACGACCTGCCCTTAGAGCCCTCACCTGCTACTTTGCTAAAATTTCACTCTTCATAAAGTAGGAGCTCAGTCTAGCCATATGCAATGCATTCTTGCCTAAATTAATTTACAGCAAAAAAGAACTATTTATTTCCTGCCCTTGGTATAATCCGATTGGCTTTTGTGACAGCTGTAAAAGGAAAGCTGCTAAGAGACACAATCGCATCTGACAAAGAACATGCTAATGAAATCAGGATTTCTAAAGGGAAGTGATTCTGACACATTAGAAATTATAGCTTTATATGGTTACTGCACAAGTTTTCAGCCCTTCTTCCCACAGTAACAGCAGGCTCTGGTAAATTTGAGGAACACTCTGTCTGCTCATCATGTTATATAAAATCAACCTCCAGCCATATCTGGGTGATTTCCTACAGTGAAAGACTCAGAAACAGAAGGTAAAAATTCCCCATTTGGCATCTTAATCTTCTATTAATGATGCAACCTGTACTGTACCATCTGAAAAACATGAATCAAAGTTGAGCCCACCCTTCCACAAATAGAACTCTTTACCCTATAATGTGGTGATCTTTCTCTTTCAAATTGCTTCTTACAGATTTTTAAAAGGCACTTTAGTCCTTAAGTGTAAAATTTGCATTCAAACTACTGTACAAAGAAATGCTAACAATGATTTTGAAGTAATTTTTACACTTTAGTCCTTAAGTGTAAAATTTGCATTCAAACTACTGTACAAAGAAATGCTAACAATGATTTTGAAGTAATTCCTTCCAACAAAGAGCACAGACTTCTGATCACACACCATCAGAGAAGATGGAAGTGTACAAGGAGCATTTTTCTTATTTCATTAGCAGCTATTAGAAACCCACAGGGGGAACATAATGACCAGCGGAAAAAGGGCAGAGCAGACTTCAGTGAACAAAACAGATGTTTAGTGCATATAGATATTATCCAACACCAGCATCAAACTAGTGAGTTTGGCCATTTAGGGCATCTCCTAGGAAACCATCAGATAACATTAAAAGATATTGACTAACATAAAAAGAGCTGCAGGGGAAATGGTGTATATTAGATAGAAATGGGATGTGCTTCTAAATGCAGCAGTTCTAATTTCTGCTGAGGAAAAAAAAAAAATGGATCTATTTTTCTAGATACATATTGTGGTTTTAGTTAAAAGGCTTAAAATTTGCTGTATGTTTCTGTATCTTGACACTGCAGTCTTTAACTAAGCAGTGCATAAAATGCAGTGCAAAGGTCCATTGCAAAGCAAAAGAATACCAAAAATATCCCTTAAATATGTTGCAACTTGTACAACATCTAACATTGTTTTGTTGTTCTTGTTGTTGTTTTCTTTCCTCTGCCAGTTCTTTCTGGCTGGAATTTTCCACACAGTCTGAGAGTTGTAATACTGGCAAAGGCATGGGGCATTTTATTTCCTTTACTGTCCTTTGAGAAAACCTTCTTCGCATTGTGCCAAAACTCATTTTAATTGACCAGGAGCAAATGGTCGCATGTCCATCACAGCAAGTAAAGTCTCCTCACTCATAACTACAGCATTTCATTCTGCTTTGCCCAGGAAGAGGAGGTGTTTGATTTTCATTTTTTTAAAACATATTTTCATTTCCTCTATCAGATTTTGTGTCTGATCAACAATGTTTATTACCTCAGAGTTTCTTTTCAAGAGTATTAAGGACATTGTTTTGCCCTCTCTGTAGTCAGCAAGCGGAAAGGTTAGCTCCAAATTTGGCTAATGAGGGCTTTGCTGATCTGTTCACGTTGGCCGTTATGCCTTTTGGGCATGATCAATCAGAGCGTAAGTTGCCAGGAGATTTGCTTCAGCCCTGGTGGATGATTTCTTGAGGCCTACCAGACCATCAGCTTGCTCAGTTCTCTGTCTCTGTGGCAAGGGACAACGACAAATATTCACCTCTAGATAAATTGCTAGCTATTAGTGCACATTATGTTTCGTCTTCAATTTTGTGTATTTGCTTGAGGTGTTTAGGTCAAGTTGTATTGCCAGTTCAGCTGAATTCATAAAACCAGGGCAAAGGCTGTAATTTAAATGCAGGGATAGAGTATGGAGAAAGGAATCACTTCACGAACTCTGGTATTTCACTTTTTTCTGAACTGAGATTTAGCTAATATACAGAGTTCTCTACACATAGCTGCATTGCATCAATAATCTAAGTTTCAAAGGCAATCAATCCAGACCTTGCACACCATGGAGTTAAGCTTGGTAGATTTGGTGAGAATTGAGGAGCAGATAGTGTATCAATTGCTGAAACGATCTACCCTTTCAATCCTCTAAACCATACGGCTGTCACAGCTCCCCTTAGCTCCTGTATAATACTCTGCATACAGCCCATGCCTTCCTGGGAGGCTAGGCACATCAGTGTGCAGAGTATCAGCACAGCACCAACACTGTGCTTAGGGGTCCCTGTTTGGAGACGTGATAGTCATCTGGCTCACTCAAAGATCAGAGATTTATGAAAGGACAAAGGTCTGCCACCCTCCAATTTGACCCAGGAGGCTCTGTTATATAACAGACAAGCTATCAGAAAAAGCTCTCTGAAATATAAACCTAGCTGAACGTCTTTTGATGTTTGTATTTTATTTTCCAGATGGAGCACTGCCAAATAACACCTGCATAGACAGTTAAGCTTGATCATTTACAGAACTTCAAAGGGTTTGATTGATCAGCTTAGATGTCAGCAATTTTGTAATATGCCTGGGCACCAAAAGAGCAGAGCAAGTTGGGGAATGCAGTGGGAAAAAAATACGTATTCTGACTGCGTCCTTCACACAAAATTACAAGCATTTTCAACAACAAAGTAATTCACTTCATCCCATAGACGGCCTGCAAGTTCAGGACGATAAAAGTGAAAAGCATCTTTAACTGACAATTTAAGCTCAAATCATTTTTGACTGCCAAGGTGTGGTATCATCCAGAAGAACTGATGCTATAGTAGTACCTTCAAATTACGGGGTTATAGCATGTCTACTCAACACGCAGGTCTTACCGAGAGAGATGAGGGGAGGGATAGGAGTTAAATGGATAGCAAAAAAAAAAATGCTTTCTCTAAGCTCTAAAGCTAATTAAGGGTAAGAATTTGTATACATATTTATACATAACTCAGAATAAAATTAAAATGGAAGACTTTGACTGACACCGAGTACCAATCGTACTTCTCCTTTCAGTTTTCCTATTTAATCCTCTGCATGGTTTTTTTTTGCTTTTTAAAGGAAGGTCTGGGGAAAAAATTACATCTCCCTTGTCAGCAAAGGAAATTTAAAACAATGTTATTTTCTGAAAATGGTGGTCTACGGAAATTACATGTTTGTGTAAAGCCAACCCATTCCACCCCCTACCCAAAAATAATTCAAGGCGGGTTGTTGTGTCAGCAGTTGTCAGTCTTCGTTAGTAACCATCAGGGCTGAGATAACCACTAATGTCCTCTAGTTGATGAGTATAAAGGGCATGAAAAGCAGAGACTAAAACTCAGTGCTTGGAAATAGAAGAAGTAAAACTCTCCCATAGATTTTCTGTGTGTAACAGAACTGTCGGCACATTTTGTAATGAGTTTCTCACCCCAACAGAGCTAAATAATACTCCAATAACTGTAATCTAGATATCCATCCAATAGTAAGTTAATTAAATATTACAATAAATGAAACAAGAATAATTACATCGAAGATCCCAAGCAGTGTAAACAGAAATGGTTCACTAATACTAACATATATATCTAACAAGTCACAAACATGCGAGATTAGAAATCTCTGCATCAAGATGAATGGGCTAAAAATTATAAGCAGTAGCATACAGTATAAGCAGTAATAGTACCCTGACTATTCTACCCAAAACCTAGCTTTCAATATTTTCAAGGGCTTTGTGGACTAAAAATCATCAAATATATAGCCTCTAAAATTACTTCTTCACATCACAAAACCTGGTCTTAACTGATAACCTTTACTCACTGGAACATTCATACCAACACAAATATACCTGACAATCCTCACTGGATCAGTAGGGAACATCAGAATGATACAAACAGGAATCCATTTTGTCTTATGTTCTGAGAGCATTGATACTGTTTTTTCCCCCAAATCACTATCAGAAGGATCATACTGCTTCTCCAGATGTGCCTCTTTTGTCAGAGAGAGAAGTCCGACAAAGGCTATCTCAAGCTTCACCATTGTGTCATTTCTCTTTAACTGAGGATCTTTTTCAAAGGGGGCACACATAGACACCAATCAATTTCACCAATGTTTCCAAAATGTTACAAGTGTCTTTTAATAGAATCATCTATTGGGTTGGAAGGGACCACAAACATCATGTAGTTCTAATTCCCCTGACACTGCCCAGGACACATTCCACTAGACCAGGCAGCTCAAAGCTCCATCCAACCTGGCCTTGAATCCTTCCAGGAGTGCGGCATCCACAGCCACTCTAGACTACCTGTTCTCGTGTACCATCACCCTCACCGTTGAGAACTTCTTCCTTACATCTAATATAAATCTGTCCTCCTTAATTTGAAACCATTATCCCTCGTACAATCACTACATGCCCTTATAAAGTCTTTCTAACTTTCTTGTAGACCCCCTTTTAACTACTGGAAGACTGTTACAAGGTCTCCCCAGAGTCTCCTTGCTCCAGGCTGAATAATTCCAACTCTTTCAGCATGTCCTCAGAAAAGAAGTGCTCCAGGCTCCCTGATCCTTTTCATGACCCTCTTCTGAACTTACTCCATCAGATGGCTGTTTTTCTTACACTGGCAGCTCCAGAGCTTAATGCAATACTCTGTGTGGAGTCTCCTGAGGGCAAAGTCGAGGGAGATAACCAGCTCTCACAACCTTCTGGACACACTTCTTTTGAAGAAGCCTAGAATTCAGTTGGCTTTCTAGGCTGCAAATGTACATTTTTGAGTCATGTGGAGTTTCTCATAAACTGATACTTCCCGAGCCCTTCTTCACAGGGCTTCTCTCAATCCACTCTCTGCCCAGCTTGTATTTGTGCTTTGGATTGCTCTGCCTCATGTGCAGGACTTTGTACGTGGCCTTGTTTAACTGCATGCAATTTACATGGTCCCACCTTGACAAGCCTGTCAAGGTCCCTCTGAGCAGCATCCCTTCCCACCAGTCTGACAACCAGACCACACAGCTTGTTCTCTGGCAAATATGCTGAAAGTGCACTCAATCCCACCATCCATGTCTCTGACAAAAATGTTAAACAGACACAGTGCCAAAACTGACCACTGAGGAATGTCACTTCTTACTGATCTCCACCTGGACACTGAGCCTTTGTCTGAAACTCTTCGAGTGCTAGCATCCAGCCGATTCCATATCCACTGACTTGTCTATACATCAAATCCATGTCCCTTCAAATTAGAGACAAGGATGTCGTGCAGGACTGTGTCAGATGCTTTGCACAAGTCTAGGCAGATTATGTCTGCTGCTCTTCCTTGTCCACCAAAGCTTCAACTCTATTGCAGAAGGCCAACAAATTTGTCAAGCACCGCAAGCTCTTTGCGAAGTCATGCTGGTTGTCACTAACCAGCTCCTTGTTTTCTCCATACTGTAGCATAGTTTGTAGGAGAATCTGCTCCATGATCTTGCTTGGCACAGAGGTGAGACTGATTGGCCTGTAGGCCCTTGGGTCTTTTTTTCATTTTTTGCTTAATTCTTCTTCTTTTGTGCACTTTTTAATTTTAGAAAGTGTATTTCTTTCATTTAGTATACATTTTCTTGCGTCCATGCAAGGTTTGCTGGTTGAAAGACTCCTTACTATAAATCCTTAATCAAGTTTAATAGTTTAATGCTTCATGGTTAAAAAGGTTGTGTTAAAGCAATTTAGATCACTGGATTCCATGGAAATCTCAGTATCTGAAGGGAGCCTACAGGAAGGCTGGGGAGGGACTATTTACAAGGTCTAGTAATGTCAGGATGAGGGGTAATGGGTTTAAGCTGGAGGAGGGGAGATTTAGACTGGATGTTAGGAGGAAGTTCTTTACAGTGAGGGTGGTAAGACACTGGAACGGGTTGCCCAGGGAGGTTGTGGATGCTTCCTCCCTGGAGGTGTTTAAAGCCAGGCTGGATGAGGCCTTGAGCAGCCTGCTCTAGTGGGAGTTGTCCCTGCCTATGGCAGGGGTTGGAGCTGGATGATCCTTGAGGTCCCTTCCAACCTAAACCATTCTATGATTCTATGATTCTATGAAATTAGAACAGCACTTCTTTACTCCTTCCCCTTTCTACCTGTTTCAGCCATCTCAAAAGCAGGCTGCTGTTCTAGAAATCTGGGTCCCCTTTACAATGAATAGCAAGAAATATCACAATTTACCTTATAATACCTATCTCAGGATAGGGTGGTTTGCCCTCTGCGCTCCCTACATCTCTCCATTGACTTCACAGGAATCTTAAAAGAATTCACTTTGAGAAGACATCTAACTTTTAAATGGGTGATGTTAATAGAGGTGAATCCTTGCTGGCTGTCAATATGACTGCAGAATGCTGGGTGTCTTATCTGAATTGCCACCTTCATCTCCATTGTCATATATGACTCTATAAAGTGCAGATCAAAAGACAGAGCATATTGGGATGAGCTTCTTTTGTAAGGTGGATTTGCCTGGGAGACACTCTGATTGCTGTATCTATACAAGTAGTGCTAAAGATATATTTGTGTGCTATTAAAAGGAGTTTCAACTCAGAGTATTTCCTCAGAATGTTTCCAAAGACTGGCATTTTTATTGTATTCATGTCTATGTTTTATCCATGATATTTTGTTCATAAACAAACTACCAGCCAAATGCTTCTTGGATGATTTCACCAGAGCTTGACTATGTCTGGCTTTCAATCACAGTTTCACCATCTCTCTGAAAACATTCCTGGTCTTCTGGGTAATGCAAGCCCTGTGGCAGGCTAACCTATTCAGAGAAAAGGTCGACTAAGTGTCGAAGCAAAGCACGAAGAAAGCAAAACCCGCTACACAGCTGAGAGCTGTGAAGTTGCCAGGAGGCTGGGGAGCTCATGCAAAGAAACTCCCTGCCTTCTATGCTACACTGTGCTTAGGTCTCAGGATTTTTAAACCTTCAAATTTCCAGGCACTCTTCTCATTTTAAATAGCAAATGGGAATCAACTATCAACTGGAGAAAGCACTCAATATGTCAGACAAATGGGGATTTGGTTTTGGGCTCGGGTGTGGGAAGCAGTTGCCTGAGACAACTTCAGCAGACAACTGCATAAATAATGCCAAGATTTTTTTCCCCTACTATGCATCTAGGAAGTCATCAAGGCAAGTTTGACAGCAATCACAAGGCAAGGCCTACTTATGGTCTGCCAGGGCATGAAAAAGACAAAGCACTTGAGAACAATCCTGCTGTGGTTAGGTCTTGATGATGTTTCCCACAGCCAGTTCATGCCAAGGGAAGATTCTATCCTGCTCTGCAGCAGCTGGAGCTGCATGAACCAGCTCTGGCTGCTGTAAACCCATTCAGTTTTCAACAAGACCTTCACAACAACTGAGCCCTAGCGGTAGACTGGGGGTAAAGAAACTGTCAAAAAGCCATTTTGACGGCAAACACTTTATCCTCTGCCACAACCTGGTCATAAGTTATACAGGAGTTTCACAGTGTGTATTAGTAATATGCACAAGGTAAAAACTTTAAGTCATTATCAGTGTAATTTATTAGCTAACTTGTGCCAATGCCTATCAGTGACACTTTAAGGTTGGTTCCAGAGAGGTTTTTGATCTTCTTCATAGTGCTTTACTTTTCTTCTTCCATGGCAGCATTAGCAGGCGACAGTTACATTATACATCTGCTCAGTGCTCTGGTGAGAGACCATTATGTTCAACGATCATTAATGACATCCTGACATTTGTCATCTCCTTTCATAGCAGTTAAATCTTGCTTTATCTGTAAATGTCACCACGTCATTTATTCATGAAAAGGGGTCACATTCCCAAAATAGTACACTCAGCTTTTAAAAGGGAAGTTGGCTTTATCCACTGTGATAATCCTTGGACAAACTTCACCGCGGCTAAGTAATGATTTTTTCCCCTGTGCAGCTGTTTACATCTTCACATATACACTTCAGGTTTGTTTTTCTGAAATTAAAACCCTAAGAGCAAGGCAAATGATCTGAATGAGAAAAACGAGCGTTCATTTTTACAGCTTCCTACATTTAAATCCACATGGATTTATCAGCACTGAATTTACTGTTGCAAAGTATAATTTTAATTTGACATTGTACTGGCTGAAAACCCACTAGTTGACTATTTTTACTAAGGTCTTGGCACACAGTCCTCTGCTGGACTGTATTTCAACCTCACAAAAATGTAGCTCAAATAATCCTTGATAATAATGCTTCCTCTTTTTCATCTCCAAAGGTCTTGAAAGTTTCATTAATAAAAAGCTAGGCCCATCACAGGAGATATATGGACATTCTTGTCTAAAACGTAGAGGAAAGAAATAGAATCTGAGACAAGCAAGACACATAAAGGACCCTTACCGTGTTCTTGGAAGAAAAGAATCAATTCCACATGCAGTCTGAATTTAGGAGGGCAGTGGCTCCCTCTTATACTGTTATGTACCAACACACATGCTTCTTGCAATAGGATTTTCTTTATCGACTAAGATTATATCATGCTTCTCTTTTAAACATGTTCACGTACTGGCATTTCAGTGGACGTCCTGAGGTGATTGTGTTTTCTTGACATTTATGTATTTCTCTTTCAAGTTCTTCAGTTTTCCCTTGCACCCATCTTAACAGTCAGGTATGTCATATGGAGCTCCATCTTACTCAAGTTACCACTGTAGCATTAGCATCATTTCTGTAAAAAAAAATGAGCTGTGGACAAATTTTGAGACCAGATTCTAAGGTAGCATGAATAATCTTAACAGTTGGGATCCATATGTACATGTATATGTATATACATATTTATATTTGTACATACACACAGCTTAACTAGTGATCTGCCATCTTGAGGTTTCTGATAGTGACAAAAAAAAAAAGGTAACAGCTCACTTCTCTACAGTAATTTCCAAAATCATTTTACAAGCCATATGAAGTATATGCAGCAATTACTTTTCACACTCCTCGCAGCAGCTGCTTTATGAGCTCGGCAATGTTACACAATGGCTGAAGGTAGAAAACCATAAAATCTGAAGCCTGAGTTTACCAGGGGGCTAAAAGCAGTGCAGCTTCTCCATTAACATTGCCCCCCGAAGCATAAAATCAAAATCTGACTGTCACTTCTCTTTGAAAACAAAGATAGCAATTTAAGTAAACTGAACAATATCAAAGAAACACAGAATAATACAGGCTGGGAAGGACCTCTGGAGGTCATCTTTGGTGGAGGCAAAGCCACATTAGATCAACTTGCAGGGCTTTGTCTAATTGAGTTTTTAATATCTCTAGAGACCAACAACAACTTCTCTTTTGACAATCCTTATATCTGTTCTCAACGTCTTGAAAGCTTCTGATCTTTTCTCCTCATTCTTTCTCCATGCAATTCTGAGAATACCTTAGCCTTCTCCCCTGCAAGATGCATCCATGTTTCTCTTAGACACTTCACCTTCTTCTTCCAACTCCTGACCAATGGTGTCCTCCACTGAACTCACTCCAGTTTGTCCATGTCCTTTCACTGGCACACCCTGAAGAGCATGTGCGTGGACACTGCTTGGGTTGACATCTCACACATGCCAAATCAAAGGAAAGAGTCATTTCTCTCACTGCAAGACAGCAGTGCTGAGGTGAAACCCTGTTCCTCCAGGTGTCAGTGGCAGGAAATGCTGTACATTCATCCAACGTGTGATTCAGTTTGCCATAGTTTCTGCTTCAAGTTTTCAGTCTCTTTTCCTGCCAAGTTTCCTGCCACTTTTTTTCCCCCCAGCATGTCTTTACAACTTCCAGTTATGTGATTTTTGAGACCAGCTGGAACATAAATGCTCAGAGATGAAGAATAAATAAGATGGTTGTTTTAAAAAAGGTAACAGGGTGAATTCTCTTCCATGTCAGATATCTGTTGAAGTCAGGGTCATTACACCTACTTAAACCAGCTGAGAATTTCATCAAGAATTTGACCACAGCTTCTGATCACACCAGCTGCAGGATCAGCTTTCCTGGGGAATTGCCAGTTATGCTTAGTGCTCAGTTTAAACACACAATTACTTTTGAACTGTGTTGATGATGTTGTATTTTCCAAACAATATCAACCCTTCTCCCCTGCTGAAGACTGGCTCCTGAAATTTGTCTCTATAGTACTTTTTGCCAAGCGAACAAAGAAGGTCACTGAATAAACCTTTATTTGAAACTATTTACTTTTTTTTTAAATTCACTACCAATATAAGAAAAAAAAAGTACTGTAATTGCACTTGTACTAAGTATCTCAACATCCCTCTTGAATTGAGGAGCCCAGAACTGGACACAGTACTCAAGGTGTGGCCTGGCCAGTGTTGAGTACAGGGGAAGAATAACCTCCCTCGCCCTACTGGCCATATTGTTTGAAGCATATTGTTATCGTGCCTTTCTTTCTGCATATATGTACGTGTGTGCATATGCATTGTCATATCTATAGGTACAGAATCTTTTGTCAAGCATTAAAACAATATTGTGGCTATTAAAAGAATTCTATTTTCTCTACTCAGCATGAAGCCTGTTTTCTCCTGATAACTACAGTAAATTCTACTGACCTCCAGAGACTTGCACTTACATTACATATCACCTGTTAAAGCAATTGGAAAAACAAGTCCTTATGTAAGCAGAACCTGCACTGATTGTTGTGAGATTTTGTTCCTTGATCCTGAAAATGAATTTTGTGATCAAATGCTGACAGGCTAAGCACTGTATTTCTTACTGCCAGATTAAACTTGTAAAAATTATCAACATCCCCTCCATAAGCAGTCCTTTAAAAAACAAAGCAGAAAGTTTTGCTTTTTCTCTCAGAACCTTTAATCTCTATTCCTTTCAGAAAAATCCTTCTTTACGTACTCATGCAAATTAAAATCATTGGCTTCAAACATTCACCTGCCTTCTTGGTGTCACTATTAGCTTACAGCATATTTGTACTGCTAGCTTCATCTACCCACTGATCAGTTGTTTGACCAAGCACCTCTCCAGTTTATGGTTTCAAAATGTTTGTTTAAATCAAATGGTGACCGGTGTCAGTGCCGCATGTTGAACAGTTGTGCCTATCATGTACGAAAATTGAATCACAACAAAGGACACTGAAGCAGGGATAATCCACTTTTTTTACTGACAGCTGGCTTATAGCCGTGGCTCACATTTCAAGCAGAGGCATCGCTTACAGTGAAACGGAGTGAATGGTAGGTGACAAACAGTGGAAAGACTACTTTCTAAATTCAAGGCTTGGAAGCTGTTTTTATGCCCTGCTTCACAAAGATACCTACATGTGTCACTGGTATTCCGGACAACACTGATTATAGACTGGAGTACGAGATGTGACTGCACAGAAAATGAGGGCAATATGTCACAGAATCACAGAATTACAGAATCAATCAGGTTGGAAAAGACCTTCAAGATCATCAAGTCCAACCTGTTGCCCAACATTATCTAATCAACTAAATCATGGCTGTAAGTAATACATTCAGTCCACCACCTCCATAGGCAGCCATTCCAATGCCAATCACTCTTTCTGCAAAGAACTTCTTCCTAACATCCAGCCTAAACCTCCCCTGTTGCAGCTTGAGACTGTGTCCCCTTGTTCTGTCACTGGTTGCCTGAGAGAAGAGACCAAACCCCAACTGGCCACAACCTTCTTTCAGGTAGTCGTAGTCAGCCATAAAGTCTCCCCTGAGGCTCCTTTTCTCCAGGCTAAACAATCCCATGTTGTCATAAGACACAACTAAAGATAGATAGTATTTTACCAAAGGGCAGGCATTTAGCAGAAGGTCTACACAGTGAGGCTCAGCACAGTCCCAGCTTAAAGTCAGGTGCCCAAAGACAGGTAAGGAAGTGCTCATGTTAGCTGAAACTTCCAGATATCTCTGTGAACACCAAGGACAGAAGCTAGCTCCCCCTAAATGTGGTTCACAACTGTGAGAGTTACCAAGCACAGCGATGTGAGAGCCAGTCCACAGGGTCTGCCAGCAAGGAAGATATCTCAGAGCCACCACTTGGCATTTCAGTGAGATTCAGATGCAGAGCCTGAGCACAGTTCTAAATACACACTTGCAGCTCTTCTTATGTCTAGTCAGTCATTAAAAGATTTGGCCATCAACTATGAAAGCTAGGGATTAAACTATCCCTGGTCTGTGGAAGAGCAAGCAGACCTCTCCTATGTTCCAAGAATACCTAGACAGCTGGCAAGGTGTCTGCCTGTAAGAGCTAAATCACGCACATGAAATCAAAAGGAAAGAAGCCAAGACTTACACCACACTGTGTAGGACTTAGGAGTCAGGAGGACTAATATCCCACGATCTGCCTTCTCCAGACTATTCAGCTGTCTGCCATTGTGAAAAATGCATGAATCCATAGCACTCTTGCTGCCTAACATCACTGCACAAGTTTTAGTAAAGCTCAATACAATCCAGCACGTTCACACAACAAAGCAGGCTCTAGAGAAATCAACCATATGAATGGTTGATTTCTGAATTACTCAGGAGAGAGATCTTCTAAGCAGCAAGCATAGTAAATGCGATCCTGTTGTATGTCCCCCATGATTGAAATGTTGGTGTGTTAGGCAAGCTCTTCTCCACAAAACTTGCAAAGGCTGGGACAAATCGATGACAAGCAGCCTCAGAGAGGTTTGCTTCAATTTTACAAAATTTAGACTTCATCATTTTTCTCAATGGAAAGATTTGGTTTCGTCATGGTTTAAACCCTGCCAGCAACCAAACACCACACAGTCCTATTTTCTTCCTCATCCACCTTCCCAATGGGATGAGAAGGGAAAAAAAGTAAAATGCATGGGCTGACAGAAAAAAAACCAAACAGTTTAATAACTAAACTATAACAATAATTTAAAATATTATTATAAAAAATATAACAAAAAGGAATAGAACAAAAAGAAGTAGAAATAAAACCCAAGAAAATACAAATGCTGCACAACGCAATTCCTCTACCACTTGTTGATCGATTCCTGCCCCTGGCCCAGTTTCCCCAGTCTATATACTGAGCATGACATTCTATACCATGGAATATCCCGTTGTCTACTTTGACTCAGCTGTCCTGGATATGCTCCCTTCCAGTTTCTTGTGCTCCTGCACACTAACAAACCATGGGAAGTCTTTGATTTTGTGCTAGTTTGAGCCTAGCTAGCATGTTTTGGTGAGAAGAACTAGACGATAGGCTGAGAAATGAAAACAATGGTGAGGTCTACTTCACTCACAGTCTTGCTGAGATGTATACAAAAGAAAGGCAAAACAAAAGATAAGGTCACTTCTGCTCTGCACTTCGTGCTGGGCTGTCCTCTTCTCTTTGCCTGCTGGGGAGAAGCTGAGGCTGCTGGCTGGACTCCATCTTNGTGATTTCTAAAAGTGTGGGGGGGCGGGGAACACCCAAACCATCACAGATTTCTTTGTAGCAACTGAAATGATCAGTATGTTATGAACAGTCTTTTCATACCGAATCCAAGCCATCGTACTATTCTAGCTACTAAGAAGGAAAAATAGCTATATCCTTCTTGAAACTACGACAGAATTTTTAAGCATGTTTCTGATTTCCTACATGTTCCATAGACAGAAATCATTTTGGTCCACTGCTGCTGCCAGTGGAACACAGTAGCAGCACTGTGGTTCTACAGAAGACATGAATTTCTGAAATGCTTAAGAAACAGTTCCATTTTTCCCAGCAGAAATGTATTCCACACAAAACTCAACATTCAGAGTAACTCAGCGTCCTATTCCTCTCCATGCAGAACATACAGTAGCATTAAAGGGCCCCATCTACGTTCATGGAGGGGAAAAAAAAATAAATCTGCATTTGAGGGAACCAGGTGGAGAAAAGTCAGCCTTTATATCAATGTAACATCTGTGGCTCACTCTCCCAGCTGCAGAGAGTGTGCATGTGCTGAGGACATTTGACCAGGCACGTACAGAAGTTTTTGTCTCAGCAGAATATGTCCAAGTAAAGGGAAGGCATCCTAGAATGCATTTTATGTATTGAAAAGAGTTATGTAGGGGGGCACACAAGGTAAGCTTTGTTCCACCTTCTGTAATGACCTTTATGCTAAACTTTGAATAGAAGGAATTTGATGTGGGATGAAAAGTTTGAATAATCCTAAAAACAGCAAAAAGGATTATTGGGTAATTTGCTTATTATCTCTTTTACAATCACATTTCTTAAATGTCCCCTACCTATGCTCCTACCATGCCACAAAAGGTTGGCTGATGTTTTCCACAGTGGCAGAATAAAAATAGATCTGCAATCAAGACTACTGCATTTCAAGACACTTTAACACAGGTAACCACATGCCGTAACTTTCTGAATCCCAAATAAACCCCTTTTCTGACCCTCTGAGAATTACTGAAAATCCAAATAAACCATCTGGCTATTATACATCCATTTGCCTAGCAAGTATTTTGGATGCCCTCCCATTAATGTGTCATTTGAAAGAATATTTAGTTGAGCGGGAGATGAAGCGTCACCACACGGGTCATGCCTAACTCAACAGAACAGCTTGTCTCTCTCATAGCCAATCTACATATAATTGATTTTTTTGTATCCATATTCAGTGAAGAAACCTGGGTTTTGAGAGATTCAAGTGCCACATTTCACAGCTCTACACAAAACTTTGGGTAAGGTTCATCTTCCACTGTTAAGGCATCAGTGAAAAATGATATGCTGCAGCATTTCCAGATATGTTCTATCTACTGCAGCTGGGCAAAAAGTCGTAAAGTTAGAAAAACAGTAACTGAGTTTATTAAAAGCTTCTTTCAACCCCCAATTTTTCAATGACTTACACAGATTGTCAACCACACAGCACCATGTTCAGTGTTAGTGAGAGGTGTGAAGCAGACTTGATTTTGTCTTCTGCACGTTCTTGGTTTTGGGAACAAAGGCATTTCCACATAAATTTAACATATGAGCAGACATTTAACATCATTGCCAGTCTGAGATCATTTCCATAATAGCAAACTGCCACATGATATAAGCCTAGGCCACAGCACTAGAGCTGAATTACACAACATTAGTGGGTAATTTGGATTCCAGTCTGATTACAAATTTTAGCACATAGCTACTGAATTACTAACAAGGCATCATGCCACTTTGGTACAAACACCCACAAAACTGTGGAGTATCTGAAGCAGATTGGGTAGGAATTTGTAGGTTTTGGATTTTCCAAGTTCACCCACAGATAATATACAGATACATATGCAGATCCTTGGAAAAAACCCTGTTGTGAAATATTCCCTCTAAGACTGGCAGGTTGCATAGCCAGGATGTGGCACCATTCTTTGGGAATGAAGGCTCTTGGGTAATGCAAACTGTGGAAAGGAAATCTCAGAGCGCTTTTCCCTTACACCGTTCTGATAACCTAGACTTGCATCTGACCCAGCTGCTATTGATGTCAGTGGAATGCCTTCCTGATCTTTTAGCAACAATGGGATTATTTGAAAAGTGCTTTTCCTCCAAAGACCAAATACTCTTGAACATTTCATTGTTGTTCATTTCATATTCTTATTATATTCATTTCAGTTTAAGAGGTGCAGGAGGCAGGCACAAATGTCAGAATTCTTGAGCCACAGATGAAAATCCCAGAAATGTAATCTCAGCTGCAAATTAGCAAGACAGAAAGAAACTAGAAATGTTCATTTTAATTCATCCTGTTATCCAACATTACAATAAAGCAGTGACAGTACATATTGTTTTTATTTTAATTCCTGGGAGATAATTATTATTTTACCTGAGTAACCCATGAGTCATTTGAGAGGAGCACTGAAGGAAGGAAGGAAGTTTTATGCTGCAAAATGCACTGCTATCAATGGATACAAAATTTGTGCTTCGAGTCCACAGACAGTAAAAATACAAAACCTCAGAAACACACACACCCACACACAAATGTAGCTTGTGGCAAATAATGAATTGTCAAATCAAAGACTTTAAAAAATACTAGAGATACACTTTTTCTATAAGTAGTGCTCAAGAGAGAAGAGGAAAGTGAAGAAAAAAAGTACTGCTATGAAATCAAAGAATCATAGAATCAACCAGGTTGGAAGAGACCTCCAAGATGATCCAGTCCAACCTAGCACCCAGCCCTATCCAGTCAACTAGACCATGGCACTAAATGCCTCATCCAGTCTTTTCTTGAACACCTCCAGGGGCGGCAACTCCACCACCTTCCTGGGCAGCCCATTCCAATGGCAAATGTAAGATGTGTCTTCTCACAGGTACCATCAATGGGCCAGCAATGAACGCTGAAATGCATCATGCACATTAATATGCATTCTCTTTGCATCTCATTTATTTTTGTAGACACATTTGTCAATGAGAAACAAGTTCGTGTTACAATCATTTACCTATTCACTAAAATATATACATTTAAATACAGAATAAAATAGTATTATGGAACAGCATGAAGTAATTGCACTCAAGTTTTAAGTTATCTTTTGAATATCATTTGTGTTGAGAAATAAATGTAAACAATCTATTTTAAAAGTGATGTTTCCCTTCAAAACGAACTGTGAAGCACTGGCTAAAATACATATCTTCAGGAAACAATTCTCTAGAGACCATTTCAAAATGTGTTTCATCTTGAAAAATGTGTTACAGCCAGCATTTCATTATTTACTGGAAACATGCATTTAAGAACCTAGTAGATCCCACCTTCACAGCCATTCTCATTAGAATTGTTGCCAAGTGGACAGCGGGGAAAGGAATAGTGGGTTCCACCATGAGACTTTATAGAAGACTGGCTCACATCAAGTGGGGCATATACACAAGTGCATTGCAACACCTAGGCTAGTATGTCCAGACCTGAATCCCGGGTATCTTGGACAGAAACTGAGCATCCAAAAAAAACCTGGGCATTTGTCAGATTGCTCAGTTCTCTAATATAATTTCTAATGCCAGCTGAGTATTTTTCAAAACATAAAAGACTTAACACAACAAGACTGTGTCTGAAATACAACTTAAGCATTGGAAAAGTTTGGTTTTTAAAATCATAGGATTGTGTTTAAAATAAATTAAATGTAGATTAAAATGTAATTGTCCCTCTCACTTGCCTTCTCTTTCTTTTCCTCCACACTACCCTCCCAAATACAAACACTACAGCTTGTTGGCCTGCTTAGCTTTTCTCTATATTTTGTCTATTTTGTCACTAGATTTATTTCCCTTTTGTTTTTTTTTGGTTTAGAAAATAAACATTGTCAGAGTCACTGGTACTAGCATCTTAATATCAAAGCAATTCAACATATTTCATAATAGTAAAGAAAGCCTACAGGTTGGCAGCTTTAAAGGAAAGGGACTTTAAACCCCCATTTTTTCTTTCTGTCTTTTGAATATATTCATGCAGTTCCCTCTTCCTGACTCTCCTCCCTTTTACCCTGCTCAGAAGTTTCTCTAAGCTGCAGGCTGACCTGGCCATGTCAGGAGCACACGCTGTACTGCACACTTTGTTGTTGCTTTCTCTTCCCAGCATCAAGGAAGCACTTGTTCTTCTTTGATCCTTCTCTCAGCTGCATGACTTTTAGTTCCATCTGTCCTGTCTGCTGTTTATAAAATAACATTTTTTCCCAGTTCTTGCCCAATAACCTTATTTTGATATTTCTCTTTATGCTGAATGCCCAGACATGCGTTTGTCATAACTGCAGGGTGTGCTTGGTTATCTAGGTTGCAATTGAAGGCCTAGCTTGAGGCCAAAGGGTGAAAGCTTACATTGTTGAGGGCAATTTATCTGCGTGAGTCCTGCTAATGTGAATGGAAGGTAGGTGGCTAAATGCCAATACAGCTCACAAAAAATACATAACTGACTCTCTCTTCCTCAAAAATAATACATTGGATGTATTGTTAATTGCACAGTTGGATCTGCAGGTATTGAAACACAGAGCTGTTTAATTTTGGAAGGTTGCTTTATGTGGTTTTTAAATTAAAAGGTCAGTTTGCTGAAGATTAAATGTAGGGAAAAAAAAAAAAGAGAGAGAAAAAAGAGCCAACATAAAATCAGCAGCAATACATCAAAAAAATGAATGTGCTATGCACCTAGACAGCTTTAATATTCCTTTATACACAGAAGAACTTCAGTATTTGTTCTGCTCAGGTTATTTGTCTGAATATTGACAAATATTTGTGCTACAGAAGCAATTGGCATGCTGAAGACTGCTAAGGACAAAAACATCCACAAACTTTTTTTCTTTTTTAATTTCCAGTGGTCAATAAGGAAAGCTTCAAAGGGTAAAAAATAGGTCTTACACTTCCGAGTTGTTTTTTTTTATTGTCACTAGTAATTGACTTTTATGTATTGCTCTACTCTTCACTCTTGTCTTTATTTGTATCTCTTTATTTTATCTCCTCATTTTTTCATTAATTTATATCCAGTCTTTCCCCTTTATTTTGCATTCCAAGAATCACATCCATATTCTAGTATGATCCTTTCTTAATCCAGCTGCTGCACAGAGACACAGTACCATAAGGAGCCTAGTGACAACCAAGACATACAACAGGTTGTAAAATGACCTTTCAGTCACACCATGTACCACAAAAAGGCCAAAGCCATCTAAACTGGAAAGAAGCCACAGATAAAAGCAAAACAAACAATTCATGAGTACTAATATATATATCCAGTTTGTTTTGCTATGCAAGTGACAAGCTTGCAAGTGCCATGGCTAAGCTACATTTCTGTGCATCCAAGTACTTAATAATTGCCTCCTATTAAATAATGATAAGGAATATGCTACATGGTCTCTGTATTTGGCTGAAACCAATAGTTTTTGACATCCTCATGTGATGTATGGCTTCTGATGACTGCACTATCACCTGAACTCTTCATAACATATTTTCTGTTTTAATTTTTTGTGATGATCAGCGAAACCACTGAGTTATGCATCACAAGTGATGGCCGACACTCCATCTGCAGCACAAATGTATGGGGATGTCTGTGAAAAAGAGCTTTTTCACAGCTTCGTGAGGAAGCTAAGAAGCAACTGAACAACTGGAGACGTACATTAACAGAAGGCATGGGCAGCAGCCAGGATGGCATCTCCAGGCACTCCATATGTGGACTCTCTGTTGCCTACAGCAAATAAACTTTTGAAGCCAGCAGTGGTAGGAAAGCTGACAGAACGAATTAAAAAGTGGCAGCAGGGAGCCAAATTCTGCTGTAACAGAGGTTTCAGGGAACTCCCTGAACTCTGGGTAGGACAGACAGCAAGAGGGTTGCCAGTGACACAGGAAAGCAGCGAAGGACTGGTATAGGCATACAAAAGGTACTTTCAAGGTCAAACAAGGCAGAAGTAGAGGGCAACAGTAATTATTACAAATGCCATTTCCAGGAAGCCATGAAGTAACAGCTTCCCTTGAGGAATGATGGAAACACAAATTCCTGCATTTATGTAGGTCTGGAACAAAGAACATCTAAGTATGCATTGGGATGATGCACTGAAAATGTTCCAGAGATGTCAAAGAACTGTCAGAAAGTACATCGGCAGAGAAATCTGCAGAGAGTGAATGACAAGTGCAAATGAGGTTCCAACTGGACAAAATGCAAGCACGCTAAAGTTACCTAGAAATTCCTGATATCCCATAGTTAAGTAACATAACTTATATTCTAATAAAGGAACGAATACAAATATTCTGACCATGCTCCATATTTGTATCAAAAATTGATAGAAGAGAAGCCAACACATGAGTGTCATGAATCCTTATCCAAAATTCCAGTAGCATGCAACCAGCAAAATACCTTGTGCACCAGAAATGGCTTCCTGCATGTTATTTTCTATACATCATCATTCTTAACACCACTGTCTATTTTCTCATGTTTTATTATTTACCCTGTGAAGTGCAAATTTCTTCTTCTGTTCTGAAAGTCTTGTCACATGTATACAGACACTGTAAGATAAAGTGATGGCTTTCTACACAGCTCTATTATAAGAACTTGAACATCAGCCCAAATTACCTGTCATCAGCTGTTCAAGTCTTCTTTCCATTACTGACAAAACAAATGAACAGCTGCTTGCTCCACAAACCTGTGCACTGAAAAAAAAGCACACTAATAAAAATGGTTGTAAACAGCAAGAAATATATATATATATATAAAAGCTCTAGATATAATACCAAGTGGGTTAAGGCTGCCTGCACTCCCAGCTAGCTAAGCAGAAGAGCCTCCTGTAAAATGTTATTTTATAAAATGGTCTCATTTATAAAAGCATTTCAGCAGCAGCTGCTGTATAAAGATGTAAAGAAGCAACTTAGTTGTTTGTGGATATAAACCTGTGGTAATTTTTTTCTTAGCACTGGAAAAAAAAAAGGTAAATGTGCTTGAGTACCATGAAAATCATTTAATCATTAAATACTAGAACATGAGTTTCAATTTGTTAACGGATGGGGGTTTAAAGACATGAGGTTAAGAAGAAGAAAAACAAAGAAAAAGTGGCAGGTAAATAATTTTTTTCCCCACAAAACTTGAAGAAATGAAATTGGAAATAAATAAATCTATACACTTTAGATCCAGAGAAATTAAAATTAATTTAACCAGATAGATGTAAGTGGGAATGAAAAATCCTACGTAATCATTTGTCATTTTCCATCTTTATAATCTCTCCCATTTCTCACCCTCTTTTTTGCCTTGGTTAATAATTTCTCTCAGGCCTCTTTGCAACTCAAAGCAACACTGATAAATGTCCAATGCTTCTTTTCTACCTTATGAAAACAGGTTTTGAAATTCACAAGTTTCAAAGCCAGAATGAATAATCGTTGAGTATTCGACCTGTTGCTTGGTGCATCCTGGGCCACAACATCTCACCAGGAATTTAACTCATTTCTTCTCTTTGCATGGTAGCACATCATTTAGATATGCACTCCAAGGCAACAAGAAGCCTCTATATCCTCAGATAAGCTTTTGCAGTCACTGCCTGTGATAGTCACACAGCTTCCTCCATACAGCTACCTCTGCTGTAAATAATGTGCACTTTAACTTCTGCACTTACTTTGTGCTAGTTTAAGATTTCATCTGTTGAATGTTATGTTGGGCTGTGTGCCCTTTCTTATTATTTTTTTAATTGTTTCTGGAAAATTAAAGAGCCTCCTATCAAATACTTCTGCTTCAAGTGTAATCATAGGGTGCAACCTCTTAACCTTTCTGGGCAAATAAAATTGGTTGCACTTTTTTAGTTTCACGCTACTAACTCCAAAGCCTGAAACGCTCCAAGAGATCTTTTCCAAACTCTTTCCAGTTTGTCAGTATTCTTATTATTCTGCATTGGGTTGATGTCATCTAATTTCAGTTTCACCATCTCTCTTCAAAGCTGATGGAGGGAATTCATCACCTTACAGTGATGGTTCACCTCACCTTTCAGCTAGGTCAGCTGAAGCACATGGAAAGGTGGCTATTTTCTGTTGAATTTAAAAGGAATCATGTTCCAGTTCAGACACCTTAATTTTTGGATGCCTTTAGCAAGGCAGATGAATTCCACTCAGAGAGGGCACCAGGGAGCAATCCAGCTGTCTAAACATAGAGGTTCCATGTGATTTCAGGCACCTCAGGCATCACACCTGGCTCCTAGCTGACACTGTGCCCATGAATGCCATGTCACATCTGCCAGCTGCACGCAATGTCTCTGAAACTGTAAAACATCTAGGTGCCTTCCACCTGGATAATTACTTGATGAAACTGTTTTCCATAACATTGTACTGACTAGCATTAATTATATCTCAGAATCACAGAATTGCAGAACTGTCAGGATTGGAAGGGACCTCAAAGATCATCCCGTTCCAACTCCCCTGCCATGGGCAGGGACACCTCACACTAAATCAGGCTGCTTAGTGCTCCATCCAGCCTAGCCTTAAAAAATGCCAGGGACAGGGCTTTCACCACCTCCCTAGGAAATCTGTTCCAGTGCCTCACCACCCTCATGGTGAAGAACATTTTCCTAACATCCACTCTGAATCTACCCACTTCTAGTTTTGTTCATTCCCCCAGGTCCTAGAAAGTCCTTCACTAGCTTTCTCATAGGCCCTCTTAATTTTACCTAAGTAATGACGGGGCTAACTAGCAAATTGTCAATGACCTTAATGTTCATTAATGTTGGACCATGATTATTTTCTTCAGGCTTCTGGAAGCTCCCGGAGAGTACTCTGATTTACAAAAAAATGTGTTAATTCAAGCGGTTTTATAGATAAATAATCTTCTTGACTGTGAATTATTTAATTTTGTAGGTTTAAAAATATTTACTGTTGTTTAATGCTCTTGCTCAGAGGTGAGATAAAATAAACTATTTGATTCAGATGTATTTATTTAATTCTGCACTATCTCTACCAAGATTAACAATTTTACCATCCATAGTTCTATAGTACTGTAAGCATTTTGTTCCTGTTTAAAGAATTTCCTGTTATCTTTGCCCTATTACCCATAGATTTTTACCTGATCCCTTTAGTTTTCTTTATCAGTCCTTTCTATTATCTAATACTGATTTTATTCATTGCTATCAGGCTCTATATTTTTCCATTATTTTTTATCACAGACTTCACCTCCCTCTCAGCCAAGACTGCTTTTTCACTGAAGAAAATACCTTTTGTCAGTGCAAAATGCCATTTCTTCAGGTATCCAATACAAATTAAAAGGACTACCCTCACTGATCAGCCATACTTTTTTCTTCAATAACTTTCCACTCAGTTTTGGTGCTAGCACTTTTTCTTTTTGTCTCTTATGCAGTTAAGGAATGAGAAAATGTGAACTAAGATGTGTGTATAAAGATGTTCAAGTCAGAATCTTGTAATACATCACAAATCTTCAGCGTCTGGAGAATGAGAAAAAAAATGTTTTTTTTTTTTCAATTTTGTATTTTCTAATTAGATTTTTATCTCTAATTAAACATGTTTGGTTTGGTTTTGGGTTTTTTTGGCTCTCAAGATCTTTTTAGGGCTACTGTAACAAATTAGATAAAGGAAGGATACTCTAGGATTCTGCAGTCATGCATGGGATCCTTTCACTTCTCACAGCTTTCTTAGACAGCTATGTGGCACCCTAGAGGCATTCACCATTCCGTCTCTATTCAAGAAATCTAACCAAAGAGCTTACACTGGGTGCCAAACTTGCAGATAACCAAAGTTAAATAAGAACACACCTTAGAATCATAGAATCCACCAGGTTGGAAGAGACCTCCAAGATCATCCAGTCCAACCTAGCACCCAGCCCTATCCAATCAACTAGACCATGGCACTAAGTGCCTCATACAGTCTTTTCTTGAACACCTCCAGGGATGGCAACTCACAGGCTCTCATTTAAACAATCTCTCCTGGCCCTGCCAGGACTGCTGATTATATACAATAAAAATAGAGAATCTATTATAGAATCATACAATTATAGAATGGTTTGGGTTGGAAGGGACCATTGGAGATCATCTAGTTCAACCCCCACAAAGTGAGCAGGGATATCTTTAGATCAGGTTTCTTAAAGCCTCATTCAATCTGACCTTATGTCTGGTCTATGTCTTATGTCTATGACCTTGTGTTGGGATGCCTCCAAACTATCTTCTTTTCACAGATCCCCAAATATTTCCTCATCTGTTTCTTCACTAGGCATCAGACCACAGTCACGTGGAATGGATCAATGATGAGCAGGCTTAAAACATGGACACTATGAACAGATCAGTGAACTAAGGATAGATGACAGCATGAGTGGCCATGATCACGCACTTAGACGTCTAAAGTATTTGTAGAAAACCCAAGATGTCTGAATTACAATTTAAATCCCTCCAGAGGCCAGATTATAGAAATGCTGATAAACTATTAAATTAGGGACACATCTTTAAAAATATCAGGAATTTATCCAGGAGAATGACTGTTGTTATTCACGGAGCAACAGAAACTCATGTGGACATGAATAAGCACCAAAAGCCTTAAATCAAGCAGTAGAGAAGTGTGCAAACGCTTTCATTATAAAGCTACTACTACATCATTGAATTGCTATCTCAAAAGGATGACAATGAGGAAGAAAACAAACATATAAAATGACATTACTGCCTTTCAAACAGCCTCAGTTATGAACCCTTCTTGCTTCCTCAGAATTGCTCTACCTCTGTCAAGAATTGCTTCGTTCTACAGTACCGAGAGATGCTTCAGGACCCACCCAATAGGGTAAAAGAAAACTAAAATATGAGTTAGTGTTTCATATTCACATTTGGAAATTCAATTATTTTTTAACTCGGTTTGTTTCTTTGTTTGTTCAGGAGTACAGCTGGAAAAAGTTTGCAAAGAAGTAGTCAGGTTCACTTTTTTGCCATTTTTTACTTTGCCTATTTGAGAAAGTCTCTGTTTAGATTATCTTCTTACCCTCAATGGAACTACAGTGCAATGTACGCTTCTTAGAATCATACAATCAACCAGGTTGGAAGAGACCTCTGAGATCATCCAGGCCAACCTAGCACCCAGCCCTGTCCAATCAAATACACCATGGCACTAAGTGCCTCATCCAGGCTTTTCTTGAACACCTCCAGAGACAGTGACTCCACCACCTCCCTGAGCAGCCCATTCCAATGCCAATCACTCTCTCTGGGAAGAACTTCCTCCTAACATCCAGCCTAGACCTTCCCTGGCACAACTTGAGACTGTGTCCCCTTGTTCTGTTGCTGGTTGCCTGGCAGAAGAGACCAACTCCTGCCTGGCTACAGCCTCCCTTCAGGTAGTTGTAGACAGCAACAAGGTCACCCCTGAGCCTTCTCTTCCCCAGACTAAACAACCCCAGCTCCTTCAGCCTCTCCTCACAGGGTTTGTGTTTCAGGCCCCTCACCAGCTTCACTGTCCTCTGAGCACATTCCAGTACCTCAACATCTCTCTTGAATTGAGGAGCCCAGAACTGGACACAGTACTCAAGGTGTGGCCTGACCAGTGTTGAGTACAGGGGAAGAATAATCTCCCTCATAAAAGCAGATCAGGTTGGTCAGGCAGGACCTGCCCTTCCTAAACCCATGCTGGCTGGGCCTGATCCCGTGGCCATCCTGTAGGTGCTTTGTGATGGCACTCAAGACAACCTGTTCCATGACTTTGTCTGGCATTGAGGTCAGGCTGACAGGTCTGTAACTTCCCAGTTCCTCCTTCCAGCCCTTCTTGTGGATAGGCACCACACTGGCCACTTCCAGCCTTCAGGGACCTCTCCAGTCAAAAGGGTAGCAGTGATGTTTATACAGCACATAGAACTGTCTTGGGAACTATAAATTAGTTAAAGAATCCATGACAAAAGAAGTTAGCATATCTCTGAAGCTCATCAATAAAGCATTCCTGTCCTTGAATCAGATTCTTCGTAACACACTTCACCAAATTCCTAAGTCATTTAATGGCATGAGCTGGCAAGAAGAAGTTGGACCAGTTTTTAGAACTATGGGCATAGCACTGAGAAGATGCAGAGTAAGCTACACACATTGCACAAAAGCAGTTGAAGCAATAATTGCTGAATTTTGGGTTTTCATAACTTTCCACAGTGAAAAGACTTCCTCTTGGCTACAGGCAGGAGAAAGTCATTGTGGGTTAGAGCAGTATCATTTTACAGTGTCTTAATTGAGTAACTGTTATGGCAGGAATAATTAACATAGATAACACATTTTGCAATCTAATTCTAAAAGCCTCACAAATACCCTGGTTTTGACACTCTGGGTTAGAAATGGATCCTCAGAACAAAATGTAGCATTTAGCAATATGTGTGAACATTCATTTTTCTGGTTAATTAAGAATGAACAATATTTATTGTCCCCTTGCTCTGTTTACATGTATTTCTGTTACCACAGTATTATTTGCAGCATTCTCATGGATTACAGCCCTAATAGGCTAATTAAATGACAAAAGAGAAGACAGTTCCTAGATGTGAAGAGCTCCACCACCACTGTTCGGCCAGGTAGGTAAAGGGAGCACAGCAAAGGCAATGAAGCCCTGGGAACAATGCCTATTGAGAGCATGGCCATAAATGTCACAGAGGAGGGATCTTTTCAAAACAGTGTCACAATTGTATGTAGTGAACCCTACACTTGACTTGTTTTGAAAATGTGGTCCCTGTATTGATAATCAATATTTTCCATTGTGACAGAGCAGACATATAAATGAATGCTTTCAGTTTAGATTGGATTAAAGGAAGCCGCAATAGCAACTGGGCTGTGTGGCAAACACTGCTTCTTTTCTAATTGAGCCACTTGCTTTTGAAAGAGTCAAAGATCTCCCTGGTGGACATAACACAGGGTGCACTAGAAGGATAAGTTTAAAAGAAAGGAGGCTAGAAGAGTTCAAGGCACTATTTATTACTTCTGAACATTTCTGAATAAAGGGAGTGTTAGCTTTTCAGTGAGGAGAATGCAGCAGTCTCACTGACTGTACTGATTTGTAAGAGTCTCTCTCCCTTAATCTTATTCTTTTCTCTTTAATCTGTGTGTTTTATAAATCTTATCTTTTCTTTGACCCTACCTTTTCAGTTAATCCCTAGTGTCCTACGCCTCTATGGCCATTTATGTCTATTCAGTCTTAAAAGCACACATATTGTGGCCAGCAACATCACAGAGATCAGGAATATGCAGCATCCATTCGAAGGTCTTTCTATTGCCTCTTCAAAAACCCCATGTTCTGTATTCACAACCAGAAGGGATAGCACTTTATGAAAAATCAAGATGACAGATACATATAGAGAGAGAAAGAAAGCAAAAGAGAGAAAGTAAAAGTTGGTGGGTGGGTGGGGACTAGAGAAAAAGAGAAATAAGGCAAGGCAAAGCAGAAAGAGAAGAGAGAATGAAACAAAGGGAAAGGAGGAAGGAAGAGAAGCGAGAGAGGAAGGAAGGAAATTGGAAGGAAGGCATTCAGAAGGAAGGAATTTGGAATTTGCAATGAATTTGGAATTCAGAATTCAGAAGGAAGGAAAGACAGAAGGAATTAAACTCAAATGACATTGGAAAATACTAGACACAAAATACAACCAAACTTCCTGGGCTCAGGGTATGAGAAGTATTGCTTATAATTTTGGTATCTGTTAAATAAAGCTACATTCTCACTTTCAAAATTACTGTAGGAAGTAGGCAAAAGTCTAATAAAATGTCACAATAACCTAAGAGAAGAATGATGGGCAAGGCATTGAGAAATCACATGTAGCTCTGAATAGATATGAGTTTAGTTTAAGACTGGAACTGCACCTGAATGTTGTCTGGTAAATAAGAGAGCAGAATATAGGAACTGTGTTCCTGAACTAGAGCTCTCTCATAAAGAAATTAATGAGAGGATAATTCTTCCTTCCTCACCACTATGCAGAACAAAAAAGTAGAGTGGATTCTCAGGGCTGCACAGGCTGCAATTTGGACACTGGAATGGGCTGCCCGGGGAGGTGGTGGTGTCGCCGTCCTTGGGGCTGTTCAGGGCAAGGTTGGACGTGGCACTTGGTGCCATGGTCTAGCCTTGAGCTCTGTGGTAAAGGGTTGGACTTGATGATCTGTGAGGTCTCTTTCAACCTTGGTGATACTGTGATACTGTGTGTGATTTTCTCAAGATGGTCTTTCAAAGAACCAAAGAGGGTTTATTATTTGCCTAAAAATTGCAACTCTTGAAGAATGATATGTTCCTAAACACAGCCACTTTTTTTTCTGTAATAGATTCACATAGAAGCTAGGGAGTTTGGTTTCTAGGCCTGTAATACACGTTGTACATTTGCTTTTTACTTGTATATGACAGAACTTCTAATATCTTTGATACTTCTGGAAAAGAATGACAGAGGTTCTCCTTGTGGAACATCACCCAATAACATCACCCAATGCACTGCAATATGCAATTTTTTTGCTTACCACCAAGTGACTGCCAGTTTTAATAAGGAACTTGAAATACTGCATACATAAACAGCATTTCTGCTAACATAATTGTCTTATTATGAGAGATGACAGCACAGGACAGAAGACTAAGATTCAGAAATGTGAATCTGGTAGGAAAAAAGAAATTTTCTTACCTGATTGCAATCTGATTTGTACCAGGGGTGTTCTTTTTCCTAGTTTGCTGGCTTGTTGTGATCTGGTTTTCCTCCCTTTCTCCTCATTTTATATTGCTGTCTGCAATTCTGGAGGATGCTGAATGCATTCTGGAGGATGAAGACAGAAGTGCAGATCATCAGACTGAATGCAGTGCAAACACATTTTCATTCCCTATTCCCCATTTCTCATACTATAGAAATAAATAAATAAACAGAAATTATTTCCTTTGCCACAGCCTCCCAGCTCTATGGAACACGAGTGGCAAAGGGCATAACCTTGCCTTATATTCTGTGAATAGGACTACTGAGCTGAAGTGGGCACAGTACCTTACCATACTAATCAATTTTTGGGAAGTGTGAAGGCAAAGGGGGCATTTGCAAATATGCTGGCAGGGTACAACCTTTCCACAAAGATGCCCATCAACGAAACAGAGCAAAGATCCAGAACATGTCAAGGAGATGAGCTTTGGAGCAAATAATGCCATCTGCACTGCTCATGATGTTCTTGGACCAAAATATCAGAAAGATGTAAATGAATGGCACATTTATGTTCCCAGAATACAGCCACGATTGATAATAAGCTACCAATATTAGTGTGATTCTTTTTTTAATACAGGGGGAAATAACCATTTTTGGATGAGAAACTTTCAAAGGCTTTATCAAAAGAAGAATAGTAGTCTGCAGAATAACTCAACCTATAAACTGTCACTACCAGTCACTATTACCAATGGAAGAGAAAGCAATTTTTTGCAGATGATTTCAGTAAGCTCTTCCATTTAGAAATGTGCTGTATTCACCATGTGCAGATGAAGATTCTTCAGGAAGTATGTCATGAGACACCAATATTAATCTCTGCAGGAGGATTTGGGACATCTGACAAGTATCTCCCAGAAATTTTAATTGGTGAGAGAATCCAATTCCACATTTTCAAAGGAATGACCATTGCACAATTTATTCTAGATTAAGGGTATGAAACATTAATGGGTGTGACTGTGAGCATACTTGTAGGACTGACAGGGAAAAGCTAACAAAACCTGCCTGGATCTCCATGCCATGGCCACTGAAGGCATGAGGTTCACTTTGAAATTCTGTGGAAACGTAATTTGAAGGGTTACAATAAAAGAGACAGTTGCTAACTTCAGATGACAATTTAATAGCTACCTCAGTGTTTTCATTCCAAAATATACCTATTTATTTATTTATTTATTAACTTACATAACAGCATATTAAGATACAGTTAACGCAGACCATGTTATCATGGACTACATACATAGTCATAGTCAACTCCCAATTAAATTATTATGAATCTTATTATGACTTGATAGAGTCCAGGCAATTATTATCCTGAACAATTACCAAAAAAAATCCTAGTAGTCACTGCTTCAAAATTAAATTAATTAACTGGTTTTGATCACCCCAGAACTGGGCCCTTTTCAATTGTTTCCCATAGATTATGCAGCACCGCCATATAAAAATATACTGGCCCTTACTTTATTTGGGATCATTCATTTATTGTATAATGAATGTTTCCTACTGAACCTCTTGTCTCATTTTCTAAGGCTGATACAGAACTATTAAGGATGGGAAAAAGAGAGTAAATTTAAAGAATGTTGTAAGGGGAGAAGTAAGACAAATAATTAAACTAAGTGCCTACCTATTATATCCACCATCACTACAGAAACACTATGAGATATATTTAAGTTTCTGCACTGCTGGTCTCAGTCTGTCTCAATAATTTATTTTGCCATTCATAATGTGCTTCTCTAAACTATCTTCCTTCTTCTATTTCTCCTTGTTATCCTCTCCATCTTAGAAATGGTGGAAAAACATCCCCAGGAAAGCAGCAATTAGTAAAATAAATCTCCTCGTACATACATACAAATCTGTATGAGGTATCTTTTAAATAAGCACTCATATCAAATTAAAATGAATAGTCACATGCAGAAAATGAAGGAGACATTAGTATAGTTGAACATAAAAAAAAAGGAATTCAGCAATGTATTCCCTTGGAAAGGAGGTGGCTCAGGGGTGACCTCACTGCTGTCTACAACTACACGAACAGAGGCTGTAGCCAGATGGAGGTTGGTCTCTTCTGCCAGGCAACCAGCAACAGAACAAGGGGACAGAGTCTCAAGTTGTGTCAGGGGAGGTCTAGGCTGGATGTTAGGAGGAAGTTCTTGACAGAGAGAGTGATTGGCATTGGAATGGTGGTGGAGTCACCATCCCTGGAGGTGTTCAAGAAAAGCCTGGATGAGGCACTTAGTGCCATGGTGTATTTGATTGGACAGGGCTGGGTGACAGACTGGACTGGATGGTCTTGGAGGTCTCTTCCAACCTGGTTGATTCTATGATTCTATAACATTTCTAGTTCTAGTGTGGACTAAAGCTTTGGACTAATATTTATGAATGCGAGGCACAAAAAAATTACTTCATTCTTTAGAGAAACAACAAATAGCTTCTGATTAGGAAAAATAAAAACTTTTGTGAAAGGGCCAACATTTTGAGTAAAATTATACTCCAAATTGAAGTATGAGAGAGTGTCGTGGAGGGCCCATAGGCCCGAAATCAGACCTGCATATGCCTTGCTCTGCCTGGACATGTTTTTCCTGCTTTTAGTCAGGGGTGAGCACATGGCCAGCACAGAGGGACACAACGGGCCTGGAGCCACGTGGAGTCTGGCCTGCCCAGGCTGTAGGTTGTGTAAGCCCCCACATGCTCAGCTCACGCTTGCCGGGTGCTAGGCCCATGTGAGCCCCATGTTTGGAAAGTCCAGGCCTGTGTCTCCTTGCCTATTATGGCAAGGTTGGCTGACTGCAAGCCCGATTGGTTATTGGTGGCCAATGAGACCATTGATCTCGGCCCACAGTTCATAAATAGAGGTGCACTCACGTGGCAGCGTTCCTCTTTCGCTCGCCGGTGCATGCACTCAAGCCTGCCTTTACGGAGCTCAGACTCCCCGTGCAGCCGTGCATCCCTCTGCACGCCCATTGCCTTATTCCCTGGTGTGTGCCACAGCCACGAGATACCAGGAGCAGACCTATTCGTCTGCACATCTGCACCTGCAAGTGCTGCCTACGAGCTCCCTGGACGCAGCCGCCGGAGGGACCCAGCAGCTACGGGTGAGAGGCTATCACCCCTGAAGCCGGGAGTATTCCAGCCTTGGAGTCCACGGGCGAAGACCCTAAGGAGTTGGACACTTTACAGAGGCTGTGGCGTAGCCCGGAGGGTGATTTATAATTAGTCAAAATAGTGAGTAAATATCTCTTTAATTCCTATTGTGCCTGCCACAGAGCAGAAAACTTTCAGCCCACTCTGCTGGGCAAACAGTATATAGACCCCAAGCGGCAGTAGCCACGGGGAAAACTCTGTGAATAGTCCTATGCTAGTCATTGTATTATAGTTATTAGCCATTTGTGATTATACCCTTAATGTCTTCATAACCGTGTACGAATAAATATTAATATTATAAGTTCAGTGGTTGGGGGTGGCGAGAGTTGACAAATATTGAAGTTTAATAAATATATACATTTTTATAAATATTCTCTTGCATTAATTTCTCCCCTTCGCCACAAACGGGTGATAAGGGCAGATTTCCCCCTCCGCCACAGAGAGTCACCGTCAAGAAAACAGAAATGAGTGTTCAGTTAGTACACAAAAATTTTCAAAAGTGAGAGGTGAGGTTCAATGACTTTTTTTTTATAATCTTTTAAAAGTCCCTTTGCCAAATTAGTTGCAAATTAGTAATTTGGTTTAGAACATTTTTTATAATGGCATTGTCAAAATCTTGAAATTTAAGGAAGAAAGCTCACTGCTTACTGGAAATAATCAGTAATTTTTTCCAGTGAAGAACACAGTTATGTACAAGCAACAAGATGGTGAACACAGATTACCCACAAGGAAATTCTTCAGAGCATTTGTGAAAACAGAGTATCAGTCTCTGTGATGTATGTGACACTTCGGTATTCTTTCAAAATTAAATCATGAAAATCTGCTCAGAGAGGAGTAATATTGGTTAAGGCAGAAGAACCAAAGAGCACTGATGTCCTCTCAGATATCTGCACCCTTCTGAAGACTGACTGGAGTTTTGGGGGGCTTTTTGGTCTTTTTCTGCTGTGATACAGGTGCCAGCTGTTGGAAATTTTGTTCACAGCCCTGTTCGATTTAGTGAGAAAACAAAAGAAGGTCAACAGTAATTCTTCTGCATGTTGGCAAGTACTCTTTCAAAGTAGTAAGTACTTTAACAACATAATGAAATGAAGTGCCAGTGGCTATGATTGTATCCATGTTCATTGCATTGCCTGGGAAAAGCTAACCAGGTTGGTCTGCCTGGATGTTCAAGCCGCTATTATCGACAATGGGCCTGCTTATTTCTCATCCTTGACTGCAGCAAAGCTCAGATGAGTAGGCTATATAGATGTCTAACTAACAGATATATGAAACCACAAACATAGAACCCAAATAAGTGCCTTAACCTCACTGGTGCAGCATTCTTCTTGTTGGGATATCCACCGAAAGTTCAAGCTTGGATAAGCTCAGTGTATATAAGGTATTATTAACAAGCAAAGACTGCCATTCAGACGGGTTTTCCGACCACTGCAAAAGAAATAAACATTATTTCAATTAACAGTGTTTTCAAGAGTGTTGATTCATTAGCATTCAACAGTCATGCTATGGAATTACAAACGGAGACCATAAAAACACAGGAAAATAAAAGAGTGTCTGGAACATCAACTATGGGAGAAAATTATTCTTTGTTAGCTTAAAAAGATCAGTATTTTGTCCTGACAGTTCTAATTACAGTCTTCTACCAAAATGCACTCATTAGTGTCTTTTATGGGAGTTATTTCAGAATCAGATATGTAGATGATGAGGCCAGACAATATTTTTGTGATCACCTAGAACAATTTCTCCCAGAAGTCAGACTTTATTCTTCTGTGAAGTCTTCATTCAGAGACATCCCAACAGGAAGATAGCTTTTAGAAAACAAAAGGACAGCCTGAATTTAAATCTATCACTGATAAAGAATTTCTTTATAAGCTGCAGTAAAACCAAACAATTATTGTTTAAAAGACCTGTTTATGTTTCCAGTGTTAGCCTGTCTGTCTTCATGTTCTTGATGGAGATCCAATTTGCTGGTTAGAATGAAGAATGCAGTATTACATCTTGCTCACCAAACAGATATTGACTCCCTAACCTTCTATTTGACAAACTAACTATGTGGAACTGGTTTAGTCATTCAGTATACCATGTTTTCCAGTTCATTAATCATCCCATAGCTCTTCTCTAAATCTTGCCCATTTTATAAGACTCTTCACCATATATCAGAAATGATCCTAATACAGGAGGGTCAGTGTGGAACCCAACAACACAGTAATTTAATCTCCCTATAACTTCTCATATCCTCTTGTGAATTCATGTAGTGATTTCATTAACCTTTTTTGCCACGGTGTTATCTTTAGCAGCTCATTTTCATCAGATTAACTTCTACGTCCCAGAAATCTTTTTCACAGCTCCTGCCTCCACAAAAAGTAGTTCTAATCCTCTATGTGTAACTGACACTTTATTCCTGCCCCTATGATTACGTATTGGACAACACAGGGAAATAATTTGCCTGTGCTTCAGTTCCAAGCAATCGAGGTACCTACATTTCAGTAACCTATTCTCTTCATTATTTAGCTCTTACCCTGTATTTTTCTCTATCACAAGCTTTAGCAGTACAATTCTGTAGTCTGCAAATTGTGATAATGCATGCATATCGACAAAACAATCTTACTGGGACTTCCCTGAGAAGATGGCTGAGCTTCCTAATAATTCCCATTTACAGCTTTTGGAAGGCTGACCTTGGCTGGTGACAGATGCCTACCAAGATACATTCTCACTCTCCCTCATCAGCAACACAGAGGGAGAAAATAAGATGAAAAAAATCATGGCCTAAGATAAGGCAGTCTAACAAAGGAAAACAAAGGCTGTGCGTGGAAGCAAAGCAAAGCAATGAATTTATTTTCTACATCTCATTAGCAGGCAATGTTCAATCACTTCCTGGAAAGCAGGGCCTCAATATGCAGTGTGTTACTTCGGAAGACACAGTCCTTAATAATGAATACTTACTAGCTCCCTTCTCCTAGCTTTTACTGCTGAACATGATGGCCTGTGCTAGAGAATATCCCTTTGGTCTGTTTGGATCTCCTTGTCTCAACTGTGTCACAGAATCACAGAATGTCAGGGGCTGGAAGAGACCTTGAAAGATCATCTAGTCCAACCCCCTGCCAGATCAGGATGCCCTGTATCAGACCACACAAAAACACGTCCAGGTGAGTTTTGAATATCTCCAACCTCTTGTCCACCCCTAGCTTAATGGCCTTTGGTGTGAAAATATTGGAGATACAGCTTTGATGTTTCACCATCACTGCTCAGCAGCAGCCAAAACACTGGTGTGTTATCAACACCCTTGTAGCTGCAAATACAAAGCACATCATTGTGAGAGCAGCTAGACTCAACACATAAATGCATTTTGAAGCACATGAATTATTTTTTTTCATAATTATTTATCCATTGAATGATTTTGCACCAGCCTTCCTACCTAATGAAATATTATTCTATACCAAATCAAATGCCTTGAAAATGTCTAACTATATTAAAGATTTCTCAGTCAAACTTGCAATCTTATAAAAATGCAGCAAACTAGATTAACAAAGCCATATGTTGACTAGCAATAATAAAAGCCATTTCTTTTAATGCTTTATTAATTTGAAATGCATCAACCATTTCACTAATGTTCCTAAAATCAATGTCAGGCAAATAGGATCATAATTATCACTCCTGTTCTCTGCAATTTACCCAAATATTGATGCATTTGTTTTCTGATAGACCGCTTTTTGTTTTGTTTGGGGGACTTTTGGTGGTGGTTTGGGGGGTTTGGTTTTGATTGGGGTTTTTGTTTATTTGGAGTTTTTTTGTTTGATTTGGATTGGTTGGGGTTTTTTGTTTGTTTTGGTTGGGGTTTTTGTGTTTTGTTTTTGTTCTAAGGCTAAAGTTTCCAATACTTGTGGAAAACAAGCAAAAGTACTCCAGAGAGGGATCCAGCCAGGTCTTTCAAAACTCTTCAGTGGGAACAGTTCAAGACAGCTTAAAAAAAAGCATGTAACTTATGTCTTGTATACCTCATCTTCCCTGTTGAAAAACAAAACGTGTTGGTACAGAACAACATATTGATATGGTGTGATACAGATAATCCATTCTGATCTCTCCAAGAGGAAGCAGTAATATTTATACAACTGGAGCACCTCTGCTATGAGGACAGGCTGAGTGAGTTGGGGCTCTTCAGCCTGGAGAAGAGAAGGCTTTGAGGAGACCTTATAGTGGCTTTCCAGTATCTGAAGGGAGCCTACAGGAAGGCTGGGGAGGGACTATTTACAAGGTCTAGTAATGTTAGGACGAGGGGGAATGGGTTTAAGCTGGAAGAGGGGAGATTTAGACTGGATATTAGGAGGAAGTTCTTTACAGTGAGGGTGGTAAGACACTGGAACGGGTTGCCCAGGGAGGTTGTGGATGCTTCCTCCCTGGAGGCGTTTAAAGCCAGGCTGGATGAGGCCTTGAGCAACCTGCTCTAGTGGGAGGTGTCCCTGCCTATGGCAGGGGGTTGGAGCTGGATGATCCTTGAGGTCCCTTCCAACCTAAACCATTCTATGATTCTATGATTCTAACTTGTCATAATCAATGTCCTCCAATCATGTAGGATTATATGTGAAGGGAGATAAAGGAGCATATTTTTCTCTTATCTGTGTGAGAATCCAGTAACAATGGGTGGGGCAATGGGTGGAAGGTAAGGCATAGGAAGCTCCACGTAAACATCAAGAGGAATTTTTTTCACTGTAAAGGTGACAGAACACTGGAACAGGCTGCCCAGAGGGGTTGTGGAGTCTCCCTCTCTGAAGACATTCAAAACCCATCTGGATGTATTCCTGTATGACCTGATATATGTCATCCTGCTCTGGCAAGGGGGTTGGACTAAATGATCTTTCGGGGTCCCTTGCAGCCCCTAAGATTCTGTGATTCTGTGAACAAGAACTGTTTTCGACCTCTGCCTAAGAAGGATGGAAAGATTAGAAGTTTTTGACTTTGTGTCTGCCTGACAGGTCCACATAGCAGTGTTATTTCTTATTAACGTCAATGAGGATTACAAAAACATGTGTGGGGTGACTGTAGCAATAAGTAAATTTTCTTTGGATTGTGCACACATTTCAGAACCTAGGTTATTCAGCTTGCAATAGTTACCCAGCCTGCAATCCAGGATACTTGCAGTTATTTTCTGAAAGAAACAGAAAAATATTATCTTGCACAAATCCTTCTCCATTAGAGATGGAGCCAGACTATCCTCACTCACCGCTTCTGAGTTGCTACCAGATTCTCTTACTGCTGAAGAATTTTACTGATAGTTTATTTTCTCTGGAGTTACAGACTCCACTAGTAGCAATACTTTCTGCAAGTTTTCTAATTGCTGAAAGCTTTGGGTGTTTGTGTGTTGATTAATAGAGCTGAATTGGCAGCTATATGTTCTATAGTCTACTCCTAATACATGTTCACTCTGCTCACTAGAAGTGTGCAATCTGCCAAATATGCATTTACTTTCCCAATTCCCACAGTATCATGATGATAAGCACTGCCAGACTACCTGACACCACCTTGTATCCATTTTACTTAGATTGAGGCTGCAACTGTTCCTGGCAATACCATGAACCTGTCTCTGCTGCCCAGTTTACAGAAGATATATAAAACTGTTTCTGGTTTTGGCTATCAATACCTTCTTTTCAACTCAAGCCACAGAAACTTCTTGTTTTAAGTTCAACTCATTTCTGGACTAAGTCTCAAATGACAACTAAAATGGCAGCTGTCACCCTGTTACCAAGCCAGCAGAGTCTGAGGCAGTGTTTCTTGCACTAACAATGAGGGAGCACAATGTGATTAAGCTGTTGAGTTTCCACTAACACCAAGTTCAACTTAGTAGAAATATGGGTGTCTGCTACCATTTCTATCTCTGAGCACAGGCACTGCCCATCACCCCTTTCAACACATGATAACTTTAATGCTGGGAAGAGATCAATTTTAAGTATTCTGTTATACAGAATGTATGTAGACAAAGTGATGGGTCACATCTGAGAACTAATGGATCGAGGAAGGTGTAAGTTGGTGTAAAATATGCAGAATGTTCCAGGGCTTTGCTGTGTATCATTGCTGTGTATCATTGCTGTTGAGGTGCTTGGTGCAAAAATTGTGTTATTCTGTTGATTCCACAGAACTGAGCCCAAAAGCAATTTCTGCTTAAAGGCAGCCTTGACTGTCATGAGAGGGACCAGTGAATTTATTCCAGTTTTGTAAACAGACTCATCTTACTCAGATATCACAATCATGGTTGAAAGAGGCCTTATAGTAACAGAATATCAGATAGAAAGCAGAGCATTTAATTTTTCAGTTATGTCCTCGTTCAGAAAAATTGAACTTACATCTGTCCTATGAGCTGCTTCTTTCACCTTGCTCTTCAAATCTCCAAAGATAAAAATATTGGACACAATGCACTAACAATGCCATGAGCAAATTCAAGACTATGTCAAATTACAATTGAAAGGGCTAACTTTTTTCCTATGTTGATAAGGATTAGAGTTCAAATACAATCAGAAAAATAAATGCAATCCAATATAACCTTGAAAGCTGACACCAAGTAGTTACTTAGCAAATTGAAATAAATTACATGAAAAATGAAATAAGAAATTCAATGGAAAAAAAAACTTGAAAGACATCCTCTATTTCAGTCATAGAAATGTAGTCTTGTTTAAGCCACTCACCAAGAACTAACACTCAGCTACCACCCCCACTTCAGAGATCAGAAAATTGCTGCAGAGCAGTTATTTGCACTAAGCTGTAAAGAAAAGAGATTTCAAGCAATATTTTCCTGGCTTCTATTCCTGTGCCTCAGCAAAATCTTTCTAATCTACTTCACCTGCATTACAAATATAAAAATATTACATCATTGTTATCAGCAATATCCTATTAATGGCATGTAGAGTAAAAACTATATACTTATGGTCATTTCATATCAGTAATATAAATGAGACTTATATGAAGTCATCAATAATGTAAAAGTTTAACATAAACTATGATCACATATGTCTGCTTAATAAAAGTAAGTTAACTAAAGGAACAGTTTTAATATCTTTAAAAATTATGTGAGACAGAAGAAGGAAATACTGAACAGTTCTTTTCTGCTTTGTTTTCCTTATGCATCTGTTCAGGCATTCCTATTCTGCTGCCTTTTTTGTAGGGACAGGCTGCAATATATGGAATTTATTAGGAATCACAAAGAAAACCCCAAACCAAACAGAAATGAGCTTACCAGCCCAGAAGGAAAGCTGTAGCTAAGATCCCTCCCTTACAGACATCCCAGAAACTAGCTCAGACAATTCTTAACTGTCGTGTCAAAGTGTCCTCCTCTGAAAGAATGATAAGGAACTACACAGAAGTGAACAGATAACAACCTTGTTATTATACTATATCATGTTCAATATAAACTCCAAATATTTAAATTCATAAGCTTCCACAATAAGGCTGCATAAGTTGCATGTGAGATATATCAGTTGGTGAGATGAGATAAGCAGAAACATATAAATAGGTATTGTGCAAATTTAGAGTGGAAAGAAGCAGAGTACAATAGAAAGAGACTTTGTATTGTATCAGGAACCTCACCCTAAATCCCTTCTTCGCATAACAGTGGCATCAGGGGAGCAGATGACAAAGTGCTAATGGAATAAGAAAACATATCACAAACCTAGGGCAGGAATCTGCATTACAGTCAGGTTATTGTGACAGTTCATATAAAACACTAAGGTATGTGCCTTCACTTTATCAGGTGAAGGGTAATCATTCACATTGGCATGAAAGGAAAATCTCTTTTGTTTTTATTGTTTCAGGAACCAATGGCACAACTGCGTCAAGCTCTGGGCTCCTCAATTTAAGAAAGATGTTGAGGTGCTTGAACATGTCCAGAGAAGGGCAACAAGGTTGGTGAGGGGGCTGGAACGCATCCAGTGAAGGGCGACAAAGCTGGTGAGAGGCCTGGAACACAAGCCCTACAAGGAGAGGCTGAGAGAGCTGGGGTTGTTTAGACTGGAGAAAAGGAGGCTCAGGGGAAACCTCATTGCTCTCTGCAACTACCTGAAAGGAGGTTGTGCCCAGGTGGGGGTTGGTCTCTTCTCCCAGGCAACCAGTGACAGAACAAGGGGACACAGCCTCAAGCTGCACCAGGGCAGGTTTAGGCTGGATGTTAGGAGGAAGTTCTTCCCAGAGAGAGTGATTGGCATTGGAATGGGCTGCCCAGGGAGGTGGAGTCGCTATCCCTGAGGGTGTTTAAAAGGAGGCCGGATGAGGCACTTAGTGCCACGATGTAGTTAAATAGAAGGTGTTAGGCGGTGGTTAGGACTCGACGATCTTGAAGGTCTTTTCCAACCTGATTAATTCTGTGATTCTATGTCCATACATACACACAGACACACACCCATTGACACACACATGCTCACATTTGTAGCCAAGCTGAGCAGAAACTTGGATAACGTTCAATGTGTACATCAAATTCTAGTCAGGTGCAAGAAAATAAAGGGTAGGAAGATGTAGATTCTACAAATAAAAAAAACCAGCTCATTGTGTCACATTAAAAAAAAAAAACAACCACAAAAAAAACCCACCAAAACAAACAGATTTGAAGGAAATTCAAGCATTAGTAAACATTCAAAGATGACTGAAGTGTTATTGTGACCAACTTACAATATTATTTGCTTTCTTGACTTCCATCATGAAGCAAATATGAGACTGATTCACAATTCTGTGTGCATTGTGCCTCTTGGGGCATGTAAGGGAAGATATGTTCTTTAAGGGGATGGAGATGGAATAAGTGCTGGAATAAATATCTCAAAAGTAGGGAAACTGAAACAGTGAGTTTGCACTGTCTGAATACACTGCTAGCACAAAAACACATTTTGCCCTGTAAAACAGACTCGGGCCTCAGCTAAGTCATCATACTGTTACATGATAAGCTGCCTTAAAATGATACCATAATACAACCTGAACTATTTAAAAAATCATCTTTCAGAACCATTTTTTAAACTGGCTTCAAAAAATAGCCCTTTCATTTTGGAAGAAAGAAGAAAAAAGCTGCAGCCAATTTCTGGCCACCGGTAACATCCTTTCTTGCACAGAAACAGATTATTTCGACCAATATACATAGGCACAGTCATGAAAAATTGCTTCCTACTTCCTATTTCCACAAAAAAATGCAGTAGAATCATAGAATCAGTTAGGGTTGGAAGGCACTACAAGGATCATTTAGTTCCAACCCCCCTGCCATGGGCATGGACACCCTACCCTTGAGCAGGCTGGCCACAGTCTCATCCAGCCTGGCCTTAAACACCTCCAGGGATGAGGCCTCAACCACCTCCCTGGGCAACCCATTCCAGGCTCTCACCACTCTCATGCTGAACAACTTCCTCCTCATATCCAGTTTGAATCTCCCCACCTCCAGCTTTGCTCCATTCCCCCTAATCCTGTCACTCCCTGATAGCCTAAAAAGTCTCTTCCCAGCTTTTTTGTAGGCTCCCTTCAGATACTGGAAGGCCACAAGAAGGTCACCTTGGGGCCTCCTCTTCTCCAGACTGAACAGCCCCAACTCTTTCAGTCGGTCCTCATAGGAGAGCTGCTCCAGCCCTCTGATCATCCTCGTGGCCCTTCTCTGGACATGCTCCAGCATGTTCACATCCCACTTGTAATGGGGGCTCCAGAACTGGATGCAGTACTCCATGTGGGGTCTCACCAGAACAGAGTAGAGGGGGAGAATCAACTGTGTAAAAAACGCTAGCACACACTATTAAACATCTGAAGAGTCAGAATGTCAATTGTGGTTAACTTCTGTAAAGCAGGGGATAAGGCAATGCAGTGTTAAAGCTTATGGTGCGACCAGAAGTAAACTTGGCCATTTGCTCTTCGTGAGGTGAGTCACTGGATCGTAATAAAAACATTCCAAGTGCCAAGTCCTCACCAAATTGCAGTACTCAAAGTCTGCTTGGATTGGTATCATATACACAGATTCTTGATAGGCTGGGTTTCACCTAACACAGGTATCTGGAAAGAGAGCAAAAACCTCAACCCTTGAAATGACTTCTTTCCACTGACTAGAGGCACACCTGAAGAGCATGCTTAAACCACGAAAATGATTGTGTTCAATCTCATCTATGTATCTGGTCCAAATTAGACTCTTTGCTTCCTTCTGAGGTAAAAAAATTAGTTTAAATACGAACAGTGCTTTCTTCTTCTTTCTCTATTCTATCACTATACAAAGTAGAAGTTATCCAAACATTTCACAGGATCCTAAGTAGAAGAGGCCTCAATGGTGCACAGATGGACAAAGAGTAGACCGTAGGATTTTCTTTCAGTCTTTCCTTGATACAGTGCCTGTGATTAGATGTCTAACACAATTAGCATCAATGACAAAAGGGTAAGAACTCAGGATGGAAAAGGTAAAGCACACATTTAATTCTACTTTGAGAAGCTGGATGTTTTTAAACTGGCTGGCCCTGATGAAATTCACCTGAGAGTACTTAGAGAACTGACTGAAATGATCTCAGTACCCCTAGCAGTTATTTTGAGAATAGAGTGAGGACAGTTAAAGTTTCAGTAAACAGAAAAAGGCAATCATAGCCCTTATCTTAAAGAAAAAAGCTTCAACTATTTCAGTTGCCTAAATACTAAAATTTAAAAATCTCTTATTCAAATATCCATACACTGGGACAGTAACAAGGGGATATGAATCAACCAATGTGGATCCATCACGAAAAATCACGTCAAAGCACCCTGGTTTTCTAATACAACACAATGACAGGCACGTATATTGAGAAGAAAAAATATCTTTATTTTAGCACAGCTTTTGACAGTGTCTTTTATGCCATTTTTCTATTCAGTCCAGGGTCTTTCTGAAATGCCCTAAAGTAGGGACACAACTGACTGGGATACTGTGCATAAAGAGGAGCTGGAGGAATGCCCAAGTGAGGCTGACTAGGGACTGATTGAAGCCTAGTTCTATGGAACACTTCCAACAATAAAAACTGTATGATGGAGCAGCGAATATACTTGGTATGCTCGCAGATGATTCAGAGGAAGAAGAGGCTTAAAAAGCACGTGGATGACGAGGTTAGAATTCAAACTGATTGTTATAAATTGAAGAAATAGTCTGAAGTGACGGATGCAATTTAACAGGGATAAAAAAACCCAGAAGTTCTCCACTTAGGTAAGAATAACCATCTGCACAATTATAGGATAAGGAGTAACAGTTCTGAAAAAAGACGCATGGACTGTAGTAGATTATAAATTGAGCATGAGTCAGCAATGCAAGACTGTTTTAAAGACAAAAGGGAAGTTTCACCCTGAGAGGTATGAAGAGCAGAATCATATAGAAGACACAGGAAATAAACTTTGTTGTTTCACGCTTTGTCTAGATTTAGGACATCTTCAGGAAAGATGCCGACCACGAGACAAGAATAATTAAAAGGGTATAAAATGAGACCTTTGAGGACAAACCAACACAAGTTGTTCAGTGTAGGTAAGTGGCATTTGAAGAGTATTCTGATGGTCTTCAAATATTTTAAAAGAACACTTCATAGAAGACATGAGCAAATTCAAATAGGAAAGGAACAAATGAACTAGACTAAACTGCAGCAATGGAGATCTAAATTAAATATTAGAGGAAAGAATGGTAAATATTGTTAAACACTTGAATACATGCCTAGAGAAAATATGGACTTTCCAGCACTGGAGATTTTTAAGAACTGGTAAGCTGAACATCTGTCAGGCATAGTTTAGGATGAGTTGAACATGACTTGCATTAAGAATATGTACTGGGTAACCTCTCAAGATCTCTGGCAGAAATGTGATTTCTCTGTGATTTTTGATGTGTCTGACTCCTGTGATAACACAGGCACGTGGAACAAAGAAGGGGATTTTTCTAGGATTATGTACGGCAGATCTACTTTACTTATACGAATGTAGTACCTCTGGAAAATATTTATTGATCTGGCTGTCTACATCTCTTTGTCAGATGCATTTTACAATGTCTCTGAAATGGTCAAAAAAAAAAATGAAGTGACAAAACTTGCCATGAGCACACATAATAAAGAGAATATTACCACAGAAGACACGGAAGAGTGCTCTAAATTGCCTTAATGGGTTGAGGTAGACAAGTATCTCAAATCAAAGTAGTAACATCAATGCATTTGCCAGGAGCTGTCAGTCTCTCAAAATAAACCTAACAAACACATACTCCCCAAACCAAAAAAAACAAATAGAGAAGGAGGGGGAAGTAATAGCTCTAGTTGCTCTTGACATGATTTCATTTAACTCGCTAGGTCCCTGACCTTTCAGCATTGGTGGAAATAGAAGTGAAAATGTAACATGGAGGGCGGGAAATTCACGCAAACAGTAACCTTCAAAACCACCAAATGAGTCTTTTTTTTTTTTTTTAAGGAGAGAAATCTGATGATCCAATTATGCAAGTCATTAGGAAAACAATGCTGAAATTTTGTGGCTAATGGGATTTTAAGATATATTGACAGTGAAAACCAATTATACTTTCAAAACTTTTTTTTCCTCTCTCTTTATGCAACTGCATTATTTTAATGAAATGGCATGCTAAACCTCAAGTAGCCAAATGAATGTTAATTATGGAAATAGTTGAGCTAACAAGAGAACCCCTCTCTTTCTATGACCTCAGAATTTCACAAGTCCGAACAGCAGCATGAAGTCATCCATTTTGCCTCTAAACTGTTTGATGTTGTAAATATAACAGTCCTCAAACTCTTCAGAACTCCTACTTCAGAATAAAATTTAGATTAAGTTTCTTAAGAAGTACAGTGGAATCAGAGCTCAATCACAAGATGAAAGCAATTCCAGGACTTGGGAATATTTAGATAATGACCCAATTCTTCCAGGTCAGAACTAATTCTAGTTTAACACATTAAAACTTTTCTGCTTTAATTGATTTTTCCACTATCTATTTATCTTTCTAATTGGATAGTAGGTACCAGGTTAAAAAAAATAAATCTGCAAAATCCAACAGGTTCATGTAAGCAATTTCAGTAAAAGAAAGGAGTGATGGGAAATTCTGCAAGGATGCTAAATAATTAACAGAAGTCACAAAATTAAAACAAGGTTTTGTCAGTTGCTAGTGTCATCAAGCTAACAGCAGAATAAATCTTTGATTTTCTAAAAGAAATTCCTAGCTGCATCAAGCAATTTTAGGTTTTATTGAGCTGAATGCACAGATAATAGAAGAATTTAGTATTATATGAAGGGTAAGAGTGGGAAGGAATCTTTGCAACCTTTCCCTAAAAGTTGGCCATAGGTCAGTTTATTGAGGAACCTGTGAAGCCAAGTTTTCAGTATTCCTAACTTGTAGCCATTGCTTCTTGTCCTGTCACCATGCATGCTTGTGAAGTGAGTGCCTCTATCTTCTGAATTTCAAGTATTGAGAGACCATGATTGGACTCCCCCAGAGCCTCCTCTTCTCTGGGCTGAACAGTATTTCTTCAGCCTTTCTTCATATATCAAGTTCACCAGCCCCCTAATTAACTTTCTGGCCCTTTAGTAGGCATGGTTTATTTTTCTGACATTTCTCTTGAACTGGGGAAACTCCATCTAGACATGACAGTTCACATATGGCCTAAAAAGTGCTAAATGGGATCTTTAGGATGTACTCTTGCTAATATAGCCCAGGACACAGTTTGGCATGAATGTGTCATGGGAGCACTACGACTCTGCCTTGATCAAGTACTGGGTGCATAAACGTAATGACAGACAACAGGGTAGCACAAAGAAGTGAGTGTGATGAGGCTCAGTACAGGCATGGGTCAGCAAGTGACTGGAGAACATCTGAGACCACAGAAAAAGTATACTATAACATCAACGTGGGCTGACTTCCTAGCAGCCAGTGCTAACATTTGGCTATAGACACACATACACCTCTCCCCATTGCATGTAACAAAGACCACAGAGGAACATTTTGATGAGGAACATTTTGATGAGGACATCTGAAAACACATAGAAGCAGACGATGTGAGGTAGAAACACTGGAGATCAGTGCTGAAACACCTGCCAGTCAATTTCTTCCTGCCTTCATGGCTGCTCCTGCCTCAGGTGCCAGACTTAGGCTTGTCTATATATAGACTATGTCAGGAATGAGACAGGTTCAAGTAGTCTAACTGCTCTTTTCTTTACCAAACAACATGCAAGAATCCTAATACCTTGCCAATTTGCCATCAGCAGTTGTATCACCCATGAGTGAAAGAAGTAATGAAGGCTTCCCTTCAGTGCAATCACAATTCATTTCTTTTGCCAAACAAAAACTTTCCTATTAAAATGTGCCCAAGTCTGCAACAGTATCAGATAGCTTAGTGTCTCCTGTTTGGCATATGATTTTGGCTGTGAAAGTTGTCATTTGGCTTCAAGAAAATATTTTAAAGGCTAAATCTATTTGGATGCAAAACAGTCAGGAGCGAACATAGATTACAGAACAGTACCCATGCATTAGAAAAAATATGTTTCTACCTTGGCCATAGAGATTTTCTGTGAACGTGGAAGAATTATTCATACGTCTGTATGGTTGTTCTCTCCATCACCCTTGAGCTGTTTATTATACTGAAGTGTTTTGGAACTGGTGTTATCTTGTTACAAAAAAAGAGATAGTGCTGCTGCAGTGATTGTAACTTTGTTCTGAGATACAAATGACAAAGTGTGAATGGACAGAGACACCTCACAGAGGTCAAAAAAACCTTCTCCCTTATTTTTAAGAAAAGTATTCAGAGAAAGAAGTATTCTGTCAACTGACTGATACTGAACAAATTATAGACTTGTAGATAATTTATAATCAAAGTGACTTCCAGAGGTCACCTGGTTAAACTGCCTCCATCTCCTTACTGAGTCATTTGTGGTAAACTTTTCTCCTGTGTCAAGTTCCTCGCTTCAGCATTCAATTTTTGCTCTTGTTCTGAATGTTGTGTCACTCCAAAGATTCCAGGTGATCCTGCTCTGGCAGAAGGGTTGGACTAGATGATTTTTGGAGGTCTCTTCCAGCCCCTAACATTCTGTGATTCTGTGAAGATCTGAAAATTAATGTGAATTTATTAGGCCCAAGCCTACTTGGAATGTACTTCCTGCAGTATCTGTAAAGATTGCCAAAAGTGGTTTGCTTTTCACATGAGAAAAGGCAGTTCCACCTGCGTCTCGAGAGAATTCCACTTCCAGGGCCAGTTGGTGAGATACTTGGTAGATCACATGCATTTTAGATTTACATACTAATTAAACTACTTCCAAAATGTACCACAACTACTTTGCATGCTAGATACTACTGTGCAGATATGACACTTCATTTATGGTGTGAGAAAGAGATAGTCAGAACACATAAAAAGTGAGGCATCGTGGAAGTGGAGGGATTTGCTGAAAGAATAAGGACTTAAACTGGCAAGAACTCAAGGGAAGACCCAGAATAAAACCAAACAAAATCATACATGACTAAGATATTGGCTTTGTCTCATAATGCACAACTGGAAGGTGGTCACAAATGATGGTGATCAGGAAGGGATGTGAAGCAGCATGGAAGGTAATGAGAACAAAACCCAAACGTATGCAGAAAACATGGTAAACACTTGAACTAGAATAAAAGCAAAAGGCTGACTGAACAGCCCAGATTAAAAGAGCAATGTATCTGGTGGCCATGCTTGGGAAGGCTTCACTGAGCACAGATGCACTGATACAGTAAGCCTAGCACTAAACAGATTTTTCTGGAAGTGGGGTTTCCTAGTGTACTAGGAAAGGAGGTATGTGTCTTCAACGATGTCTGCGATTAATCATGAAGAAATGTCTTGTTATTGATACGGTTTTGTGTATAGATTACTCACTGAATGGAACAAAGCAAGGACCCTCCTTTCTGTCAGACTGTACTTACCTGTCATTTCTTATTAGCAGACAAATAAAATGTTTGGTGTATTTTATTTGAAACACATATTCAAATTATCCTTACTAGAATGTGTCCAGAAAAGGGCAACAAAGCTGGTGAGAGGCCTGGAACACAAACCCTATGAGGAGAGGCTGAGGGAGCTGGGGTTGTTTAGCCTGGAGAAGAGGAGGCTCAGGGAGGACCTCACTGCTGTCTACAACTACCTGAGGGGTGGCTGTAGCCAGGTGGGGGTTGGTCTCTTCTCCCAGGCAACCAGCAACAGAACAAGGGGACACAGTCTCAAGTTGTGCCAGGGGAGGTCTAGGCTGAATGTCAAGAGGAAGTTCTTCACAGAGTGATTTGCCATTGGAATGGGCTGCCCAGGGAGGTGGTGGAGTCACTGTTCCCGGAAGTGTTCAAGAAAAGCCTGGAGACAGCAACAAGGTCACCCCTGAGCCTCCTCTTCTCCAGGCTAAACAACCCCAGCTCCCTCAGCCTCTCCTCATAGCATTTGTGTTCCAGGCCTCTCACCAGCTTTGTTGCCCTTCTCTGGACACGTTCCAGCACCTCAACATCTCTCTTGAATTGAGGGGCCCAGAACTAGACACAGGACTCAAGGTGTGGCCTGACCAGTGTTGAGTGTAGAGGCAGAATAACCTCCCTTGTCCTACTGGCCACACTATTCCTGATACAGGCCAGGAAGCCATTGGCTCTCTTGGCCACTTGGGCACACTGCTGGATCATGTTCAGCCTACTATCTACCAGTACCCTCAGGTCCCTTTCTGCCTGGCTGCTCTCCAGCCACTCTGTCCCCAGACTGTAACGCTGCTTGGGGTTGTTGTGGCCAAAGTGCAGAACCCTGCACTTGGCTTTCTTAAATCTCATCCCGTTGGCCTCTGCCCACCCATCCAGCCTGTCAGGGTCCCTCTGCAGGGCTCTCCTACCCTCCAACAGATCAACACCTGCTCCTAGCTTCATGTCATCTGCAAACTTATTGATGATGGACTCAATCCCCTCATCTAGATCATCAATAAAGATATTGAACAGGAAGCCTGTTAAGCCCTTAACACAACTGCATGTGACTGTGTGGAAGACAGAGAGGACAGTATCTCTTCAGAGCAGCAATAAACAATGATCAAGTTGAAAATGCAAGGGGAGAAAACACAATCATGGAGGAATTTTTTCCACCATCTAGTTTCCATGCTTTATGTCTGCCTTTACACATGAAAGAAGCAGCTTTGACCTCCAAGAGCAGGATTTAACAAAGAGGGCATATGTATTTATTCTTTTATCTGCAATAGTACACTGCCAATAGATTAAAGAGATCTGTAGCCAGCTTTTTTCAGCACATGCATTGACAGGTAATAGCTCTGCTTCCACATTCAGCAACATGACTGTTTGTGCAGAACCTCTCTGGCAGCTCAATCTAGTCCCTTGGGAAAGCAATCTAAGTAATGTTTTGTAGTAACCTGTGTCAGTTCTCCAAAACAGGACTGCAGAGAGCACAGCATAGATGTAGGCATAAGCCAGGAAAGAAAGGGGTAGGCATTGCCAATGGAGAAATAGCGGATGCCAAGTATGAGACGGAGAAGAGTGCCAGAGTAACCCCTGCCTGCATCTCACCTTCCAGCTACTGCCCTTCAGATTTTTCTGTGATGCAGACCAGTTATACCAACATCACTGGAAGCACAATGAAGGGATGTATACATAGTCATTTGTAATAAGCAACAACTTATATTCACTTACTTTTCTTCTGAACTTTAACTCTTTTCTGAAGATCAGGACTCGATCTGTATTTTGATAAAGCATTATTAACCATAGACCACACATTTAAAAACTCATAAGCAGTTATCAGCAACTCCACAAAGCTTTTAAAGAAATAAGCTTATAGCCTCCAAATGAAACTCATTTCTATTCCCAAACCAAAGGAGTACATACAATATTCAGAGTACCACTACTAGCAGAAATATAGCTTTTCAAGCAACAGTCTGTACTTATCACTATTATATAGCTCTCCTCCCTGGAGGTGCTCAAGAAAAGGCTGGATGAGGCACTTAGTGCTATGGTCTAGTTGACTGGATAGGGCTGAGTGATAGGTTGGACTGGATGACCTTGCAGGTCTCTTCCAACGTGGCTGATTCTATTAAATGAAGGACTTCAGCACAACCACTGCAAGTTAGTGCACCTGTTCTCTTAGCTCTGCCTAGCTGCATCTGAACAGCACCCCTGGTAAGTATCGGAAGTCTGGCAGTTAAATCACAGAAAGCATTCTATGGCAAATTAAGGCCATGAGATCACCTCCTAACTCCTGTATTTGTTCTTCCAAAACCTGCTTAATAACTGAAACTTCTATGGTATCAATAGCACAGAAATTCGCTAGGACAGCAAGCATAGCTACCAGCTTGGCTCTGGCATTACTGGGTTTTCAGGGATGATGGATTGTGATGGCTGTCTCTTTCTCCTCAGTAGATTCTTTTCCCTCAAACTGGAGGAGATCAAATTTGGTTTTGTTAGGTGAACTACTCCCTGCTACTGCAGTATGCAGGAAGTCCAAGCTTCACCACGAGGTAACATCTCATGCCCTCTTCCACCACTGAGGCAGAGGTTGCAGATGGAGACTCAGTTGATGTACAGTCACTTCTTCCCATTGCTCAAGTGAAGAGACGGTGCCATAGCCTGAAGCATAAAGCAGGAGGTAAAGGAGGAGACACAGGATTTGCAAAAGAAGGTCCTGCTTCAGAGAGATGGGGTATAACAGAGTATCATCAGGACACGAGTGGCATTCAACACTAGCCTTGTCAGATCTCAATACTTCCAGATCTTCAGACTGAAGTCCTCACTCCTGTACTAGAAACACAGACTATTCCATGGAATACCACAACTTCTTCCCCTCTGCTGCTTTCTCCTTCTCCAGGCTACAAGTCAAACAGTCACAGAAAATGTGTGCGCGTTTCCTATACACGTCCAACTTGTGGCATTACTGGAAGTATGAAACACCTCTCTAAAAGAGAATATATATCCCAAGAGGAACTTCTAATAACCTTAAAAATAAACCAGGAAGAGCTATCGTTTTGTTTGTCGATAGCGCAAGAAAGCGCGGAATGCCGGCGTGTAGGGAAGGCTCCAGACGGCCGGAGCACAGCCGCTGCGCTGGCTGCCAGGGAAGCACATTTTGCATACTGCAGCGCCATCTAGCCCGAGCAAATAAAACTCCACACTGCACAGCTGCTGCTGAAGGACACTGCATAGCGCTAAATGTTAACTTCATCAATAATTTCCGACCCTGGATGAAACGTAGCTTTTGGCTTAATGTATGACATTTTAATATTTTTTTTCTTCTACACCATAAATGTAGCCGAGCAGTATATAAGCCCCTCTGAGAGCTATCTGCTACAGCAAGTAACTGACATACACTATTTTCATTATTTCTTAACCAAACTGAAACTTCAGACAACCTGAAATAACAAAATAAATTAAACCCCAGGGCATGTATATTTTTGTACGCGTTTTGGTAGAAAACTGAGAACTTCAATAACATAAAAAAGAAGGGGAAGGAAAAAAATCTAGTAATGAAAGAAAGCTTTTACCAGTTTTCATAGAATCACAGAATCACTTAGGGTTGGAAGGCACCACAAGGATCATCTAGTTCCAACCCCCCTGCCATGGGCATGGACACCCTACCCTAGACCAGCCTGGCCAAAGCCTCATCCAGCCTGGCCTTAAACACCTCCAGCAATGGGGCCTCAACCACCTCCCTGGGCAACCCATTCCAGGCTCTCACCACTCTCATTATGAAGAACTCCCTCCTCATGTCCAGCCTGAACCTACCCACCTCCAGCTTTGCTCCATTCTCCCTAATGCTGTCACTCCCTGAGAGCCTAAGAAGTCCCTCCCCAGCTTTTTTGTAGGCCCCTTTCAGATACTGGAAGGCCACAAGAAGGTCACCTGGGAGCCTCCTCTTCTGCAGACTGAACAGCCCCAACTCTTTCAGTCTGTCCTCACAGGAGAGAGCCGCTCCAGCCCTCTGGTCATCCTCGTGGCCCTTCTCTGGACATGCTCCAGCATGTCCACATCCCCCTTGCAATGGGGGCTCCAGAACTGGATGCAGTACACCACATGAGGTCTCAGCAGAGAAGAGAGGGAGAATCAATTCCCTCGATCTGCTGGCCACACTTCTCCTGATGCAGCCCAGGATCTGGTTGGCCCTCCGGGCTGCAAGTGCACACTGCTGGCTCATGTTGAGCTTCTCGTCCAGCAGCATCCCCAAGTCCCTCTCCTCAGGGCTGCTCTCCAACCAGTCACTGCCCAGCCTGGATTTGTGCTTGAGATTGCCTCAACCCAGCTGCAGGACCTTGCACTTGGTCTTGTTGAACTTCATGAGGTTGGCTTGTGCCCATCTCTCCAGCCTGTCCAGGTCCCTTCCCTCCAGCGTGTCTGCTGCACCACACAGCTCGGTGTTGTCAGCAAACTTGCTGAGGGTGCACTCAGTGCACCTGTCCATGTCACTGACAAATACGTTGAACAAGACTTGTCCCAGGACTGGTCCCAGAGTTTTGCCAGCACGGATTTTTTTTATAAGGGAGGAGAAATCTGGAGAAATCTATAGTGTATTATATGATTTATTTTTTATTTCTAGAAATGTCAAATGAATTCCTTAGCTATTCCATACAAAGTTCAATTCATTCATACCAGTTTGAAGCTTATCTAAATTAAATATCTGGGTTTGGATACAAGTGTGTTTAAATCCACCAGGGAAAAGAAAGAAAGACTTTCACAAAGTCTAGATAGGATCTTCACAATGATGTTCACTTTAGTCAATTCAAAAAGGTGATCACAGGTCTTCTAAAATGTAAGTTTCTAAAGGCAGCGTTGCTGACATTGTTTCACTGTTTTTCCTTCACAGTCTGTATTCTGTAATTTTTGAGGATTTTGAGTTATGTACATAACGAGTGAGAATAAATTTTAATATGAAGAATTCATCTACCTTTGAAATTGAGCACAGAATGAATCATCCTCTCTATTGATTATGAGGCAGCCTAAATAACCAGGTTCCACAGTGTACACCTGAGTTTTCCTAGGACAGACCTGCTTCTTCAAAGAGTGTACCTGAGCTCCAAGATGGGTTTTTTTACTCTATCAGGAAAAAAATATGTTCATAGTTTATTCTTTTTTAGCTTCAGACATTTCTTTCCACACAAAAGATAACCTAACTCCAAATACTAAATGCATACCACAGCAGTGTTACAAAGTGGTAGCCAGCCAGCCCTGAGAAAGCCAGTTCAGAAGTAAGAAACCATGTTGATCCCCTAAAACGAATTCTTTGAGAGTCTAAGACACTGTTCCTCAGCTAAATTACACAGATAATTCAGAGCTTGTGTATCACCACGAAGCACTGTACCGTGACACAAAGATATATTCTCTTAAGTTAATGGATAAAAGCTTCTCCAAGAAAAAATGTGTTGTTGCTGAATGAGAAGTTGACAGCAACCACACTCACTTGAATTTTAAAAAGCAAGTTTCTGTCTTTTTTCATGATACTCTTAAAAACATGCCTATGCACAAGTGGCCCAGCACTTGTTTGAAAAAGTCTGAGACAAAACACTAGGAAGACTTGCAGCCACAAATGAAACCAAACATGTCAACAAACATCTCAAGATTTTGTGAGGGTCTAACAAGCTCATACTAACTGGAGACTGCTAAACCGCACAAGCTTTGCACAAGTGGAGCTTCCCTGGGTATGAATTCCGACCCAGGAAACCACTGTGCAGCCACAGCATCATGAGGTTTCACAAATACACCAGTGTATTTGTAACCTTTTTCTTCTGCAGCACACATACCATCCTACTTGAGGACTTTTATCACCTATATCTAGCAATCTGCAAGTTATTTCTCCTTTTCATGATACTATTGTTACTAAATAATTTCAGTTAATTAAAAGGCAATTATCAGTTTTACTTATAGCCAACCTTTATTTGATGGTCACCTTAGAATCACAGAACCAACCAGGTTGGAAGAGACCTTCAAGATCATTCAGTCCAACCTATCACCCAGCCCTGTCCAATCAACAAGACAATGGCACTAAGTGCCTCATCCAGGCTTTTCTTAACCACCTCCAGGGATGAGGACTCCACCACCTCCCTGGGCAACCAATTCCAATGGCAAATGGTTCTCTCTGGGAAGAACTTCTTTCTAACATCCAGCCTAGACCTCCCCTGGCACAACTTGAGACTGGGTCCCCTTGTTCTATTGCTGGTTGCCTGGGAGAAGAGACTGAGCTCCACCTGGCTACAGCCTCCCTTCAAGTAGTTGTAGACAGCAATGAAGTCCCCCCTGAGCCTCCTCTTCTCCACGCTGCACACCCCCAGCTCTCTCAGCCTCCCCTCATGGGGTTTGTGTTCCAGGCCTCTCACCAGCTTTGTTGCCCTTCTCTGGACACGTTCAAGCATCTGAACACCTCTCGAACTGAGGAGCCCAGAACTGGACACAGGACTCAAGGTGTGGCCTGACCAGTGTTGAGTACAGGGGAAGAATAACCTCCCTTGTCCTACTGGCAATACTGTTCCTGATCCAGAACAGGATGCCATTGGCTCTCCTGGCCACCTGGGCACACTGCTGGCTCATGTTCAGCCTACTATCTACCAGTATCCCCATGTCCCTTTCTTCCTGTCTGCTCACCTTCATCCCCTTTCACATCAGAAGCTGGTAATATACACACCTGTGCCTATATGCATGCACATTTGGCCATATATACAGACACATTCATTTGTACTGGCTTGCAGAGCAAACATATAGTCAAAACACAGTCTATAAGTCTTCTTGCATACTGTGCTATATTGCTGTACTTTTGTTTCCCTTCAGTGAAAGCGGGATTTGTTATGGTTTAGAACTAGTACTTTAGCCTGGTTTCTAATTGCACATAAGAGTAATATCATCCCATTAGTTTGCTGGATAGCTTATACTTGGTAACACAGCCTTGCTTTTCCCTGTTTTCCTCTTCTCTCTCTCTGTCTCTCCTTGCTTGCATGGCTCCCTTATCCCCTTTCTGACCTTCTGCTGACTCATATATTGTGTCTGTGAGGTACCGGGAAGGGAACGCAAGGGCTGAAGGCTGCTAGCAGTCTCTCCGGGCTGCCCAGGGCTGGGGCAGCTGAATGAATGTACATGGGGCTCCCTGTATTGTTGCTGAGTTGTGAATATACATAAATATGACTTTGTACATGTTTGTTGCTTCCGACTCAGTTCCGACTGAACTGAGTTCATTTGGTAATTTACTCCAGGGGCAAATTGCAATTTGTTGGGGTCCAAATCCAACCCACCACAGATTTTATTATAAATCATTGTATATGCACCAGTTAAGAGGTGCAAGTCAACATTCTTAATACTTTTTTGTTATTGTTACTTTCAATGATATCAAATAATTACACTGAAATAGCACAACATTTTTCCATCAAGAGTTATTGGTTTTAAATACAAAGTCTTTGTGCTAGCACTTATTGATTAGAAGTGCTGCCTGATCTTGGAGGTTTCTTTCAACCTGGTTGATTCTATGATTCTATACTACTGTATGATTAAATGTGTATACAGTGTTAAGTTGGCCAGAAAAGGAAGGAGGAGCTCTATTTTGCATATACTCAATGTCTAATTAGGCTTCATATCTGGGCTTTTGACCCTGCTTTCAGCTGGGAGCCTGAATTAGCAATTGAATTTCTGTTGGGCTTGTGACCCTATCTGTGGTGTCACAGCCTGAGCAAGGAGAAGCAGTTCTGTGGGAACCCTTGGCTCACAGTTACATGTTCTCCTTGTACTTGCTGTGACTCCCTGGGAGATTCAATTAGAGTAGGATTGAGTTCATCTTTCTTGCACTAAACTCCTTCCTAAATTTCAGAGGTCTAATGAGGCAGACCTTCAAATATAAGGTAGGTGATCATAAAGGCTCTACAGGGAGAGAAGTCATCTGTGTAATGCAGTAACCTAACATGATGCTGGGAGATTGTCCCTCTAGAGTCCTTCAGAAGCTTCTCCTCTGTCTGCTGATCATACAAACAATTTACACATTTACCTCAGAAAGACTTACCGGCAAGACACGTGTGTCTGTGTGATGGGCTTGAGTCTATCTTGGTTACTGTACCTTAATTCCTATCTCCTGTAGACTACCAGTGTATACATATCACCAATTCTGACATCTTTACTCATTGAAAAAACAGGCATAAGCAGGCAGAAAAGAGAGAAGAGTTAAGATGAGGTCTGAATTTAAATGACTGTCATGTATGAAAAATTGAACTTACATTCCCAATGGCATCACCTCTGAATTTTGCCCTTAAAATTTACATTTTATCATCAAGATCCAAACAATGCTTCCCTTCTCTTCCTTTCCAAAACAACTCTAAACCTTGCAGCATAAAATATAGTATAGCCACCCAGGCACCAAGCATAATAAAATCTAGCAACAATAACTCAAATATGTGTCTCGTTGTCCGAGTCACTTTAGAGACATCCAGAAACATAAATATATGTTTTCCCTGAAAGGTAACAGTTTTCTTCCTTTTAATCTCAAATAAAATTCTGTCCCCATCTCCCAGGGAACTAAAGGTGACAATAAGAGCTTGACAATGTTCAGGAGATGTGCTTTTCACATTAACAGTGCCAACAGCTGCACCATAAATACTGGGTGTAAGGAAAGTGCATTCAATCATTACAGGAGATGCAATTTAAAATCTGAAATTCACTCAAATAAATCATTAGAAAAGAGTTAAGGGATCAAAATCTCCAAAACCTGAAATGCACCACTTCTGTGTTCCAGATTTATTTGCAAGGAATTCTAAAATCTACTGGAACAAAATATTCCCCCTAATGTTCTGTAAACCGCTTACGAAATATCAAGCTTTGTTCCATTCATCTTTCCTTTTCCTGTGCTACCCCCTTGCCAGATTCAAGAAGCTTATGCCAAATGTCTGTGAATTCATAGCTTATGAAGGACAGGATTGGATGAGTGAAGGAGACCCATGAACAAAAGACAAATATATTACCCTTCCCCAGCCTCCTCTTCTTTATCGCCACCAACACACAGCTAAAGATATTTCACACAGGGAGATGGGAGCCAATATGAGCATCTTGTAATTATCTGAGATACAACACATGCTGTTGGACCTCTTGCAGTCAGCCCTGAAGGTCCTCTGTTCTGTTCCTTCGGATATTTGATACGATATTGGCTGCACTCTCTCAGCTAGGTTTGCTCTGCACACTGGAGGCCCTAAAGAAGGACTACAAGGATGCAGATAGTAGCTCTTGCCAAAGACCTCTTGTGATTGAAATAATGCTTATGCATGCTCTGCTGGCATACAAAGGAAGTGCCCAAAAACGTGTAGAGCTGCAATGAACTGCACTGCTGATACAGGTCAATATTCTTTCTATGCTTACAGCCTCAGATACATGCTGGAAGAGTATAAGGAACAAAGTATAGGATGCAAAACCTTTCAAAAAGCCTATAGTGAAAACACTGAAGAGTCCTGAGTACGTATGCAGCTCACACTATGAAAGCCCAGTGAGCCAGATGACATTTCTGAGATAGATCTGGTAACTATTTCAGGAGCAGATGGGTAATGTCATATTCCTTAGTGGACTGTTTACAACAAAACAGCCCGAGACAATGCTAAAATTATTACTCACTATCTACATTTCATAAACAGAGTCAGATCTGTACCACAGATATTAAAACTTCTTATATCAATTTATCAGGTCTACATATAAGACTTTTTGCTTTAGCATCCCCATTCTTGAGTGGCTCATGTCAGATAATTGAGGTAATTTCCTAATATCTTTCTTTAACAAAATTAGTTCCATTAAAAAGTGAAGATAAAGATGGAGGGAACAGGGGAAGACATAGAGGCTGCTATAAAACATAGCTGATTGATTTATACTCTCTTTAATAGACTGATCTAATGTGTCTAATATGACTATGTCTAATTCAAGCCTCATTCGAAAGAAAAAGAAGGGAGGGGGAAAAAAAGAGCATTTCTAAAAGATACCCCATTTTGTAAGCCAGAATTTTCAAGAACAGTTGTTTCCCCACACACATTTTAACAGCTGTCCTTAACCTATCAATAACCACCATAGGAAGTACAAGACCAGGTGAAGTACAGACTCAAAGCCTCAACCTCCAGGAGTCCCACAGTGTCATAAAAACCTGCCCTACAACCATCGCTCCATTCTATTCAGACTTGTGAAACACATCATTGTTACATATTTACAAATCTAGAACAAACCAGCCCCAGACTCTAGAAGTCACCCTGGTGACTCTCCTGGGTCACTGCAAACAGGAGTAAGGATTAAAGGAGGAAATTCTTCAGAGAGAGAGTGATTTGCCACTGGAATGGGCTGCCCAGGGAGGTGGTGGAGTCACCGTCCCTGGAGGTGTTCAAGACTGGATGAGGCACTTAGTGCCATGGTCTAGTTGACTGGATAGGGCTGGGCAATAGGTTGGACTGGATGATCTTGGAGGTCTCTTCCAACCTGGTTGATTCTATTCTATTCTATTCTATGAACACATTGTCCGGGGGTCAGCTAAGAAAGCAGTCCCTGGAGAAGTTCATTTGTAAATAAAAGCAAAAGTATGAGAAATTTCTAATTCTGAATCTCCCATTCATTTTTCCCCTTCACTGAAAATAGTATATCAAACACAAACTGCCTCTGCAGCCTGACATTCACTTTCAGTCTCTTGGTGCTACCGGAAAGGAACGGCCTTTTGATTTATTTTGCCCTTCAGAGCCTATTACTCTTATCCATCTAAAGCACACATGTTCCTTCTTTCCAGTATACAGAAATGTCTTCTTTCCAAAATATATGGGCTTCTTGAATGAAACTCTACTTCTCACAATATTTGCTGTTTCTTAAGCAGTTCTAAACAAATGAAATTAAAACCAGGCAAACGTAGGAAATTTAAGGTGCATTCAAAATAGCAGACAAGCTACTGTATTGTAAATGACCATTTTATGGAATGATATAGTCCTGTTAGATTTCAATCACAGTTAAAAGTAAAATAAAGCCATTTCCTGGTTGATTTCAGTTGGAATTGGAGATAGTTTTTCAATATGACCCTCGGTAGTGCTTAAAAAAGTGGGGGAAAGAGGCAGATAAGGCACTGAATAAAATAAATGGATGCAATCTGAACCCAGTTACTTCAGAAGTTGATAGCATATTGGAAAGGCAATGCACAACCAGCAACCTCAGCCGTAAGAAACTTAATGATGGATGAAAATGAAAAACGTCAGGATGCCTATTTATCTATGAGAATTAGAATCCTTTAAACAAGTTATGAGTGAAAGAGCTGTAGCTAAACCAGATTTTAAGCCAATTAGAAATGAAGGAAAACCCTGACTTAAATGGACATCATCTTTCACTATTATTAGAAAAACAATACTTTATACGTTTTATTGAAGGGGATAAATTTATTGTGACACCTAAACAGGACAGCTATTTCATACTACAAGACAGCTTCTTCTGTGTAACAAATAGATAAAACTAACCCTCACTTTTAAATTTTATTTCCTAATATTGAATCATTCATAAATGCAAATTATTTCTGTTACTTTTGCCTACAATGAGAAGGTCAAACCAAGCTTTTATTTGCATAATTATCAAAAGTATTTTGGGCTTTACTGCATCATTGTAGCATTGTATCTGGAACAATTCTATCTACTATTCCAAAACTTAAGCTGCTAATCTTCTTAATGCATGTTAATTGTAAGGTGCTAGATTCTGGTCTCCTCTATACCTCTGAAAAGTTACATTCAAAGTGATGTAACTGAGATAGATCAAGTCTACTGTATCTAACTTCGCAGTGTATTTTTGACATCAGTTTGCCATTATACTGTGCAAGGCATTCTTATGAGTTACATTGCCATACATTATCCTCTAAAAAAACACAAGTGAGATAAAAATCTGGTTGATGAACTCACTTTTCTCTCTTCCTACAGATGTACACACTGAGTACAATATAAAGAAGCAAAAGAACTGCAAGGTCAAAGACTTTCTCATGTGGCCTACCTGCAGAGGTGGATCTCCCCTTCAAGGGCTGGAAAGAACATGCCTGGTGAGGAAATTAGGCTTTTTTACTGCAGCTAGCAAGGACAACAGTGAAAAGACAAGCCCTTAAAGCTTTGCTGATCCAAAGGTTGGAGCTTAGTGCAGAACATCAAATAGAAAGGTAAGAGACAATCTCCTCTCTTATCCTCTTAGTAGATAATAGATGAACTACATGTGGAAGATACCTTACACAAAGCAGCAACATGATTGCAGGGACATACTTTATTACCGTCTAATGCAGTTCAAGCCTGCTGATTTCATGGAGGTGTCTGTGACATAAACGAGAGCTGAGAAATGCCCTTCTGTATTGGAATTAATATGCTGCTTTCCTTTCAAGCTGTCATTGCACATTGCAAGCAGAAATGGTGCTAGATGATGAGCAATGATACCTCCAATCCACAAATAAATAGAGTATTTAGTCTTGCTGTGGTCTATGCTATTGCATTACACCGAATTGTTTTAAGGTCAAACAAAAACTGTAAGATTATTTTTAAATGGATACATATGAATTGGGTCTGATCAGGGATCTTTTTTTTCCAAAAAGCTATTATAATAATCTTTCTTTCCACCACTGGCTCTGTTCTGATGCAATTTTAATTTACACAAAGACCTCAATTATGATATCCTTAGTATCTGCAATATCACTTAAATAGAAAATAAGTGAATCTGTTTGACAGTAAATAGGACAATCACATTCTTTCTCAAATATGCATTCCAAAATATACACATTAAACTGCTGAAATTCATTTTTTTTTCAGCTTTTAGCAATTTATGCTGTCACCCAAAGTAAAACTTCATATTTTCAACTCTCAGTCATTACCAAACTTTTCCTTAGGAAAAAAAAAAAGTGTGTTTTCCTTCTGAGAGGAAATAGAAAAATAATAGCTTACAAGAATACTGCCACTTGAGTAATTGGACAAAAATTGCTTTTCCTATCCATAATATATGCTTACTTTAGCACTGAATGGAAATCTTCAGTTGGAATGCCACCGTACATTACTTTAATTCCAGATACATAGCTCTTGCCTATTGTCACTTTGCTAGTATAGCAGTTTCTTTTTTCCTGCTGAGGACATTTAACCTAATGCTAGGGGCACTTGCCTGGAAAAAATTACAAAGACTTCTGTTTGAAGAAATTCTGCCAGTCGAAAAGAGATAATTTGGGGAAAAAAGTCTAAATAAGCTGTAAATCTCCAAGAAAATTCTTATTTTTTGAAAGGTCTCATTCTTTCCTTACACCAGGTTTTTGAATACTATTGTTTGAACAGGTATTCCCCTGCACAGTCTCTCAATATGCTGAATATTCATAACTATTTTTAAAGGTCTCTGAAAGATCTCTAGTTACATAACTTTTATTACTGGCATCCACATCTTTTAGTTTTCAGTACTTTCCTCCCCACAAGAGGAGATGACCAGGGCTGGTCTGCAAGATGTGGAAAACTGCTGGAGGTACACAGCTACAGAGAACCCCAGGGCACAGCCAGGTAGTAAGAGGGTACAAGATGGGGAACGAACAGGCCAAAATCTAGCTTGTATTGATGAGCTTGAAGACCATAACGGTGGTTTTGCCAAATAGTAGGGGAAACTGCACAAAACACTTTGTTCTGTGGAGCCCTAGGAAGGTAACAGAAGGAAGGAAACAGCTCAGGTGTAGAGAGAACAGGATACTCACAACAAAGAATGGTGATGTTTTTTTCAATTCACCTTAATGATTCAGACTCCTATCAGCATTTGTAAACAAAACCAAAACCAAGCAAACAAAAATAATCAAGAGACTATGAGAAAAAGCAAAGCCTGGGAAATATGAAGAAGGTCCTCTGATGTGTTACTCCGATCCTTAGTGGCACATCATGTGCCATAGACTGGCTGTTGGCAACTTCTGAAAATTATCCTTCTAATGGCTGTCACATGCAGGACCACAATCCAGGTGGTTTTAGATGAGCATGGGGCATTCAGCTGATGCAAGCTTTCCTAACAGAGAATTTCACTATCTACCAATCTCAAACTTAAAGAAATGGACATAGAGAAGCTCTTGCAATGTCTTCCAAGTGATTGATTAAATCATGGCTAGGTGAAAAGATACTTTCCTTGGTAGTTACAGAGCCCTAGAGTAACATCTCAATTCCTTATCTTCTTTACTAGCATGAAAGTGCTCTAGGATCACAGCTGGGAGACAGCACACTACACAACCAGAACTATGGGAAAATGGCTCTGCAGTTTTCCGTCTTCAGCAGCACTGGTATCACTTTTGTTAATACTGAGCTGTATTTCTAAACCCAGCAGGAGTTTTAAACCATACTCCTGATCACCAATTCTGTTGCACTGAGCACTGCAGAATACACTTAGCATATGCAAGGCTAATTAAAATGAAATTTTAATTAGTACCTTTCTGGTTTTGAATCCATACAGCATCATATTTGAGAATTAATTAAAAAATAAAATTAATTATGCATTGTTATTTGTCTCAGGTTATCAGCAGACAATCTGTGTAAAATACAGTAGCTGGTAAAAGATAGGTCACCTATTAATTAAGAACATTGTGACCAAAATAATGGATGGAGGTTTTAGTAATTCTTAATAATGGCATTAATGAGAGTCATGATTTGCATTTTAAATATATTAATGCGTACATTGAAGAAATTATAGTATCAGAGCAGCATTTGTTTACTTTCATCAAGCCCAAGCCTTGTCATAAACACAGGTTATTCTCTTTTGAAGACAGCACATTACTAAATTCTCTTCCTGATGATCTATGCTCTCAACCTGACACCTTTGGAGGAAAGACCATGTCCTGTTTTATTTCTCAAGTCCCATTAATTATGTTTATTTGTAGAGGATGGGACAAAAGTATTTAAAAAGCAGTGAGTGCAATCCTGTTTAGAATCTTCGGCGTTGAAAAAGATGTCAATGTAATCAGCATTCTTAATTATGTCCTTGAAATGCGAGAAGTTTGCAAATCACTTAGATGTTAAAAACAGAGGGAGAAAAAAGAAGCAAGGGGTCATCTGAAATAAGAATTCATCCCACAGAAAGAAAACCTAATTTACAGAAGGTCTTGATTACTCTTGCTTTATCAAGACCTTGTTGAAATACAGAAATAATGTATTTGTGGCATGACCTTGACAAAGCTACTCCTTTTTGCAAGTGGAAATTGAAAAGTAATAGCTGGCAATGAGACATTAGTGCTGAAACTCAGATCTGTGTGCTTGGATTACTGTAATTGTTTTCATTTTTCATTTTTTTCTGGAGCAGGGGGAAAATGTCTGCTCCATTTTATTCATTTAAGATTCAAACCCCTCACATACGGAGCACTTCTAGAAGATGTTAAGCACAATGAATTTTCCCCACCATCACTGCAGCCATCCCTTCTGGGAGATGAAGTGTTGGCACAGCTTCTTGCAGGATCTTATCTTTAGTAATTAGTTACTCGATCCAGCCCTCTATATGAAGTCAGTGGGGATCCTTCTCTTCAATCGAGTCAAACTGGACTGAGTTCTCAGTAGGTTCAGTGTGAGTTTCCTTTGCATAAAGACTGCAATTAGATTAACTGCTATCTTTTGAGGGGGCAGATTTTGTAAATTGAAGAATTCTCTCAGCTCTCACTGAAACACTGGGATTCACAGAAGGTGCTAAACTGCAAGTTCAATGCCCCATCTGTATCCTGTCTTTTTCAGCAGTCATGAAATTATGTTAGGAGACTGGATTATGACAGTCTTGTGCAAGCAGATATGCTTAATGACTCTTTTAGCTAATCTGCACAATTGCCTCAGTACATAGGACATGGTTCTTAAAAATATTTGCCAGTGTGCACAGCAAATGCTTTAAGTTAAAAATATCTAATTAAATACATGAAACGGGGCTTTGGGGGAAACAAAGAGCTCAGCATACAATTAGCATTCTCTAAAAGTCTGAGGCAGAGCAAGATCATCATATTCTGCCCCAAGACAGCTCACATACTTCTACCATTTTACACGTCTCATATTAATAGGCCAACTGAGTGAGAAATAGAATAACAGTGGTCAAATCACAGATAAAACTCCAGGAGAATTTCTGACAGAATGCAACATAATTCCACCCTTTTAGTTTGTTTGTTTGCATTTTAGTTGCCAGCCACTTTCACATACCCATTTTTAATGTAGAAATTTATTATTTGTTCCTTTAATGATTTCATAAAACATTTACCGTGGTCTGTTTAAATAAAGGAATGACATCATGCATAAAAAATGAAAAATACCCTGTCTGTGATAAGCTAGAGGTTACATTTAATGAAATTTCATTGTGAGTGCTGATGATGCTCATTTCAGATGAATGCACTTTGTATTTATTAGTGTTGAGCATGTTCATTCTCAGCTTCTGTAATCAGAATGACAATATCCACTCAGATGAGGTAAGTAATTAAATCATTAAGACATACTTTCTTAGGGCTGGGTAATTCTATGGATATGCAACAGTTGGTTGGCTCCTGTCCTAAGCCCCCTGTGCAATAGATTAATTTTTTCCCCATTATGTTTCAGGGGGTATCTATCCTTATAACAGTATGCATGTACAGTCTAAGTAAGAAAATGCTATGTGCCTCATGTGCACTCCAGCATCATGTGGGCTACTGGCACAAAACTCAGCAGATTCCTTGTATGATCAGCTGTGGAGAATTACTTGCCACATCATTCTTCAGGTAAGATTCACGAATGGACATGATCAACATCGACTGACACTGTCACTTGGACACTGTCAACGTTTTGGCAGACATTGGACTCTGATTGTATTTGTTTAACTTACATTCAGTGGACTAGATACAAAACTATATATAGAATTCACTGTATATACACAATTTCAATAGAATCCTCTCCACAAAAGGATAAATTATGAAGGCTGCATTCATATATTCCGTTACTATGTCCTTATGTGTTGCAAATTTTCCAGCAAACACCATGGAAACGTTTAGGAGATTCAAATCCCTTTAAGGTCTGCACAAACATTATAAATGAGTTTAAGGCCTTCTGCCCAGGATGGACTATGTCTATTGAGAATATTACCGTGAAATTCTTAACAGCATGTTATGGTTTAGCACAATGGCTAACCTGCCTGCTCCCTCAACACAAAAGTGAGGGGAAGAGTAACACACACCACTCAGGGATGAGATAAAGAGATAAGAGTTTAATGTAACATGAGATATCATAAGCACAATGCATAATTACCTTAGTTAATAATCATATGCATGACTGCCTTAGCTTAGCCTATTTGCAGAAAAAGCACAATGAAATACACGGGGAAAAAAGAAAACAGCATACAACAGAAAAGCGAAACCAGCAGCTACCCAACTCCCACTCATTCTGACACCATGTCCCAGAGAAGAGCCAACACCTGAGAACCTGGAACCCAGAAACAGCAACCAGAACAGGAAGCCTCCCGTGTTGCAATCTGAATTTCAAGCTCCATCATACTTTGCTCCAGTTAGCACTTTCATTTTTGCAACTGGCATGACTGCAGCATGGTATGAATAACTGCAGCAGGTTCAATTCAATCCATGACACAGCATCAGCTCTATGCCACAACAGAAAAAGGTTACAATATCCCCCACTTGTCTCCATCTTCTACATCTCTGTCTCATGCTGTTTGCATTGCCAGTGTACAGATTATGAAAAACACTGCTGAGGCAGGAATCAGATAATGTCATCATCACAGTCGGGTAACAGGAGCTGACAGAAGAGATAAACACACTCTTTATTTTAGTGCTTGGGTCGGTCCTTGGAAAGGGAATTTCCAGAGGTTGCCCTGCTAGAGTTAAGCTCCTAAGTGGTATTTGCATGTATCTCTGATTCACACACAAAAGTCCTGTAAAGTCTTCAGTATTGCTGCCTGAAGTCATCTAATTTTATATGTATAAAATGAAGATATTTATATTTCAGTTAGTCACCTCATATTATATTTAAATTCAATGAAAAGACACAGAGTGGTGGTTTGTATATGCAGGGAAAAGATACAAAAGACCAAACAAAGCTCCATTAGAGTTGAAACTGGCCACCGTTGTGTCATATAACAAGAAGGGCTTTTGAAAACTATGTCAACAGCAAAAGGAGATCTAAAGAAAATATTGGACTGATACTTGTTAAAGACAGTCATCTGACTAACAGGGATGAAGGAAAAAGCAGAAGCACTTATGCATTTTTTTGCCTCAGTCTTTATTAATACTGATATTATGGCTGCCAGGTCCCCTAAGTCATAGAGCCATGAATATGAGAACAATGACTTTCCATTATGGACACTGAAATTGTAGGGACCAGCTGCATCAGCTGAATGCACACAAGTCCATGGGACCTGATGGGATTCATCCCAGAATTCCTGAGCTAGCAGATGTTGCAGCAGGGCTGTTTTCAACCATCTACCAAAGGTCTTGAGAATCTGGGGAGGTCTCTGCCGACTAGAAGCTAGCAATCTTATTCTGCTTTACAAGGACATGAGGGGAGACCCATGAAAAAACAGCCTTGTTAGTCTTACCTCAGCTGCTGGGAAAATTATGGAGATTATACCAGGTATTATTGAAAAGCATTTAAAGAATAATGGAGTCAACCAGCATAGCTAACATGGGTTCACAAATGGAAAGTTCTGCCTAACTAATTTGACATCCTTCTATGGTGAAGTCTCTCACCTGATGAATGAAGGGAAGGCAGTTCTGGCCCTCACAATATAAGAAGGATGTTATAGTTCTTATATTCATCAAAAGGACTGCATGTCCTCTGAGAAGCAGCTAAGGATTCTGGGTTTGTCTACTTGGCAGAAAAGGAGGCTGAAGGGTGACCTCACTCACTGCTGCCTACAGCTTCCAGAGGAGAGAAGTAAAAAAGGAGGTGCTGATCTCTTCTCCCTAGGATCAAGTGACAGGTCACAAGGTGACCAGGTCACTCCTACCCTGGGTGATCCTGCCTTGGCAGGCAGATTGGACTTGATGATCTCTGGAGACCCCTTCCAATCTCTAAAGGTCTGTGAATCTGTGATTCTGTGAAGGTAAAGGTTCAAAGCTGTGCCAGAACATCAGACTGGTCATCAGGAAGCACGCACTTACAGAGAGGGCGGTCGAACACTGGAACAAGCTTCCTAGAGAGGTGGTCAATATCCCAAGCCTGTCAGTGTTTAAGAGGCATTTAGACAATTCCCTTAATAGCATGCTTTAACTTTTGGTCAGCTCCACTTGGATTTGGACTAGATGATCTTTGTAGGTCATTTACAAGTGAAATAGTCTATTCTATTCTATTCTATTCTGTTCTATTCTATTAAATAACACTTATGGGAAATTATTTATCTGATCCTAAAGCACACTTCTAAAATGGGTCAACAATTTATAGATGTTTACCTTGTTAGATCAATCCTATTCCAAAGTATTATTATCTTCTTGTAATGGTAAACCTATTCTCTGCCTACCATAGACCTACCATAACAATAATTTTCCAGTGGTGATTAATATTTACTGAAAAAAATCATGAGACTTGTAAGATTAAGGTGCTTTGACCTTTACTATTCTACATGACTGAAGAAAAAGAAAACAAAGATGGTGTCAATATCGTGACAAGGTGGCAAAAGCATTATTAATTCAGACACCATCTATAATGTGTGATTTTTCCTTTAACTTCCAGGCTGGAAACTGTTTCCCTGCCTCACAGAGTATTTCCACACTTTTAAATATTCCAGCTCTACACAAGGTCAAGATTAAATTATGTGAGGGAGAGAGAGTAGAGAGAAAAGACTGATAGACACCCACTCAAGCAAGACAGTAAGACTAGTCATAAGGCCTTCATCTTAAATGAACATGCATCCATCCACATCAATAACTTGGACCACACACGACAAAGATCTGAAAGTGCCTATTTTCAGTTGTCTATGCTATTGGCTATTCTGCCCTTTTGATGAGAGACTCCTTTCTAACCCTAAGAAACCATTTTCCAATAAAACATTAATCAAAATTGCATTCAAACCAGCTCTGTTTGCTACATTTTGCAACTTAGGGCAGTAATAATCCATGTACTTCTGTAGGGGGGAGAAAACAGAAGTTGGACTAGTTATTAGAAACTTTCTTTTGTATTATATTTTGACATTTCAGTGGTGAGGAACTTAACAGCAGCATATTCCTCTAAGAAAAAGAAAGGAGAGGGGGAAGAGCTCTTGCATAGTAAGTTGATTTTTAAATGTTCTAGTTAGACTTTGAAGTTCTTCATTCACAAAGTTGAATATTGGTGAGCAAATTTCCATTTTCTGCAGCTTTGTGTTAAGCTAGGCAAGTAAGAAATGCTTTCTCAATCATGTATGACTTCTCTATTTTTCTCTCCTACTAAAAAAAAGCACTTACTCCTTATATAAAAGAGTCTGTGTGAAGATCTGAGTTTCAAGCTTCAAACATTTTGCTGCAGCTCTGTTCAAAATAACAATAAAATAAGAAAGTGGTTGTATGTATTTTTAAACAATAGAAAAACTGTTCCTTCAACACAGACCTATAACTCAAGGGACAGCTGAAGGAATTTTACCGCAACAATTGCATCAACTTCTCAAATACGTTATTTTTTTCAGATACAGACAAGCATGAAAATCACCAAGCTCCTAAATGAACATTTCAGAATGACTTACAAATGTGTAGGCCCTCAGTTGCTACACATATGCCCAGTGGCTGCTAGTGAAGAGCAAGAGTAAACTGCTGGTCAAAATAATTCCATTATGGAATACACCATGCTTTTTAGTCATCATTTTGACATCTGATAGATAGAAGGCATTGATCTCACACTGAAACTACATTCAGACCATTAGAACTTCATTTCGGACATTGACAAGAAAATCAAGCTGTTATGAGGACAGAATAAGTCCTCTTATCAATATGCACCTGCAAGATGTTCTTCCAGAGACTGAAAATAATCTTAAAGATACTTTGCTATTGTAATTTATTGACTCACATATTTAAATACCTTAATAAGAGGTTAACTTCAAGCCTTTAGTAACCTGCAAATAGTTTGTCTCTGAGTTTCTAAATAGTGCTAAGCAATACCTCCTTCTGTCAGGTGCAGATACAACTGACTTTTTTGGTAACACTGAAATTGCACAAGAATGCTTTTACAATTTTGGAGGCAGCTAATAACTTATACTGTGTAGACAAACAGTTTGAAGATTGGCCAGCATTTTAAATGCTGTTAAATTCTTCATGATTCATAAGAGTGAAAATGTTTTCTGATCATTTGCGAGGTGACCTTAATTGTGACTTTCTAATATCTGAAGGGGGCCTACAAGAAAGCTGGTGAGAGACTTTTTAGGGGATTGGGTAATGATAGGACTAAGGGGAATGGATCCAAGCTAAAGGAGGTTAAATTTAGATTAGATGTTAGGAAGAAGTTCTTCATCATAAGGATGGTGAGACACTGGAACAAGCTGCCCAGAGAGGTGGTGGAAGCTCCATCCCTGGATGTTTTTAAGGCTGGGCTGATGTGGTTCTGGACAGCCCGATTTAGTGGAAAGTGTCCAGGTCCATGGCAGGAGGCTTGGCACTAGATGATCCCTGAGATCTTCAGCATGAGAGTGGTGAGAGCCTGGAATGGGTTGCCCAGGGAGATGGTTGAGGCCCTATCCCTGGAGGAGTTTAACGCCAGGCTGGATGAGGCTCTGGCCAGCCTGCTCTAAGGTAGGGTGTCCCTGCCCATGGTAGGGTGGCTGGAACTAGATGATCCTTGTGGTCCCTTCCAACTCTGACTGATTCTATGATTCTATGAGCTCTTCCAAACCCAGCAATTCTGTGATTCTGTGATTTTTGAGCTGCTCTGGTGAAGGTGTTGAAAGGCAAGAAATGTTGCAATAGAAACAAAAGAAAACACAAGTACTGAAATAGCTACAACAGGTGAGCTACAAAAATGTGGTGACCAAAAGCAATAAAAAACACAGATGGATAAAGGATTAAAAAGGAAGGCACCACAGGAAAAACGGCATGTTGTTGAAGGCTTGCACAATGAAAAACTTATTACAGCAAGAAAACCAAACTGATATTAAGAAAACAAACTTGCATCCATTCTTTAGCATATCTGAGGAGTGCTGAGCGTGGACAGCTGTGAGTGCAAGAATAACAAATAAAACCAGCTAAGAACTTGTATTTGATATTTTTTCCTAACACTTTTCATTTGGGAAAGATAAAAAATATGGCTCCCCAGGTACTGTTCTGGGAGGTTCCCATCCATTTTCCTTTCTCCCAACTGACAAAATGCTTCCATGGCCATAGCTGAAAAATTCCACTCCAGCTTTCTTCAAATAGAATTTTACATCTGTTCTTAATCACAAAAATTATGCAGACCTGCTTTCTCCTCTTTATCAAGAGGGTTTTCTTAACAACTTTTTCAAGGGAAATAATTTTTGTTCTCTTACCAGTCTTAATGAACATCACATAGTTTAAAAAATGCTTTCTATTAATAACAGTCCAGTCAGAAACAATGGCAAACCAAAAATACCGAGGTCCTAAGTAAAGGAGAAGTTGCTGTATTTGGTGTGAAAATACTGGTTTTTATAGTAGTGGTTAAGAGTTTCTACAGTTTGTGAAACTATTTTCTGAGTGTCCTTTACAAGGATACACTTACAGAACTGTGTCAAAATTCCATTTATGTATAATCTGAACTGCATCCAGATATACATGACAGCTAACATCAGACTTTACATGTCTCTTTAAATTTTGAAGAGACATCCTACATTCATTTTGAAGAAGAAATAACTATTTGCTCAACAAATTAGGGTGACAAAGCTGGTGAGAGGCCTGGAACACAAACCCTAAGAGGAGAGGCTGAGGGAGCTGGGGTTGTTTAGCCTGGAGAAGAGGAGGCTCAGGGGTGACCTCATTGCTGTCTACAACTACCTGAAGGGAGATTGTAGCCAGGTGGGGTTGGTGTCTTCTGCCAGGCAACCAGCAAAAGTACAAGGGGACACAGCCTCAAGTTATGCCAGGGAAGGTATAAGCTGTTAAGAGGAAGTTCTTCCCAGAGAGAGTGATTTGCCATTGGAATGGGCTGCTCAGGGAGGTGGTAGAGTTGCTGCCCCTGGATGGTGTTCAAGAAAAGACTGGATGAGGCACTTAGTGCTATGGTCTAGTTGATTAGCTAGGGCTGGGTCATACGTTGGACTGGATGATCTTGGAGGTCTCTTCCAACCTGGTTGATTCTATGATTCCATGAAATTAATAATTCAATAAACTTTGCTATTAAGATCATTCATGAAGCAGTCAGAAAGATTACAGATGACTCCATTCGTATCACTCAATACAAGAGCTGAATGAGGCCAAGTCCTAATATCTCTAGTTAAATTATTTTACTCAGAATTTGTTAAAATTTTAGTAAAAGAAAAAAAAAAACAAATGAACCAACAAAAAACCCAAAAAAAGTATTTTCCAGAAATTGAAAAGTGATTTACCTGAAAATTTAGAGAAATTACTTCCAAAAGGCATTTGAGCTTTATCTATTTGCATTTGTTGACTACGCCAGCCCAAAGGTGAAGACTTCACTACTGTAGCTTCATGAATAGTTATCCAAATCATGCAATAAATACCATTGCTCTTTCCTGATTATGTGATCTAATTGTACTAAACCACACTGGCACAAACACAGCATTGATTAAACAAACCTTCTGTTAAGGTTTACAAGTCACCACCTCCAAAGAAAGTTTTATGGCTACAACAATGGGAGATTATGTTGAACTGCAATCCATGTGGACAATTTTTCCATAGCAGATTTCCACACTACCCAGTCATCCCTGTTAGTTTGTGGCGCAGCGTCTGACAACTGAAAAATATGTAAATTGCTCTATACTTGTTATGAACACTCCTCCAGATTTTGTTCAAAAGCTGCAACAGACTGAGCTGCTCAGCATAATTTTGTGAAGCATTTGCAAAGCTGGTACCAGATCCTGCCCTCTTTCCATATGTATATCCCTCATTTGATTTCCATGGGAGAAATGCCCATTTAGCTACATGAAGAAAGTCATTTAACCTCAACTCCATTTCCCTCAACTCTATTTTCCTCCCATTATACACACACACTACACAGAAATTTTCAGTCTTGGTTGTTATTTATAAAGAGCTTTCAGGATTACCTTTTACAGATGATTTATAAAAGTAATCACCTGCCTCAGACCAAAATACTTGAACTTAAAATGCTGCTTCTGATTTCAAAGATGTCATCTGCTGGAATAAAACCCTTCCTGTGAAGCAGGGGCAGTCTTCTTCTGACAGAAAAAAAAAATCCCAAATTAATTTATCATTCAAAATAATCTTTTTACTGAAACCACTTGGAGATGCATACAGCTTGCACTGGATTGTATTGTTAATTAATTGTATAATGAGATGTGTGCACTGTGAAAATATAGATGCACATATTTCATTAACAGCCATATGAACCAGTGATAATCAGAGTTCAGTGCAGATTGTGTTCTTTATGTGCATTGTATGGGAAGACTAGATTCCATTTTAAAGAGAAACATTACTAAACAAAATTGATTCAAGTAATGTCAAAAACTCACTCAAAATTTGTCTCTCAGATATACAGGGTAGCTTTCAGATCTCTCAGAGAGTTCTGCTCTAATGCTCTCTGCTCTACAAAGGACCCTCTAAAGCCCCTGTCAGCAGTATAAACTGACTGCCTGGTAGAAAGAATAAAACATGCCACCTCTGAAACAGGCAACTTTTGATGTTCACTCCTAGCTTTCTAGTCACTCCCAGCTTTTTAGTTGGTACCTTGACCTGTAAACCTCTGGGAATGTTCCATTTGCCACATCCTAACTTTTACTTTATTGGTGTCCAATGCTTTGGGATCTGAAGAAGCATTCGAAGGGTAGAACAAACTCTTCCATCTTAAATTAAACCGGTCAGTTCAACTGTACAAATTTTGTATGTGGTGTATTTTTCTTCTCTACAGACAAGCCTGCATTTATTATATAACAGAAGGTGGCATTCCAGATTGTTTGCAAGATGTAGACACAAGGGTTTCATTTTTAGCACACTTCCTAAGTATTTTGCATAGACAGATGAAGGTGCACAACACACTGTAAGCAAAAGCAAGATTTCCTGCCTTCATTTCCTAATTAGGCTTAGCTCTTAACAAGTCAGATTCTAATTCCCACCAAGCAAGTATGAAGAGGGCATCTGATCTCAAATACCTTATTCATGCAAAGAATAGGTTCAGCTAAAGTGCAACAATGAATAAAATATGTGAAACATATTTCCAAAAGGTTATTTTACTGTGTCACTAAGTTAATTCTGGCACAAGATGACTCAAACCATCTGTAGCTTGAACAAGAAGAATTAAACATTTTGACAGGCCTGAAACCTCAGACTTTGATTTTCCATTTTTTAAAATCCCAGTTTAATTCCACCTCACTCCTCCCCTTTCGTAATGCACTCCTTGCCATTATCTGTCCATTAAATTCAAGCACTGAAAACCTCCCACTTCTTGACACTCTTAACCATAGGCTGCTAAGGTTGAAATGAAGTACATGTTAGTTGTTCAAAAATAGTCACTTTGCTCCAGAACTTTTTGCAAGGCTGACTTAAAGCAACCTTAACATATTACCCACAGTTTGTGTGGGTTTGAAATGCAAATGTTTACTTTCTACTGTAACATAAACATGATTTGTTATGCAGGGCACTGACACTTCTTATCATACCTCTAAGAAATGGTATAACTGCCACTCTGAAACACATTTCTTAACACCGGGATGCTTGAAATTTATACTTTGGATAACAACAATGTATAACAGTGAATGCATAAACCAATATATGCTGACCTTCACTTGAAAATTGAGGCTCTAATTCAGGAAAAGAAATCTGTGATGTATTCTTCTGTTTAAGAAAGTATTTAAATATTGTTCCTTATGAGGACTAAAATTCTCAATATACTTAAAATGTTAGAGTGTTACTGCATTCCATCCTTATGTATTTTTCTTCTCCCCCTGCCCCTTTTCCTTGCCATCTGCCTCTCAGTGTTAATTACATTTATCTGTCTAAAATTTTGCCACATGCCACATTTTTTATTGAGCCAAATGATACAGTGCACATGCATTTTACTAGCAAATTTATGGCTAGAGGGCCCTCTTTTTTCTGTCCTTTATGGAAAAGAACAATCCTAGCTTTAATGCTTTGGCACATAAGCTTTAATAGCATCCATGCATCTGCTCTTGAGCTCCTCACTTAAGCTCCCTGTGTATCATCCAAGATGGAAGCTATAAAGCAGACAGAACATTTCTCATCACTCTATTTTCACACTTGCTTCCCAGTATTTTTCATTATTGCTGAGCATCTAGTCCTAAAATCTGAAAGACAAGTGATGATACAAACCCCAAGATTTCTCTTTCAACAAAAAGCCCCAATGTTTCAGGGAGATGAAGCAAAGCTCTCAGAGACTGTTCCACCCGAACTTCATGTCTGCGTACGAGTCTTAGCCCTTCCTACTGTTGAATTTCTGGGCTCTGCATGTGTGAAATGATTTCTTTACTGCTACTGTATTTCCAACCTTTAAATGCCAAAATTATACATAAGAAGGGAAAATAGGAACAGCCTTAGCCAAACAATTATGGGCAAATAGTTTTGTTTTTCTATTAAAATCTAAATTATATTCTTCTAGGACTTATTTTGGGTTTTATTATTTTTGTGATTGTCGCTTAATTTGCAGCTGATAGATCCAAAATGCATTTCCAAATTGGATGCAATTTCTACACTAAACAAAAAAGCAGTCCACATTTTTAAAAACATTTCTTAAATGTGTGGTCTGATCCAATAATAAGTTTTAAGGAATAAAGCCATTAACATTTTATAACGGCAACCAGTTCTTTTTTTTTTTGTCAACACATTATATGCTTCTGTTTGAATTTAATCACTTACTAAGCAGCTAAATAATTATTTCAAGCTAATGAGAATTAGTTTTGAAGTTGTTAGTATTAATGAGAAATCACCATATCCATATTAGTGCAGCATAGTACTAAATAATTGATACCTCAGTTCGCATTACTGCTCGGAGGATACTAGCAGCAAACAAAATTATTAGTTTCATTTTGTCAGATAAAGTGTATTTTTTATTGTTTTTTTTAAGCAAGTATTTTGAAATGAAAATAAAATTATACTTCATTAGAAGAAAAAAAATAACAGCCTCCAGATTTAGAAGCACAATGCTATATACTAGTTTTTAAGATATGAGAGGAGGGACAAAAGTGCAAGAATTCAATTGAAATCTGGAGCACCCTACCCTTCCTAGAAGATTTTCAGCTCGTTTTAGGAACAAACCCTAGACAAACTGTTTCTTTCTTTCCTTCAAAATATGTTGTATTCGCTTCCAATGAAAGCAGTGCATGTTTTGCACCTCTCAAGACTGGATCATCATTCCTTGTTCATCACAATTTTAAATCAGTTTGTATTTTGCTGGTTTTGTGATGTAATCTGTTTGGTCAAACAGATTTTTCATTAAACTAACAGGAGTGATAGCTGGCACTTCCCAGGCTGCCAACTATTTCACAGTCCATAGTATCTTAAAATTTGGGAAGACATGAGTATGAATGTCTCTGGTCAAACAATGTTAAAAGGACAGTATGAGAACAGAAACAGTTCACCTCTGTTTATAAATCAACAGAATTCTCACTGCAAAACAAATCTGCTGATTTGCACCAGGTGAGAATGCTTATAGAAGAACATAAATATACTACCACTTCTGTTTTATGTTCTGTGACTTAATGCTAAAGCCACTCTCATTTCTTAACTTTGTATGTGATCTGCCATAGTTTGCCACTCATGAGCAAATATCTCACTTGATACAAATAATGATAATTTTCTTTTTTATGTGATCCAGACTTGCTTTGGAGTACTACTACTCTGGGTTTTGTAACTTTCCTTAAGTCCAGATTAGTGTCCTCTGTCTTTCTCAATTCTTCTTAAGAGTGTAGCATACTAACTTTCTCTGACAGTTATAAACAAGATTCCCAGGGCAAATTTTTCCAGGTAGTATAGTTTTTAGTCCTTTTCAGTTTAATTGTGGCTTACCTCACCTAGCACCAAAGCACCATACAGCTGCTTACTCATTCCCAGTAGGATGGAAGAAAGAATCAGAAGGGTAGAAGTACGGGCTGAGATAAAAGATAGTTTAATAAGGAAAAAAAAAAAGGGGGGGCAGGGGGAGGGAAGAGGAAAAAAAAAGCCAAAGAACAACAAGCCCAAAACCAAGTTAAAACAAGTGATTGAAAACCCCCTGTCACACACCACTAGCCACCTGATGCATAGCCAGTTCCCAAGAAATGGCAACCCCAACAAAATCACCCCATCTTGTTTTTACTGTTGAGCACAGCATGGTATGGAACATCCCTTTGATGACTTTGGCTCATGTGTCCCATCTGTGCCCCCTCCCAGCGTCTAGTGCACCCTGAGCCTTCTTGCTGGGGAAGCACAGTGAGAGGGAGAAAAGGCCTTGACACTATGTTAAGTGCTATTCACTACTAACTAAAACATCCTTGTGTTACCAGCTCTTTTTTTCAACAGAAATTAAAAGTATAGCACCATACAAGCTACTCTGAAGAAAATCAAATAATTCCCAGCCAACATCAATATGATTGTACAATCTGTAGTTAGTACAGCTTTCTCTACCTTACCTGAACAACTATTTTATTGTCACTGTATACATTAATTAGTGACAGACAAAGTAACAGTGACACAAGAATAAGTAAACACAATAGCCAAAGCTGAAGCCAAAAGCAAAAGCCATTTATTACTATGGCAGCAATCTTTTTATATGCCATGCTACAAGCTGTGTTAATTCTACAAGTTATGGAATACAGTACTGAATGCTGTCACTACACATTGCAATGTGTCTGAATCAAACAAAAGAAGGGCAACAAAGCTGATTAGAAGTCTGGAACACAAGCCCTGTGATGAGAGGCTGAGGGAGCTGGGCTTGTTTAGCCTGGAGAAGAGGAGGCTCAGGGGGGACCTCATTGCTGTCTACAACTACCTGAGGGGAGGCTGTAGCCAGGTGGGGGTTGCTCTCTTCTCCCAGTGAACCAGCAACAGAACAAGGGGACAGTCTCAAGTTGTGCCAGGGAGGTATAGGCTGGATGTTAGGAGGAAGTTCTTCCCAGAGAGGGTGATTTGCCATTGCAATGGGCTGCCCAGGGAGGGGGTGAAGGAGTCACCATCCCTGGAGGCGTTCAAGAAAAGACTGTATGAGGCATTTAGTACTATGGTCTAGTTGATTAGCTAGGGCTGAGTGATAGGTTGGACTGGGTGATCTTGCAGGTCTCTTCTAACCTGGTTGATTCTATGATTCTATGAAAATGAGAGCTTTTTAATAATAAACAAAGATAATTAAAGTTATCAAAAATATCAATGGAAAAACTCCAATAATAGATTTTCATTTCTTTCCGAATACTGCTTTTTAAACAAAATTGTATTTCACTTTGTTTTGAACAGTTAGATTTCACTCTGACCTTTTTATAATTATTGCTTTTCAATTTCTTCTTCAAACTTTTGGAAATAAAATACATATATTAACAAAAGAAATTTTGGAGGAGATTTGGAAATAATTTATTTATTGCTCTTTGACAAAAGGAATGGAAATTTTTTTGTTCCTGTGTGTTAATACCTCCCTTTATGATTAGGTTCCTTTAACATTATTTGAGATGCGTCTTGCTGGGAAGATCTTTAGAAACTATGTACAGTACTGGCATGCTGTGATGTATTTTGTGAAAATGGATTGCTATTTAGGGAAAAAGAAATGTCTGAGAGAGCAGGAGCCTCCACAGCAGATGAAATCTTAAAGGGAACTGGAATTGCAGTCCAGTTTGAAGAATACATTGATTAAAGATTTCAACCAAATTCCAACCAGAGCATAGGGACTGGAAGGTATCACCTGTACTGTAGAGTGTAGCTTGTGCAATGGGGCACTACATCAAAGTTCCATTGCACATTTACTTCAGTTACACCTACACAAAGGGTCGACAGTTCCTTTCCTACAATAAGGAATAAACTTCAATACACGCAGTCAAAAACTGAAAGCTACAGCTGTAATTCAGGGAATCTCTCAGTGAAGAGAATTTGAAGAGACTGAGAGTGGTATCAATTACAACACTGTTATTATTTAGCTGCCATTAAATATTTACTGTGACTAAGCTCATACCTGCTGTCTACCTTCCTCATATGAACTCATGTTGCATAATCACAGATGAACAACATGAAGAGAGAAAGCAGACCACATCCTACAGTATGGAAGAGTGGGTCAAACCTGGTACCTGCTAGTCTGAGCTGTGGATTTGTAAGCTGTGAACTTGTAATGGCTCCAGCAAAACTGTAGTGGTGTTTTTCTTCTTTTGTTCCATAGCTCAGGAGAAGGCAACTCCACTTAGACAATCTCCAGTAGTCATCTATGGATCTGCAGGGAAAATCTAGCCCATCCTCAAGCAACCAGAATCCAGAAAGATGTCATTAACATGCAAAGAAATCAAGTGACTTACTCTTATTTCAAAGACATCAAATGTCAAAAGGACTTGTATTACAAACTTTATTTCCAGACTTCTTAAATTCCTGTGGTTTAATATGCACGTCCTTTCAGTTGCTTAGCAAGCATCATCTTAGAACAATTTTGATTCTTTCTCCAGTTGTGTATTTGGAAGACCAGTAATTCACTCTGCTTTTTTTTTTTTTTTTCCTCCTAAACACAGAATCATAGAATCATAGAATCAACCAGGTTGGATGAGACTTCCAAGATCATCCAGTCCAACCTAGCACCCAGCCCTGTCCAATCAAATACACCATGGCACTAAGTGCTCATCCAGTCTTTTCTTGAACACCTCCAGGGATGGCGACTCCACCACCTCCCTGGGCAGCCCATTCCAATGCCAGTTACTCTCTCTTGGAAGAACTTCCCCCTAACATCCAGCCTATACCTCCCCCAGCCCAACCTGATACTGTGTCCTTTTGTTCTATTGCTGGTTGCCTGGCAGAAGAGACCAACCCCCACCTGGCTACAGCCTCCCTTCAGGTAGTTGCAGACAGCAGTGAGGTCACCCCTGACCCTCCTCTTCTCCAGGCTAAACAACCCCAGCTCTCTCAGCCTCTCTTCATAGGGCTGTGGTCCAGGCCTCTCATGAGCTTAAGACCAGTTTTTATCTTTTACCTTCAGAACATTTTCTCCTGTTTGGTATTTGGTTTTTCAAAGCATTTGCAGGAAGTTACTGCTTTTGACACTCATTTTGCTAGGTTAAGAAGGCAAAATCTTTTAATCTGCCAAGTAAGATTTAACTAATGGAAAACACCTGAGCTTAAGTAAAGTCCCTGGCAGTTCATCTTCCAGAGAAGGGATGATCTTTTTTTTTAACTTCCAATTTAGAAATCTGAAGATAAAAAAAAGAGGGATGAAATTATAACAAAACAAATAAAGAAACAAATTATTACTGTTTTCTATGATCTCCTTCTGCACATCCTCTCTTTTCAACAGTTCTTCAATCCATCCAATATTCTCTGTTAATTGCCATTATCTCCACCTACAGTGCCAGTTCCTATGCACTGTAGAAAGTGCTTTTCTGAAATCTAAAGAGATAAACCTACTCTTTAAACTTACACATGAAAAAAGTTAATAAATAGGTTAATCTGACAAGAAAAAAATACCTTTAGTAAAACCCTCCAGTAATTTATTCAATTTTCTATTTGCATTCATTCCTTAATTATATTTTTCTTCAAAATCTAATACTTTGCCTGGTTGCAGGACTGACTTTAGATATAGATGGGAGGCAGCTGCCAAAGATGGGCAGGGTTCTGATTCTTGCTTACTTTGCCCTCACTTTCTCAGTGTCTTGTCTTTACTCTTCTGACAACACTGGGAGCGTGAGCCAAGAGAAGGGAGAAGAAATGCGCACCATCTCCAGCCCTTCCCTTAACTGTCTGGCTCCTGCTTTCAGTGCCAGCTGAGGGGTGGAGGTAGATGAAAGACAGGGCCATGGCAGGACTAGGAAAAGAGTGAAACCTGTGAGTTGCTGGAGTCTGAAGCAGGCACCCCTCCTGCCATGAGGGAAAGAACAAGAAGGTAGGTTCTAGTATGTTCTGAGCACATGATCTGTAGTAACCATGGGTCAGTATTCACCCCATGGCATGAAGGCTTTCTGTGGAACAGACCAGGGATTTGACTGGCAGGGTAGGGACAGAGGGGAAAGCACCTCAAATCAGTATCTTTCAACTGTCTCTATTTCACTAGAACTTGAGAAAATTTCTTCAAGCCCTTTATAACCTACTCAGTTCTTTCCATCTTTGTTCCATCACAAAGCTGAAACATCACCATAAACAATGGTGGCAAAATAAACTCCCCAGATGCTTACTCATGCAGTGGCAAAATTCAGTTTTGTTTGGTTAAGAAGCCCTGAGTTGATTCTGCTAAGAAGTAAAAACACCAGAGATTGTGAGGGAAGAGGGGAAAGTTATTTGTAAAAGGTTTTTACTCTTTTTTGGTGTTCTATAATCATCCAGTTCTACTCTACCAAAAATGTTTATCAAAAATTCTTGCTGCTGGATTTGGTATTTCTTGCACTAATTCCCTCAGTAATCTAGAATGGAGATTATCTGGATTTTGTCATGCTTAGCAATCTAAGCTTTGCTTTTTAAAGGTACATTTTGCTTCCTTTGCTTTGCTTAGATCCACTGCATGTAGTGCAGCTTCAATGACTGATTTATAATTGTGTCAGAGGTAGTGAACAATACACAAACCAAAGGGTTAACATGTTAATCTTCTTGCATTCAAACAGAAACACCCCAATGGAGCCAGTCACTGAGATAATGAAATTATAGCTCAACAGGAGAATCCTGAGAAGTGTAATAGTTTTAATAAATAAGAATTGCTGATGTTGAAGAGGAAGGATTTGTACAGGCTTAATTAATCAAAACAGCTAAGCAACACCTAAGCAAACACTATAAATAGTGCAAGTAATTGTTCCTTATGTGAGTACTTTACCCACCCAGGATGTAACTTCCTAATTTAGCTGTGGAAAACTTTATACAATGTCCATACATTCATAAAATCACAGGTATGTTTTAAATCATTTAATAAAATTATTACTCTGCTGATTGGCTAGGAAATGTGGTTAGGAAAGCAGAGTCTATCATCTAAAATGAAATGTGTGTTTTATCACTTTCTTATAAAGGGACTTTACACTAAGAAATGATAACTGGAAATGTGTTGGTTTGAGGCTAACTGGAATATTTTAATGAGAAAAAATAGATTATAGGCTGTGATAAGAAAACCGTCATGATGTCTACTTCACTCATAGGTTTGCTGAGATGTATAAATGCAAGGACGTAAACACAGACAAGACAATCTGTCGGAGTCTGTCGATGTTTTTCTTCCTGGGCTTCTGCCAGAAGTTCTGCTTGGACCTGTGTAATCCCACTAAACCTTCTGCTTCTAACTCCCCTTGCTGATTCTCCCAACTCACCTGGCACATAAGACAGACTCTGGGATAAGAGATGGGGGTGGAAAGAAGGTGGAAGGGTGGTTGGGAGCCCCTCCCGAGGACTCTGATTTCTGGGAGGGGTATTGTGTTTCTGTATTACTTTCTGTATACAGCTGTAAATATTTGTATTATATTGTAAATATCTGCTTGTATATTGTGCTAAGCTGTGAATATGAAGCTTCATTTCTTAACTTCCATCCACCTGGATCTAGTCTGTGTGAATTCATAGTGTGAGGGGATGTTGCATCCACGGCAACATTGTAGATGGTGTCTTGGATAGTGCCTTTTCTTTCAAGTTTAATAATATGTGATTGCTATATCCTGCAGGAGGGAAGAGTCATTCAAGCACACACTTAGTTCAGAGCAGCATTTCTTCCATGTACCCTTGTGCTCACCATAAGAAATGTATCACTCTAACAGCACTTTGTGACATCTCAGCATCAACGGAACCAGCTGTCAAGGCTAATGCAAGTACACAATCTTCCTGATGATTTCTGGAATAATCCAAAGAAGATGATGACAACTGCCTTTGAGACACCTGCCTCTAAAATGGAACATGATCATTTCAAACACCCTGTAATCTCACCTTGAGTGACTGCCAGGCTTCATTTGGATCCTTCCTGTTTAATATATTATTTAGATTGCATGTTTTTAGGCCCGAAAGGAAGCAATTTAGATTGAAATTAGCAATAGAGTGTGGAATTATACTGAAAGCAGTGTAAGTTTAGTTACCCCAAAAATATCACTCTCTGCTCTACATGTGCCACTCTGGAAGTAAAAAAGTTTAAAGAATGTAAAGCTATCACAGTTAATTGCTCAGAAATAACAATTCTTAAGTTAAGGTGTCAGGCTCTAGTATTGCTCTGTTTTTTTTGTTTCCCAGTGCATTGCCAGCACTGTAACATTACACACCTCTGACTCTTGCCCATGATCAGACTGGGGGAAATGCAGGGAAAGCCTCTAAGGCTAACCAAGGGAACAGAGAATGTACCTTATGAGAGGAAAACAAACTAAGCCTTGTTGGCTTGTTTGAGCTAGTCATACTAAACTTGAGTCAGAAGAAGAATAGAAATATATCAGACATGATACAACAAGAAGAAAGGAATAACTATTTAAATCTAAAAAATAATGCTGTAAGGAGAAAACAGGATAAATTTGCCACAAACAATTTGAAGGCAGAGACTGGAAGAATCTCCTATTAGACCAGCCTCTTGATGACAGATGTAACAACAACCGCCTTGATATCTTTTAGCTTTCCAATTGCAGTAGTCTTAACACCAGAAAACAATGGCCAGATTCTCACTGTTAGACCATGTGGAATGAAGCCTATGTCCTTGAAGACTTGCTATGGGCAGAGTTGTAATTGTTTTTTTATTTTATTCCTGCAGAAAAAAGGGTCAGGAAACCTTCAGTCAAACTGAACAAAGTTTCTCAAAGTAGAACATAGTATCAAGAACACTTTGACATCTAGAAACGGTACCTGCTAATGGTGTTCACTATACGTCATGATATATGGAATTGCCATTCATCTCAACCGGCAGGCAGTTATTCAAGGAAACTACAATTTGCAGACACTGACAAGCTCTCATGCATGAGTTCCAGCTTCATTTCTTCTGCTTGCTGGGGACCACATACCAAAACCAGACCCCTATAAATCAGTTACATTATTCTAGTCTTGAGATGACACAGGCATAAGCATGTGTGCTGAGACTTACATAAAAATAAAAGCAGGCAGACTTGCTAGTTGTCATTGAGTTTAGCTGCTTATCTTACTCTAGCAACATTTTATTTGTTTTATCAAAATGCAGCCAAATGGCATTTATCACTGAACCACCCATCCATGCTTTTTAGAGTGGTGCTGATATTTTTATCCACACACCAATCTTGGTTATACCTTCTATGTGCAATTTTATATTGTGTAGTTGAGTTCTACAAAGATTGGAGAAAAAAATTCACTTACAAATATCTTCTAATTTATGGTTGGCTTTTTTTTTTTACATACAGCAGCTTCTACAGTTTTTCTATTTTAGACAAGGCATCTTTTCTTTTCAATCCAGCCAGCCTTCAGTGGCAGTGTATATTTTTAGGAAGCTGTACAGCCATCTGGAAAGGTTTTATTTTTTTGTTATGTTTATCCTTTGCACATTTCAGATTTCTGTCAACGTCCATAGTAACAGCTGCTATAATACTCCTCACTCTCCACTCTTGTGTGGTTTAAGAGCTGCACAATCCGATGTGATTTGGAGTCTAGCCTTCGAGCAACCACCAATTTGTAAAACCAATAGTTAAGTGGGGTTTTTTTGCCTTCAGAGACTATTATATGGGTGTCATAGGTTTCATTTCTGTGTCCTATTTGCTCATGGCTTATTTCAAGAGTGGGTGATCAGAAGACCATGCATTAGTTTTTCATCTGTGTCTATATATATAAATACATATAAAACATACATAACTGTACATAAAATATAAATACATATATCAAAAATATATAAAATGCTGGAAAATCTTGAGTTTTACATTACAGATTCTGTGTGTTCTATTTTTTTTCTACTGTCATCCACTTTCTAAATTACATTATTTTCCTTGTTTGAAGAGAGCATAAACTGATGTGTTGCAGTTCACATATGACTTATTTTATTTTTCATGAACAGTTATTACTTGCATATTCAACATCCAGAATTAGAAAAGTGGCATCACCTCCAGGTACATACACAATAACTTTTTCAACAAGTAAAAACAGTAAATAAAGCAAAACTTTGTAAAAAGTACTGAACTTGAGAGAGATATATGTGAGGGTAAATTGTATTAATCCAAGCTGAACTCTGAAATGTCTTGACTAGTAGAACTGCCCAAAATTACCTAATGGTTGCAAAATATTTTGAAACAAACTCTATAATCATTTATGGCAATTACTGGAAGGAAAAACATTCCAGTAATTTGCTCTTCTGGATTCAAGGGTTATGGTTTCTGATTTGTATTCACAGATTAAGTTGCTTCCTGAAGTTTTTGAGCCCTACATCCCAGAGAACATTGGTATATCTAAGAAGGGTGAGTATTCATAGCAGTCAGCAAGTTAAGCAAAATCCTACCTGAATAACCAACCGCAAATACCAGGGTGGGATTTCTGCCTGAAATACAAGTCTTCTGAGTGCTTAGATGTTAGGACCTAAACTTAGATCATGCATCCTTAGAGGTATGCAAGGCAGGTGGACTCTCTGATCTGGAAGCTGATGCTCCCTTTGTAGTCAGTGGAGAATAAGCAGAGAGTGATTCATCCCACTCTAAGACCTGAGCAAGCATTTAAGGAAACGTCATTGATAAAAAACTGTACCTGGGATATTACATAATGACTGTGTACATGGAATTCAGTAATTAATTTCAACCTTATAAAATTCAGCTTTTGCACAAAGGTCTGTGGACTGGGGCATTAGTTTTAGAGCCCTGTCTGTCCAGTAAGTATACCAATATGTCCCTTACTTTCACATAGCAAGTTTAGGAGGAGAAATGTATTTCTGTGCAGATTTTGCAGCAATGGGTCATATAGGTGCCTAAGACAAATATTTTACATCAAAGGAAAATTGAGATTCCTACTTAGAGCCTGCCTTCCAGCTAATCAGCTCTTCAGCTAAACAGTGAGGATTTTACCCTTCCCTTACACATGCTAAACAGAAGAGCTAAACTGTGGCTTGCAAATATTCTCTACCTTATTCTATCTCTGTATGGTACAGATCTACTATGCCAGATCCTCCTTAAAACACGTAACTTTCTGCAAAGTTTGACCACTTTTAAGGACTAATAGAGAAAAAAAAGCCCTACAAACCACTACCCAGTACAGTCTGTTGAACTGTAGGCCCAGCAACGTCAGCATATCAAGGAAAACAGCTCTAGGGAACTCCAAACATCATCCAGCAGAGAGAAATTTTGTATACAATGTAAATATTGGACTGCCTGTCATTCTATATTGTTATTGCTAAGCTCTTTACTGTTTAACCTGTGTGGTACAGTACCTGTCAGTCTCTGTTGTACCTGAAAGTTCCTGTAAACAAACCGCATGACAATAAATCTCTTGAGTTTCCCTGCGGCATTTTTGCTTCTGCTGGAAGCCTGAGGTCACTGTGCAGTCAGTCCTGCAAATATCCCCCTTGACTATCAACTAGAAGGGCACAAGTCTGGATGCTGTGACGCTGGAATGCTTTAATAAAAATCTTAAAATACAGAACTTTGGGAATTAGCATCTCTAGCAAGTCTGAGAAATCTTGTCATTTCTTGTAAGGATCAGGGAAAAAAATCATGCCTGTCAAACTGTCAATGTGCAGAAGAAATTGTCCCCAAATGTATGCTGCTAGTGAGCAAACAGATCTAGCAGTAAGAATCCTGCTGCTTCATCATGATCCACTGACAATTCACACTAAAGTCCTTGACTACTCCAAAGCTCAAGATACAAGGAAACTAATTAACCAGTTTGGATTAAGTAGATAAATTACTAAAAATGGACATTGTTTTTTTCACTGAGGGAGGCTGAAGCTCAAACTCAAACAACCTAAGACACCTAACACCTAAAACTGAGATGCTTAGATATACAATCCTTGAATGGTTGCGATTGGCAAACACCTCTATGTTCATCAAGTCTGACTGTTGACCTAACACCACCGTTGTCATTAAACCATCTCAAAGTGCAGTGTCTGAAAGCCCCATGATTCATAAAATCTTAGTCATCTCAGTTCACAGAGCACTAATTTTGAAAAGCAGCCCTGCACATGGGTTGTGGAGCCTGCTAGAGCTGCACAGTGACTAATTGTCCTGACTCAAGGCTATGTGATAGAGATAGGATAAAATTGCCCTAACTTTGTGCATCTAGAAGTCAGTTTTGCATGTGGACTAACTCTGTAGTCCACATAAGAAAGCAGGATAATCACCTTCCAGAAAACCTGTTTCATGAGATGAGTATTTCCCTAGATGTGCTTATTCATCTCCACTGACAGGCTTATAGACATAACTTTTGAATATGCACATTTCAGAGAGATGAAAATCACCATAGCTGGTTTAATCAAGTTTCCCATCAAGTCACATACCTGCATATATAGACACAGTACTATGAGAAAGATGTCACTTAATTAGACCATCTGGACCATTATAGGTATTACTAGTGTTGCCTATTTGTCTGTTAATTCATGTATCTGATTTAATTAGGTGTATACTGGTTTGGGGTTTTTTTTTTTATATGAATCAAAAGAAACAGCCTGTGGTTTCTTCAGTTGTCAATGAAGTTCTGAACTTTTCAAAGTATATCACCCTAAGAGAAATCCTGACATTCTTGAAACCAGAACTCATGAGAAATGTCTAATTTGAACAGGCAAAACTACGTTTTGCTTATGTGCAGCATGTGACTTTACCCCAGTGACAAGTTTAAATCAACACCTGAATGGTCATGCTGTGGCTCTATTTCCTTCTTCCTCTCCATTCAAATTAAGATCTCTACAGGAAGTCAAAACACTGTCTTGCAGCTTAGTTTTCAAAACTATTATATGTCATAAGACTATTCACCTTACCATTTTTTCAATGTATGTCTATGGCAAGAAATATTTTATCATGCATCATTACACATATGAAAACATTAATATGTTTTACTGACTGCCATTATCCCATGTTTCATTATGAGGACATCTGCAAGATCAGTACAAAAAATGTTCCCACTTATTTGGATGGCTTAAAACAGTCAGATGAAATTTGATGATCAAGGAAGATTCATTCAGCCCATGTTTGCAGGCTAGCCTGGCATAGAATCAAATATGGAATTTGGTCTGAAACTCCAGTCTCGCAGAGAAACTCTGAGAGGCTTTGCAGTGCTCCATCGCCCATCCATCTCTGTGTCCTGGCCCTCATCAGTAAAGTGCCCTCAGGAAACTACCCTGGGAAGAGACACAGAGACTTATATAAACTGGTTATATAGCCCATATTTTTTATTACTGCTGCTAACGAAAATTTACACAGATCCAAGCCCTTCTCATATCCTCACATCTTTCCATGACTGCTTACTGCAAACCCTGTGGGATGGATGCTGAATGCAGTCACAAGCTGTATGAAATCTGGAGATTCCTGAAATCTATCCTAAAAATGTCCAGTGTCCTCATAAACAGTTTACATTTGCAATCAATCAGGAAGCCCAGACAGGCAACTGAAGATGTCCTAGGGGCTTGCAAGAACTCCTGGTCATCTTTGCAGCTACAAGACAGAGTAATCAAAGGCTTTGTAACACATTGTGGCAGATAGAGATGCACAGAATGTAAGCATCTACTATTGTCCCCTCTCTGTAACTCAGCTACCCAAAGGCACTTCTGTCAATAACTAACATAAATGGGCAGTTTATATCACCCAGAAGGCATTTCCTTGGCCAAGTATGATGCAGCCAAGAATTCCTCTTCACCCAAGCACTTTGGGGTTGTCAAGAAGTGTGCTGCATCCATTGAGGAACAGCAAACTCACAAACAAAAAACTTATATGCACACAGAGGCTGTGCACATTCCATGCTGAATAAAAGGTATATCTCTTTTTTCAGTATCCAAGAAAAATGTTTGCACAAAATAAAGCAGATATGTGCATCTTTGTAAATATAGATCGAAACACCATTATATGAGTCAAGTTTTGTCCTGTAATACAGGAAATAAGAGCCTTCCTAGAAAATTATGTCATGTATATTTCTAATATTGATTATCCCAAGTGAGAAGATGAAGTTTACTTTTGTTCTCTACACAAAAGTAGGTGCAGTAAAAATTGTGAGTTGCCAGCACATTTGTGTTTTGAATAGCAGGTGAAGTGTAAAGAAAAGGCTCCAGCTGTTTCTTGTTTTGAATTCTTCCTTGGTGCAAGCAGCAAGAGTAAATACTGGAACAGGAAATATTAAAACCCTAAGTGTTACACTCAAAGAGAAAAGAATTAAAACCTTTTTTTTGTTGGTGTGCTATGCAGTTCTGCAGCACTGACTTTATTCACACATAGTGCACAGCTGTTTATTGAGTTTGACCCTTGAGGGGACGCCAAAGAAACACTGGAAATGAAAACACTCAGAACAAGACAGTTTTCCTTTCCTGTTTACTTGATAGATATTTCATATTTTTAAAAGTATCAGTAAAAAGAAGGAAGCATTTCTTACCTAACACTGACTTGCAAATCATTGTTTCAAATATTAGCATAATAATTTCAATATTTCTGATGTCTCCCCCAAACTCATTCTCCAGAACAGTTGCTTTCACCAAAAAAAAAAAAAAATAGTAAAGAAGCTACTGTTGTTACTGGTCAGTGTAAAATCAAACTAAACAGTGCTGTCTTTTATTAGAATGATTTAGTAACCAGACCACCTTTTCTCTACTGCCTTAAAATGCTACTATAACCAGCCCTAAATATGTCATTCCTATTCTCTTTGATTGTTTTGTCAGAAGAAGAAATATAAAATACATAATGGATTCAAATAAAGAGAGATAGAAATGCAGTGCGCACATTTAAATCCCTGCAGATCCAATTTTGTGGGTAGGGAGGATGACTGGGAAGCTGTTGCCTGAGTACTTTTAGCTAGACTCCTGCAGAACCTCTCTTACTTAATATAATTCTTGAATCAAACAGTAGCACTACAGAAATATAAAAATTTAAATATGAGGCATCATTTTGCAACTGAAACTTTTCTTTAGATTTCCAATACTGAAGACAATAAATGTACAAAAAATAATGTCTTCGACTCTCCTTTCTTCTTAAGTGCCTGTAGCTTGCCAGTGGCAAGACCTGCAAAGCTGAAACCGATTTCCACAGCCATCAATTCTGTATTCAGTGCTGAGCAATTCATCACAACAAGAGAAAGGGAAATTCTATGAACTTGAAATGGCAGATGTCTAGACTTCAAGACTTTTGGAGGGATTCAGATTTAAGAATCCCTTTAGTTTACTTTACATTGCTATAGACTCAGTTCTAGTACACAAGTAAAAACCTGAAATTCTGAGTCTACGGGGAAAGAGGCATGAGCAGTCTAGTAAACGGAGAAAAGAGAAATGTTCTTCTCCCGAAGGATGGTGTGATAAAATCACAAACTACTGCGAGGATGCTAGCAGCAAAACCTCTGTTTGAACCTCTAGAAAGTTTAAAAAGCCAGGTCAAGAGGACTTGACAGAACACAGAATCCAAGATATAACCAGAGACAGAGCTGTCAAGAGCTCTGAAGACAATTCATACTCTGTTGTTTAAAGAAAGAGCCAGTGAAATGATGAATCAACTTCATGTATCAGAAAAGCCATTTCTACATCTTTTTTTTTATTAAGTATATGAAGTATGCTGAATAAATATTATTACTTTCCAGTAGGATAGTCACAGGACTGGAATGAGAAATGTGGATTTGAATTTTTTAAAAAATAATTGGAATATGCAGTTCAGAGTTAGTGAGAAATGTTTCCCAATATGTTAGCTTCCAGATGACTGCACCAAGACACATGGGTACAGGTTTTTCTTCCTCCTTTTTAAGCCAATCAAGCTGGAGGTCAAATGTTTGGATAAAAGTAAGTCTATGCAAATTTGCCTTTTGTTGTATGTAGACTACCTTTCTCCTATTATATTATTTCTGAGTTTTATGTTAAAAGCTATAATGCTCTTAATCTTCTCTTCTGTGATATGTACAGGAACAAGGACAATGATGGAAACCTTCAGCCTGAATAGTTCAGCAGCTTAGACCAGCACATGCATTGACCAAATGCAAATACTGTCCATGACAGTCTGTTATTCTGATTTATTTCAACAAATCTTAAAAGCTATTTTTTTTTCAGATAATCTCAGTAAGAGGTTTAATATTTTGCTGTAATTAATGTTCCTCTTTGGCTTAAGCATACTGTCCGATCATTAAAAAAGCTCTACCAACCTCAATGCCCTGTAAAGAATCTGTTGAAAGTCTTTTCCTCTAAAATATACAAAAGAGTGTAAATTTAAAGAGAAAAGAGCCATTAATCTCTGTAGAGTATGTAACAATTCCCTTTTATAAATCAAATCATATTATTAGAAAGTTGAAACCTCACCTTGAAGACTGTGGATTGCATCATCATAGAAGGTCTGATGCAGATAAGGTGAATCCTGCAGATGTGAGCACAAAGTTTCCTCCGCTAACACCGGCGCCAAAAGGAGTGCCTTTCACATACAATAGTATGAGGTAATTTTTAGACTTCATTTTTGAGGGATAGATTCTCCTCCTAATCATGCTGGGTGAACTATGTTGCATTGCGTAAGTGGTCCACTCTAAGATACTGATGAAGCATAACAAAAGGAAAAGAAACTGCTCTTAGAGCGTTACATATCACTTACGTACAAACAGCGCTGAAACACTCAGTTCTATCATTAACTATGTATCTCTATTTCCACTTCAAAACTCTCTGGGTTTTTTTTAATGACTCATAACTAACTCCTTAGAAAGCCAAGAAGGCCACACTGCCAAGCACCAATGACCACCAATGGCCAGAAGTTTTTAAAAGCAAATTCATGATTTTATGATCATAAAGACGTACATTCCTAATGACAAATGGTCAGTTAGCCATACTGAATGATGCCACATAGTAACTTCAAATTAAGTTTAAATACCTTTCCAATATTTGTTGTATCTCAAGTGAAAAAAAAAAAAAAGATTGATATGGATAATGGAGAAAAAAGTCCTTCATTTTGCACTGAAAACTGAAATTCCATCCAGACATAGCTGGTCCAAGGCCCTCCAGCTCTTTTCAACAGTATTCAAGACATGAATGTGACCTGACATCATATCTAGATGCAGTAGTAATCCCAGCAGAACAGACTGGGTAACTATTCCCAGCAGGTACCTAGCTTTACAAAGAACTGCAAGTTTCATACTGCATTGAAATCTGTAGCAAATTCCTGAACTTCCCAGCTGCCATATGCTAGGTATCTACTTGACCATAGAAGTCCTTTAGGATCTTTAAAACTGATTTTTCTATTATTTGGTTATTAAATTTCCCTTCTTTTGAAGTACTGTTATGAATTTTCTTCCAGAGCATCCTCTTCCATTCCACAATTCTCATTCACTGCTACAAATACTGCTTGTCTCCAAACCTAAAGTGGGTGTCACTGGTCCTGGCTTGAGCCTTAACCCCACTTACCCATTCTTCCAAATGAACAGTTCTTAAATGTATCCACTGATACAATATGTCAGAAGCAAGAGGATTGCCACCCCTTCTTTTGCCCAAAATTCTTCAGAATGAAAATCAGTAAATAAACCAAGCATATTAAAGTACAGAATAGCAAAATACTACAGCAACTCCTATGAGAGCTCTCTGCTCCCCATTCCCACTGCGCCCTCACTTCTCATCTGCCTGCAGCTTTCATCACTCTGTCACCCAATACTCTTACACATAGCCTTTTAAACCATTTCTATATGGATCTTTTTACCTATCCAGTATCATCCTTAGTTTTTTTGGCTAACATTCTGCACAAACTACATTATCTGATTCACACTTTCAGCCTTTCATTCCCTGGATTCACTACAACTCAGCACCCTCATTTACTTATCATCCCTTGTCAGGGTTTTTAAAGAGACCCAACAGAAATGAAGCTCTCAAATGAAACTGGAGAAAAAAAAAAGAACTATATTTGGAGAGAAATACAGAGAAGACATTACAAAGCAATTACCGCGTCCCTGGCAAACCCCCTTGAATTTCCCCCCAACCCAAAACTAAATCTATACTCCCTGGTGCTCCAATCCTCCCCCTCACCAATGCCTCCACCATCTAAGAGGCCTAAACACAAGCCTCTGGAGGCCTCAAAACAGGCCTACTGCTTACATGTTCTAGATAAAGTGGCTCCTGCCAGACATAGGGCAGGAGGAGGAGGAAAGGAGAGCAAGCTGGCCTTGCTGTGTGTTTATAAAGAGATAGCAGAATTATGGGATTGAGTAACAATCTTCTAGTCCCCAGAGGATTTTTTTTAACCCTATAGTTCTCAACCTGGGACATCCTTTTACAACTAACTAGTCTGTAGCTTTTAAATGGTATTATTTCTGATTAGAGATGAACAGAATTGGTTTTATGTTTGTCCTCCATCACAAAAATTCTACAGCCACTTTAGTTACAGTGCATTGAATCCTTACCTCTTTCTGCATCCCCTTCACAGAACCACAGAATCATAGGATGATCTAGGTTGGAAGGGATCTCAAAGATCACCTACCTCCAACCCCCTACCATAGGCAGGGACATCTCCTGCTAGAACAGGTTGCTCAAGGCCTCATCCAACCTAGCTTTGAATACCTCCAGGGAGAAAGCATCCACAACCTTCCTGGGCAACCCCTTCCAGTGTCTCATCACCCTCACTGTGAAGAGCCCTTTCCTAATATCTAGTTTGAATCTCCCCTCTTCCAGTTTAAATCAATTACCTGTTGTCCTGTCATTACAAGACCTTGTGAATAGTCCCCCCCAGCCTTCCTGTAGGCCCCCTTCACATACTGGAAGGCTACTCCAAGGTCTCCTCAAAGCCTTCTCTTCTCCAGGATGAAGAGCCCCAACTCTTGTAGCCTGTCCTTATAGCAGAGGTGCTCCAGCCCTCTGATCATATTCACGGCCCTCTTCTGGACTCACTCCAACAGTTTGATGTCCTTCTTGTGTTCAGGGCTCCAGAACTGCACACAGTACTCCAGGTGGGGTCTGACAAGAGCAGAGCAAAGGGGGAGAATCCCCTCCCTTGCCCTGCTGGCCACACTTCTCTTGATGCAGCCCAGCACAGGGTTGCTGTCTGGGCTGCATGTGCACACTGCCAGCTCCTGTGGAGCTTTTCATCAACCCAGACCCACAGGTCCTCTTCCTCAGGGCTGCTCTCCAACCATTCCCCACCCAACCTGTATTTATGCTTGGGATTGTACCGACCCAGGTGCACAACCTTACACTTGGCCTTGTTGAATGTCATGAGGTTGGCCTGGACCCACCTCTCCAGCCTCTCCAGGTGCCTCTGGATGGCATCCCTGCCCTCTAGCAAGCCAACTGTGCCACAAAGCTTCGTGTCATCTGCACACTTGCTGAGGGTACACTCCATTCCTCTGTCAATGTCGCTGACAAAGATGTTAAACAGCACTGGTCCCAGCACTGACCCCTGAGAGATACCACTCGTCATTGGTCTCCATGTGGACACTGTGCTGTTGATCACAGTTCTCTGTGTGTAACCATCCAGCCAATTCCTTACCCAGCAGTGCTCCAACCATCAAGTCTGTGTCTTCGCAGTTTGGTGACCAGGATGTCATGTGGGACAGAGTCAAATGCCTTACTCAGGTCCAGGTAGATGATGTCAGTTGCCCTTCCTTTATCCACTGTTGCTGTGACTTCATGATAAAAAGCCACTAAATTTGTCAGGCATGATTTATTTACCCTTGGTGAAACCACACTGGCTACGACAAATCACCTCTGCTTTGTTTTCCATTTGCTGTAGCAGAGCCTTCCAGAGGATCTGCTCCATGATCTTGCCAGGCAGAGACTGCTCTGTAGTTCCCGGGGTCATGCTTTTTTCCCTTCTTGAAGATGGGCGTTATGTTTGTCCTTTTCCAGTCAACAGGAACTCCACCAGTCTGCCATGACCTTTCACATATGATGGACAGTGGTTTGGCAACTTCATCCGCCAGTTCCCTCAGACCCTTGGGTGGATCTCATCAGGCCCCATGGACTTGTGCACATTCATATTCTTTAGGTGCTCATTACATAAAAATCCAAAGAAAGATGATGGTGCTACAATTTAATATTATTCTTCTCCACATAAATAAATAGCTACCCTGGAAAACCAATTTCCTCCATAAATTTAAAGATGATTATAGATGACACTGCCTATTAGTATTTGCATTTAGGGACTCTGACTCACAGAAAAGCATGCAATTATGTCTTTGTTATTAACTATGCTTATACAAAGATAAATATTATTTAAACCTGCTGCAAATTCTTAAGGCCAAAGAGTTTTTATAACTAGGTCATTTTTAATGACAATTCAAGATTGGTCAATTCTCTGCCACTTGAAAAGAAGAATCAGGCAGATGGAATATATTTAAGAAATGTTATCATTTCATGAAACAATAGAGCATTATGTTGCTAAATCTTTGCTCTTTGCTGCACTTTTCCCAAAGAATTTAAGACTTCATCTCCTCATATCAGCTTGGGAAACTTTTCATAGCAGGAATTATCTACAACAAGACCTTAAAAATAAATGGGATTACTTCATTTTTGTGCAGATAGTTTCTTATGCTGGTATCTTTTGTCTTTCACAGCTGCAGTTCGGGAAAAGCTAATACAAAGTCTCCACCTCGTGGCCAATTCACAGATTCAATCGGGTTGGAAGAACAGTCAAAAGTCATTTGGACCAACCGCCCTGCAGTCAGCAGGGACACTTCACAGTATCACAGTATCACAGTATCATCAGGGTTGGAAGAGACCTCACAGATCATCAAGTCCAACCTTTTACCACAGAGCTCAAGGCTAGACCATGGCACCAAGTGCCACGTCCAATCCTGCCTTGAACAGCTCCAGGGACAGTGAAGATCATGCTGCCTAGGGCCACATCAAGTCTCAATCACACCCCATGGCAACCTTTTCCAGTGTTTTATCACTCTTGTTGTAAAGAACTTCTTTCTCATGGCCAACCTAAATCTACGCTGCTCCTGTTAGTCCTATCACTCAGTCTTCTAAAACAATCCCTTCCAGTCTTCAGGTAGGTCCCCTTCAGATACTGAAATGGAGCTATAAGGTGTCCCCACAGCCTTCTCTTCTCCAGGCTGATCATTCCCAATTCTTTCAGTCTGTCTGTCTTCATAGCACAGGTGCTCCAGACCTCTGATCATCTTGGTGGCCCTCCTCTGGACCTGCTCCAACAAGTCACTTGTACTGGAGACCTCAGAGCTGGACACAGTACTCCAGGTGTGGTTTCAGCAGAGCAGAGCAACATAATCACCTCTCTCAACCTGCAGGCCATGCTTCTTTTGATGCCACCCATATGAATGAGTTCTGTTAAACACAACTCCTAAGAAGCCCAAGCAGGTGGGGAAAAAACTGGGTAAGAGCTTGACTGAAAAACCCTGGAAGTATTTCTTGTCGAAAATTGACAATTTCACGGCAGATTTGAGTATAAGGAATGTAATGTCTTCTGAGATGAAGGAAAATGAGCAAACAAAAGAGTCATTAAAGAAGGAAAGCACTCGGTCAAAAAACAAAGCTCGCTGTGGTGGATTGACCTGTCTGAAAGCCAGGTGCCTACCAAAGCTGCTCTATCATTCCCCTCCTCAGCTGGACATGGGAGAGAAAACATAACGAAAGGCTTGTGGGTCAAGATATGAACAGGAAGATCACTCACTAATTACTGCCATGGGCAAAAAAGACTTGACTTGGGAAAAATTAATTTATTTCTAATCAGACTAAGATAATGAGAAATAAAACTAAATTTTAACAACACTTTCCCCCCATTCTTCTCTTCTTCTTGAGCTCAACTTGTGGGTCCCTTCTACAGTGTGCAGTTCCTGTGCAGGGAACCATAGAATCATAGCACCAGAGAATGAGTCACGGTTGGAAGGGACCACAAGATCATCTAGTTCCAACTCACCTGCCATGGGCAGGGACACGCTACCCTAGATCAGGCTGGCCAGAGCCTCATCCAGCCTGGCCTTAAACACCTCCAGGGACAGGGCCTCAACCACCCCCCTGGGCAACTCATTCCAGGGTCTCACCACTTCCATGGTGAAGAACTTCCTCCTCATGTCCAGCCTGAACCTACTCATCTCCAGCTTTGCTCCATTCTCCAACTTTGCTCCATTCCCTGATATCCCGAAAAGTCCTTCCCCAGCTTTTTTGTAGCCCCTCTTCATATACTGAAAGGCCACAATAAGGTCACCTTGAAGCCTCCTCTTCTCCAGACTGAACAGCCCCAACTCCCTCAGTCTGTCCTCATAGGGAGGGAGAACACTGCTCCAACATGGATCCTCCACTGGGCCACAAATCCTGTCAGCAAACCTCCTCCAGCTTGGACCTGTCTCTTCACAGGTCCTGCCAGAGGCCTGCTCCCCTGCAGACTTCCCAAAGGGTCACAGCTTCCTTTGGGCATCTACTTGCTCTGGTATGGGGTCACTCACAGGCTGCAGGTGGACATATGCTCCCCCTTTAACCTCCATGGGCTGCAGGGGGACAGGCTGCAGAGATATTTCTGCTCTGGCATCTGAAGCACCCTCTCCTCCAGTTTGTGGAATGACTTTGTGTCTCTCATATATTTTCACTCCTCTCTCCTCTCCATTGTGAAACCTATTGCACAGGTACCCCAGAGGTGCTACCACTTAGGCTGATGAGCTCAGCCTTCACCAGTGGAGATGTGTTTTGGAGCTTGCTGACACTGGCAAGACACGGGAAGCCTTGGGAAGCCATTTCTACTGTCCCACTACTGCCCAAACCTTGCCACTCAAATGTGATACACTCAGAAAATTCACCTAGCAGTATCATTGGAAGTGGTGAAATTTAATCACAGTTTTAAAGAAATCTGTACACTTGCCATGCATGATGGTTGAATGGTCACTTAGCAGTGAAGTGGATGACAATCTGGTGATGTCATCACCTGGTGAACTTGCATAATTACTGACCAAAATAATTCATTTCCAGTTGTTTTTTTTTTTAAATATAGTAACTGTTTAAACATACCAAACATCACAGTATTTTTTCTTGATGAAAGTACTGCCACTATAGTGTAAGGGTAATACGAACACTACATAAATATATTTTAAACAACTTAATTTCCCCTCTCTCTAAATCATCCTTGAAACATTATTGTGCATGGCCTCGCTTTTCATTATCTTCTGTTTTGAGTATCTCTGGTCAGCTAAGCCCATCACAATTACAACTGTTCATTGATTTTGACACGAACAAAAATAATGGCATGTCATAATCACCAGGACAGCTTTGGATCTAATGATTCAAAATTAAATGAATGTCTACACTCCCTTTGGCATCAACTATCAAATCATAAGTTGTTGGAGCAGTTACTGTGGATTCATATTGCAGAACTGTAAACTGACAGGTCATTGGCCCTTTAGCCATTTTAAGAGTTTGCACTCGGATCAAATATTTGCCAAAAAAAACAAACATAATGCTACAAAGACTATAATTTTTTATTATGTTTTTTATTTAATATAAAATATTTTCTAATGCCACTATAAAAGAAACTGCTCCAGGGAAGTAAATATTTTTCAAGGATTAGGGCTGTGCCAGCCGCTGAACAACTGACTGACACTTTCTCTTAACAGTTCTCCAAAGGGCAAAAGAAAGAGAATAAGGAGGAGAGACACAGTTTGTAAACCTAAAGCTACTTTAATGAAAACAGTAATAATAAAGTGAAATATATATAAATATCTAAAAACCCCAGTATTGAACCCAACGGTCTTCATGGCAATTAGTCACCATCACCACTGATGCTGTGGTAGAAGTCTCAAACTGGTCTCAGCAGCAGACAGGAACCAGATTCAGGAGCTGGATTCTAGAATACAGGAACTCATGAATGAGGATCGAAGGCAGAATGAACAAAGTTCTCCTCAGACACTGACCACTGAAGAAGAGAGGTTCTTGTGATCCCTCAGCTTTATACTGAACAGAAATACCTCACTGTTCAGTTCAGGGTCACCTGAACTGTCCAATCCTCCCCAAAGATGCATCCTACACCCCCAGTGCAGTACACATGATTTAGCAGTGACTAATGCTTTTGTAAGAATAAGACAGAGAGTTTCTGTTGAGTCTGATATTGTAGTAAAAAGGCTTTTACTCACATTCAGTATGACATGTATCAAATACAAAGACTATAAACTCCTACTATGGAAAGAAAAAAAGTCATTTAAAAAAGAAAAGAATCTACATAACATTCCAGGTAAAAATGAACAAGACCTTTCCAGATGCACCACATCACAGAATAAAATATTTCAGAAGAAAAGATCTACCTCTGAGGTCATCTCCTTCAGCCTTACAAGAAACAGCCCCAGCACTTCATCTAATTTAGTTTCAAATAAGCCACATAATGAGGTTTCTACAGCTTCCTCTGGGACCCTATTCTACAGTCTAATAGAACTAATTTTCAGGAAGTTTAAATTATTTTTAATTTTCTCATATCACTTCTAGTTTTATATAGATATATATACACATACAGTAAAGCTTTTTTGAAAATCAGTAAATAACAATTTTTCTTTGTAAAAAAATAACCCTTGCAATAACTAAGATTCCTAATTTCAACAAGGTTTTCTTTTTCAAATTAATTTAATTCTGCTTAGGTTCTGCTTTAATTCTGCTTACAAGGTTGCAAGTAAAAACCTGAGTAAAAGATCTTTTTGCTTATAGGTATGATAATGTTGTAAGATATCCTATAAATGCAGCCCACTCCAAAACGTGAGTTACTAGCACCATGGAGTTAGGTGAGTGTCCACTCCCTGAAACTAAACCCCTCCTTTCTGAAAAAATATTTGCAGTGTAAGAGGGAAGGAGACAAAAACATCACCATAAATTCTTACTGCCTGGATTGACAAAATAAGCTGCTTATTAATAAGCCCTTTTAGCTCAGCCAAATGTAGACTCCCCTCATACCCGCACAGGGCACTTGCTGGGAAAAAGCTGTTACACCAGAAAATATGTATGGGTCTGTTCCATATATATGGGGAAGTCTCTTGGACTTCCGTGTTCAGTTTGCTCAAAAACGGTCCTCAGTTCACTCTTCCCAATCCATCCTCAAATGAGAAAGTGTCAGCTTGCAGTAGAAATAGAACAAAACACCAGCAGTAAGTTTGATTTTAGAAATACATTATATTCTTTTTGAAAAAAAATAACAACCTAACAGCATGGATTACAGTGCATGGACTAAAGGTAATGAAATCTTTGAGCAAGCATTAAGCAGAATTGCACCGTCCAGGTTCAAACTTGTTATTGAAAACACCTTGTTCGGCAGCTGCTGTACCTGCAGGCACCTGCAATTACTAGCTGCCTGCCTGATTTCCTGATTCCTCAGGCATCAGGAACTGTGCTTCTGAGCACACCCTGAGCTACTTCACTCTCAGAACATCGGTGCTTATCTCCCACATACACCCACTCTGAATCCAAGTACTGGCTTTTATCAGCCTCCATCCTTTAGGGGTTAAGTATCCAAAAAGATGTTCTTACTCCCTAGCCCTTAAGGGTTTCCCAGTTATGAAAAGGCTACTTTGAGAGACTACTTTGTATAAAACATGGGGCAAAATCCTTTAGCTTTTGTATTTTCTTATGAGTTGCCAGAGAAGACAACCGCAAATACTTCTGAGTCAAGAGCTTAATGGTTAAGTCATTCACCTAGGAAATGAGAGATGTTTACAACTTGAGAAAGCAATAAAAAAATACCTGCCATCACCAAGCTACCTTTTTGCACAAGGAACCTTTTCATTCCCTCTTCCTGAAACTGTTCTACTGTGGGCAAAACAGTGACCAGGACACTGAAACAAGGTTTTAGAACATGTATCTTAATCCCTCTAGCTCTGTAACCTAGCAGTTAACTCTGCAGAATTGTACTATTTCCTCTTTTGCACAAGGAATCTCAAGTGCCTTACTGCATTGCTGCAGGGCCTTAGAAAGAAGGAAAACTATTCTTTCTCAAAACGCCATACAGCCTGTACATGCTTTCCCTGGGTTGTGGCTATGGTTTAGTAGGAACTTGTTCCTGAACTCTTAAAAAGCCAAGCAAGTATAGCCTATGAAAAATCAGCATTACGTGCTTAAGTAGTGGATATGTTTTATGAATTGGAAGAGAATAAGGTTATCAGGAGCAGTCAGCATGGATTTACCAAGGGGAAATCATGCTTGACTAGTCTGATACCATTCTATGGTGCCGTAACTGAATGGGAATGGGTAGATTCAGGGAGACCAGTGGATGTAGTTTACCTTGACCTCAGCAACGCCTTTGACGCTGTCTCCCATGACATCCTAGTGAGCAAGCTCAAGAAGTTTAGGATGGAAGAGCAATGAGGTGCATTAGGAACTGGTTACAAGAGACTTTAAAGAGTGGTGATCAATGGTGCCAGGTCCAGCTGGAGAGCTGTAACTAGCGTAAATTGCAGCAAAAGAGGTTCTGCCTCAACACAAAGGGGAATTTCTTTACTGTAAGGGTCACAGACCACTGGAATAGGCTTCTCAGAGAGGTTGTGGGGACTCCTTCTCTGGAGACTTTCAAGGCCTGTCTGAATGTGTTCCTCTATGATCTGCTTTAGTATTGTCCTGCCCTGGCATGGGGGATGGACTCAATGATTTCCTTGGGTCCCTTCCAACTCCTAAAGTCCTGTGATCCTGTGAGTCCCCCAGGGATCAGTGCTGGGTTCAGTGCTGTTCAGCATCTTCATCAGTGACACTGATGAAGGGACAGAGTGTCTACTCAGCAAGTTTGCTGATGATACCAAACTAGGAGGCTTGGGTGATACAGCTGAAGGCTGTGTGGCCATCCAGCAAGGCCTGGAGACAGGAGAGCTGGGCAGAGAGTAGCCTAATGAGGTTCAGCAAGGACAAGTGCAGAGTCCTGCACCTGGGGAGGAATAAACTGCACCAGTACAGGCTGGGAGGTGATCTGCTGGAGAGCAGCCCTGTGGAGAGGTATGGGAATGCAGAACGCAGAAGAGTTGTGGGGTGCAGGCGCAGAGGAGCTGTGGGAACGGAGTGAAGAGGAATGGTAACAGGCAGATGCTGACCTTGGTTCTCACAGGCAGCTGGGTGACTTATCTCAGAAGGGATAGATAACAGATACCTCGTTAATGAGGAAAACAAGGTCTGGTTTATGCTGACGGAGTGGGTTGCCCTTGGATAATTATGCTAATGTGTAGGTGTGTGCTCTACTGGCTGAGTGCTTATATACTCGGGCTGTACGTAATAAAGCGTCTCTAGCATAATTCACATTGAATCACCTGGAGTCCTTCATAGCTAGGCCTGTGATCACGTTGGTCCACAGGCCTGGCTGCAGATCCCGCAGCACACAGAGATTTACAAGCAGCACCGTGCTGCAACAGAGAGGAACCCAGGAGTGCTGGTGGATAACAGCAACGTGCCCTTGTGGCCAAGAAGTCCAATGGGATCCTGGGGTGTATTAAGAAGAGTGTGTCCAGCAGATCAAGGGGGGTTCTCCTCCCTCTCTACTTGGCCCTGGTGAGACCTCATCTTGAGTACTGTGTTCAGTTTTGGGTTCCCCAGTTTAAGAGGGACAGGGATCTGCTGGAGAGATTCCAGCAGAGGGCTACTAGGATGACTACTGCACTGGAGCACTGCCTTGTGAGGAGAGGCTGAGGGACTTGGGGCTTTTTAGTCTGGAAAAGAGAAGACTGAGATTTAAAAATGTTTATAAATATGCGAGGGGTGGGTGTCAGGAAGGAGGGGACAGGCTCCCTCTGGTAAGACAAGGAGCAATGGATGTAAGCTGCAGCATGGGACATTCCACCTCACCACAAGGAGGTTCTTCTTTACCGTAAGGGTCACAGAACACTGAAGGCTCCCCAGAGAGGTTGTGGAGTCTCCTTTGGAGACTTCAAGGCCTGTCTGGATGCGTTCCTGTGTGACCTGAGCTAGACTGTATGGTCCTGCTCTGGCAGGGGTGTTGCACTCAATGATCTCTTTGGATCCCTTCCAACCCCTGTCATCCTGTGATCCTGTGAATTACTATAGATATTTTTAAATCCCAATTGATAAGCAAGACATTCCCCCAGTCTAGAGGAAGCCTTAGCATTCTCCAAAGGTTTCTGTGCCTAGGAGTGGAAACCCAATTATTACACATCCCAAGTCCTTTGCTGGATCTACTGCCATAAACTTTTTGTAAGGAATTACTTCTCTTTAAATAAAAATCAGGCACACTAAGTTTCAGCCAAATTTCCAGGCTCACAATCAGAGTAAACTCACTAGTCTAGACTACAGCACAAGGCTGATGTTTCAGCATAAGCTCTAAATGACTCCTAAGTCTGAAGGTAAAAACATCTAAACCATAAACACTGAGTACAGGTACCTGAGATGCCACCATTCTTTAGTCAACTTACATAGCAGGTACGTTCTTCCATCCACTCATTTACAGCCCTGTAGCTCCTCATAAAATTAAAAGCCTAATTTGTCTCACACTCCTATGAATATGAACCAGAGCTTTATCCTCTAAAACACAAAAGGAGGATACACTCTATTATGAAGTAATAGCTACTGGAATGGGCTGCCCAGGGAGGTGGTGGAGTCGCCGTCCCTGGAGCTGTTCCAGGCAGGACTGGACGTGGCACTTGGTGCCATGGTCTAGCCTTGAGCTCTGTGGTAACGGGTTGGACTTGACGATCTATGAGGTCTCTTCCAACCTTGGTGATACTGTGATACTCTGTGTGTGTGTGTGTGTGTGTGTGTGTGTGAATCCCACTGGTCTATTCAATCCAAGTGAAGAAAATACAAAGCTAATTCTGTATTTCAGACCAAGACTGTTGGGATATGATTTTCTCTTATTTTAGTTTTCATTTCCTTGGTAAATCTGTGCTTTAATCCCAGAGCTATCAGTCATTTGATCGCTCTTGATTAAAGTGTCCTGCAGAAAAGGTTCCAAGAATAATTAGGAAAAATACAAGGTGTAAAATGCAGGGAACATGACTAGATTACAAAAGTCCTAATGTCTGCTCCCGAAGTTATTTCATCAGTGGATGTTTCATATAAAAACATTTAACAATTTAACAATATTTAACAATTTGAAGAGGAATCAGAGCATAGGTTTCCCCATGCCAAAGAAACAGACTTGACTCCTGTGGCTAGAAGAAGAGACATACCACAGCTCTTTAGTATTATTTTTTTGTATAGTAAAACAGCTTCAAGGGGGCAAGTAGCAATCTAATACCTTGAAAGTGGGAAATGAGAGATTAAGGTCTGAATCCGTGGAGGCAGAAGGGGGAATAGTGGCTTAATGCAAAACTAACTGAAATTCCACATTATATGCAATGTCAGATCAGAGATCAACAGCTCCATGGCTTAAAAGAAAATAAACATAATTAAACAGCTTGATCATGTATTATGTGCTAAGTTCAAACTCCTAAGAAATTAGAGTGATTAAATGATAAAGATTTAATTGGAATCAAGGTCTGTCAAATAAGTTTTCTCACTTAACACTTTAGCATTCCTTTACAGTACAAAAAAAATTGAACCCATTTAACCACTTTTACTCCATTTAATTCTATTTGCAGGAAAGTAATTTCACAGAACTAGGTCTAGCTACATTTCAGGGTTACCCTGTTGAATTCCTAACATTCAAAGCTCAATGAAAATTATGCTGCAATCACAGTTTTAATTTCTTCAATATGCACATCTAGATGTGATACTCCTAGAAACAGTCTTATTAAATCTAGAGGAAGCAAGACAACTATCCATGAAGTCAGTTCAGAGATGATTATTTGCATGATTTTGTTTTCACAAGTGTTATCACATTAAAAAAAATCTTGAAAAGCAAAACCACGATTTTCAAATTTGAGATAGACTGAGCATTAATGAGAATGCACATTTCTGAGTGCTTTCGAATACCTAATCTGCAAATATAGTATGTTTTGCCACCAAACTTCTGCTTTTATGAGGCTTGTCCTAACAGTATCTTCAAACGTTCTCCTTTTACTCTGCTTATACCGACGTTTCACCTTTTCTCACAGAGCAGGCAGATCACCACTTAAAGGAAATATAGGGGTAGCCACGCTGCAAACGCCTGCCAGGAGCCATGCCTGGTGCGCAAAGCCACCAGGTGTCAGTGCAGCTCACAAGATGCTTCAGAAACAGCCAAGCGTGCTCCTGCAAGCTTTTCAGCTTTGTTAGGCAGCATCTAGTTACCTTTCCACACGCACCATTCACACTCCCTCTCAAGTAATTCAGCAAAGTTGTGCTTTGTAGGAGCCACTAACCTGATTTTTTTTCCCCTAGTTTTGACATTTAAATGCACCTCAAATCAACTTGGGTCAGATGACAATTTTAGAAATGCTTCCTCTGGCTGAGCTGCCAAAGGATGGGCTTGACAGAATAGAATAGAATCAACCAGGTTGGAAGAGACCTGCAAGATCATCCAGTCCAACCTATCACTCAGCCCTATCCAGTCAATTAGACCATGGCACTAAGTGCCTCATCCAGTCTTCTCTTGAACACCTCCAGGGACCACGACTCCACCACCTCCCCGGGCAGCCCATTCCAATGGCAAATCACTCTCTGGGAAGAACTTCCTCCTAACATCCAGCCTATACTTCCCCCCGGCACAACCTGATACTGTGTCCCCTTGTTCTGTTGCTGGTTGTCTGGGAGAAAAGACCAACCCCCAGCTGGCTACAACCTCCCTTCAGGTAGTAGTAGACAGCAATGAGGTATAAATAGCTTCCCCTGCATGTGAGGAAGATACTTAGATTCTTTTCATTGTGTGAAACCACAAATCATACGTGGTCTTCGAACTGCTGTTTGCCAAAGAGCTGGGGAGAAAATACAGAAAAGTATGAAATGCACGTATTACTAGCTGTTATTCTACTCGTATATTTACTTCAGACATCTATAATGTAAGTTCATGTGGGCGTCTACGCTTAAAGATCGTAGATCACAATGTTAAAAACTCCAAGTCAAAATGAGGGAGGTTTGTTGAGCATTCAAAACATTAGAAAACAAACTCTGATCCTTGTTTTTACTCACTCTTGGAGTTCTGAATTTTATTCTGTTCTATTGCACTTTGTTCAGTGTTTTTCATGTGCAGTTTTGGTTAGCAATAGTGGCAAAATTCTGATTTAACATAGACTAGACAGAGAACAGACTGCATTTCCCTCTGAAGGAGTGGCTAAAGAAAGGCTCAGCAAAAGAGAGCTTCTTAACCAGATATTAGTGCACAGGACCAAACTGCTCCTCTTTCCAGTCTCTCCTCTCCATCATTACGTCTGCCACCTGGGTCACCAGGTATGAGGAAAAGGTCCTGCCAGACAACTAAGACTCCTAACTAGGCTTTTGATGGGAACTGGGATGGTGGTGAAAACTATTTAGGGACACAGAAAACTACAAAATATTTAGAATGACTTAGGCAAGTTACAGAAGCATTTTATTGTTCATGACAAAAAGGCAGATTACTCAATGCTTCAGCATACATGGGAACATTTTGATTCCGAACAGAAGCAACTGGTTCTCTATAAAGTAATTAATGACACAGTATAAACAAATTCTTAAATATATTTAGGAAATACAACCAAATGAAATCCAGTAGTTTCCAATGAACTTTCACCAAATCAAACTGTTCAGAATTACTTTTGCCAAAAAACAAATACAATCATCTGCCGTAAGATTCCACATTCTAAATTAGAATTTCTTTCAACTAGACTACAGTGCTTCTGGTAGCAGATTTACTCTAAGTCAGTTTTCTTATTATCACCCAACTTCACCAACTCATTCACAGTATTGTCCATCCTTTCCAACTTCCCTTACAGTGTTACAAAAAATCAGATGCTTTATTACTGATACTTCATCACCCACTTCACCAGACTTACTTGAAACTTTATCACAGATACTTTTCTGTTTCACTTTTTCTGTTCCTTTTTTCCAGTCAGTAAAATGACAGAGTCAAGAAAAGGGTTTGTGTCACAATTATAATCTGGTTCACAAAGAGAAGGTCTGAAAGACCAGAATCTGAAGACTTAAGCGGCAAATTGGGTTTTTATGATAACATTCTATCAAGTGGAATGAGGCAGCATCTAATTTTAGAGTAAATTGCATGGCCAGCAGCAATTAAGTCATGAGCCACGTTGCACTCCTCATACAGAACATCCACCTCTAATTTCATTCCAGGGCCATAGTGCTTAAAATGAAGTATCAGACCTGGTTTACTAAGAAGCCTGTGAAACAGCACCTTAGCTTCATCACTCCAGCATTCCCCTGTAGCTGGAACTATTTCATGCAAAGAGCAAGAATGTGCTAAGTGTGGCAAATACAACAGGCTGTCTGGAATAACCTTAAGTTTATGGATATCAGAATAAGGGATACTTGTCAGAAAGCCATAATCAATAAATTTAAGAACAACAGATTGACTTGTTACTTCACTAATTTCTGCCCTGTTCCACTCTGCTTCCAGTTCACACTTGATCAAGCAGGTAGCACCAGGAGACACAAGTTCTTTTGGCAAAGCTGGCAAGTCATCAGGAAGGTCAGAGAGCAGTAAAGATAAGTTTTGCATTACATTAAATAAGATTTCAAACTGGATACAGAAGTTTGAAGGATCAGTAACTGCAGTTGGAAACCCCGCATGCCTTCTGTCATTGTGCAGTAGCATCCATGTGATTGAATTTATCTTGAGTGATCGATTAAACTCCTTACAATCTGTATTACTGGATTTTTCTGGTCCAATAGTCTGAGAATTACTTAAAAGTTGGTTCAAATACTCCTGAAGTAGAATTTCCCCTATTAAAATATCTACTTCCCAGATATGAGAGGATTCCAAATATCTCAAAAACAAGATCCTTATTTCACAGTTCTGGAGTGCGTTCACCATGTGAACAAGCTGAATTTTCTTCAGGTTTTTAAACCAAATCCATTTACAAAACACAGCTTGTTTAGGAATACTTTTTATCTCATCACTGAGCATCTTTGCATTATTTAAGCACACCATCTCACAGTTTCCATAATCCACTACAAATACCAGCATTAACTTCTCCCTGATAAATGCTTTTAGGACTTTTGTTCTATACCACTTCAAGTCCATTTCAGATTTTGTCATGCATTCCAACCCTTCTTCAATGTCATCCACTCTAAGAAAATCACTTCTTTGTGCTTCTTCAATAAGCATTACATTTAACTTCTCTAGTATTTGCAAATTCCTATGTAATTGTACATGAAATTCTCCACTTTCTGAAATGCTGGTTACTTTTGCTCCTTCTACCTGTCCAGAATTTATATCTCTAAGTAAGCCATTTAAGGGCATTTTGGTAGTTTTCATCCTAATAACCTCTCTTTTACTCCAACCTCCTAACGCATTCCTAGACTTCCTAATTTGAGGATTACCATTTGTAACCAGAATTTGTTTGGGCCCATCTTCCCAATTACGCGTTGGTGTGTTTTGGCATCTTGTTCTGCCTTTTTTCTGCAGGTCATAAGACACAAACTTTCCACCACAAATTACATCCATTTTCCACTGTCCTTTACATTGCTGTAAGAACTTGCCAATCACTATCTTGTTATTTATTTTACTTAGAGTTACTTTGTTTGACTTTAAAGCAGGATGACAGAGTAAGTGAGAACGCAGCTTTCCAACTGGAGATTCCTCTCTGTTCTCCAGTACTGCATTAACAGTATTTCTAAAACCTGGCTCTTCGCTGTTTTGTAAAGCTGTGAATTTTGAAAACCCACTACAAAAATTTTGTGTGCTACATGCAGTTTGCTCTTCACCTCCAAAATTCTGCTCAGTATTTGTCTCATAATATTCATCATACACCTGGCATTTCACTTCAGTTTTCAATTGGACTATTTCAGCTACATTCAATTCAACTACTTTACTACATTCTTTGTCATCTTTTATGTGATGTATCACTCCTTTCTTACTTTTAGCGGGTTGTCCTGTATAATTTTTTAGTGGAAACTCTTCCAGTATTTTTTCTTCAATTTTCTGACTTACACTGACATGTCCATCGTACAACTCCACGACAAGCTGTCCATTTGATTCTCTGGATACAATTACAGCCTTCAGCAGTTTACCATGGAATGTTTTCTCAAACCATCTAGTAACTTTTGCTGGAATGTCTTTCTCTCTAAGATCTGACAGGCAACATTGAATAGCCTGCATGGGTGTGAATACTAGCTCAGTGGCAGTGTCGGGAATAGGTATCAACTGGTCTCTCTCTACTATACTCTTATTTCCAAAATCCACGAAGTTAACATACAGATAGGATGTTGATTCCACAGGAAAAGCCAAAGCTCTATAAAAGAGGCCATCTTCAAAATATCTGGCTATACATAACCGTGTACTGCTGGTGTTGTATTTTGCATCCTTTGACACTTCACTTACGACATTAATCTTTTTCATCAAGGCCTCTATTGTTTCAGTGTTTCGATTCAGCTGACAATAGAATTTTGAAGGACTATATATGTGAGTTATATAAACCTCCTCTTCACTTCCAATTTTTATATTAAAAGATGAATAGCAAAAACTGTACAGAGAACCCAAAGAGGCAAGGTTTCTCAGATCAGTATATCCAGACTGCATGAGACCACATTCTCCAAGGAATTCCTCTGCTGCAACAGAAGGAGTCTGTAAGTCAACAATATTGCATAAACAGTTGGGTCTTACAAGAACAACAGCATAAATAGTACAAGTCAGTGGTCCCCTAGAAGTAGAAATTAAGTCCTCAAAATGTCTACATACTTCTTCAGACAGCTGAAATGAGTTACTCTGTAAGTGTACATTTTTAAGCCCGCACCAAAAAGCTTGACTTTCCAGAGTTAGGAATTCTGGAATAATGGCTCGTAGATCTTTAAGTAAAACTCTTTCCCGATAACCATAGTCTACAAAAACCAGATCAGCTTCATCTGTGGATACTTGTTGCACAACAATTGCTCTGTACCACTTCCCATCTTTGCAATATTTGGCAACACAAGCAACCTGTCCACTTTTGTAAGGACTGGTATGTTCTTTATAGTATGTCTGAATTTGTTCCATTAAGTTATTCAGCTCTGGCAGTTTGCTTTGCAACTGACATGAAAAATCTGCTGGAGAAATAATGCAAGAACATACCACTTCAAGAACAGTTCCTGGTTTAAAAACCAACCCTTTGTAAAGTAATTTTCCCTTGGGTGCCAGTTTATGCCTTTTAGAGATACTACCTTTTCCAAAACAAGACAGTACCACAGATTCTTTCAGCACTGAAGAACCACTGCTTAATGGTTTTTGCTTCTGAAATACTTCTCTATTTCCAGGCATCTTATTTTTATGAACATTAAAGATGCCCTGTCCATTGACTCTTTTATTTTTATATTTGTGAGGATTAATATTTTGCTTTTTTTCCCGTAAATTTAGAACAGAATCTGGTGTCCTTTCCCAGTACTCAGCATATCCAGCTTGAAACATACACGTGGCAACACTCACTTGCTGCAAATTACTCCTATATACTGCATTAACAATATACTTGTTGTTTTCCTTTCCAATGACATGAATCTGCAGATACTTGTTAAACACAATTTCTTTGAAAAAATCAATCTCACTTTTAACCCACACATCATCAACAGGAAATATGTAAGCAAGTGCACAACGTATAGCTAAAGCTGGTAAATCAGAAAACTCTGGAAGCAACATTTTCACATCATAGCAGGGTACTGTATCTCTATTTCCAAAATCCAAGAAAGAAACAGTAACATTTACATGAAGCACTTCAATGACAACAGCTCGATAATAATGCATGTCTTTGCTATATCTGGCACAGCACAGAAATCCAGGTTTAGGGTCTTTAAGGCTCATTTCATCAGCTCCACATTGGTTATACGTGTCTGCAATATTTTTCATCAAGGCTTGAAATTCGTTCTGATATTCACGTATTTGAATGAAGAAGTCAGATGGATTTATAACATGTACCACAGAAGCCGTATAGCAAGAATTCACTCGCACTTCAACTCTTCTGCGATAGCTTGATAAAGACATATCCTGTTTAGGTACAAGGTTTTCTACACACTTATTTCCAGCACTATCCTTAGGTGAACTGCAGCATTCATTACATGTTTTTTTGTAGCTCTCAGCAACACTTGGGGGTTTTGTGTCTGAAAGGGAGACACATGGTGCAGCTGCCTCATTCAGGTTTTTTGGATGTTCAGCTTTAATTGCAGCTTTTTTATTTTGCAGTGTAATGTAATACAAGTGCTTAGTATTACTGAATACATCGATATGGGCACAAACAGAAGTCTGTCCTATCAAAGCCTTTGCAAGTTCTTTCAGCTGAATTTTTATCACATTTTCATCTCGACCACTGAAGCAAGACAGTGCACATGGAAAGGAAATCATCGGTAATACCATGAACTCTGCTTTAAGTTTCTGAACACAACTAGATGGCACAGCTTCACTATTGCCAAAATCCATGAACCAGACTTCCACATAATCAGGGAGAACTTGTTTTATCACTCCTCTATGCCACTGTCCAGTCTGCCTTTTGGCAGCACACAGTAGTCCTAAACTATTAACAGATTTTTTATTTTCTGTATTGATAGCTTCATAATGCAAATGCATAGCTTTGGTCAAATCTTCCAGCTCTTTCTGCCATTTCTGCATCTGACAGTAAAATTTATTCTGCTTTAGTGCAACAGTTACTTTTACATTTTCTTCACTGCCAACAGGTAAATGTGGAAAGAGATTATGTGGAACCGGCCAAAAATCTGTTGGTTTCTCAAAATTACTGCAAGTAAGTAACCCCTTGACTGAATGCTTCTGTTGCAACACCTGTGGCACTCTCTTAAAATGCATTTCTTGAGGAAATGCTCTTAACATATCTACAATAAGACAAAAAGAATCTCCATCAATAAGTTTTCCTAGCTTCAGTTCAAGAATGTCACTAATGATCTTTGGCACTTCTAAAATAAACAGTTGGCATGATGTAACAGCTTTCACATGACCTCTAATCTGTAATCCTACCAGAGATGAAAAATAGTTAACAGCTTTTGGATCCCATTTTTCTCCAAGAGGAAGTATACTTGCAAAAACACCCAAAACCACCTTTGGAGGCAGCTTAAAGAACTCATCACAAGCAGAAGCAAGATGTGTTTCTTCAACGACCAGCACTTGTCCATCATCTACAAGAAAAACCTCACATATATTCTTGCTCTTCTCCAGAACTCTTCCTCTATGCCATGTTCCTTCTGCATCTTCCACCAAACAGAATTCACCAATGTAAACAGTATCCCTTCCTTTAAATGCACGTTGTATTTCATTTTGTAGTATGTAATAGTCAAGTTCACATCCTGCCTTGTATTGACCCTGAAACACTATAACCAAGGATTCAGGATGGCATTCTATACCAGTTATCTTCAGATTCATATCTACTCTGTTTGGTGAGAGAGTCAGAGAATCCATCCTGTCTGCAATGAAAAGGAGTAAGATCAGCCTAATAATTTTCCATAGTTTTTGTCAACTAATTCCTTACACAGAAATTGTTCTCAAAACGCTTAATAGAATACAACTACGCTCATATAAAATGCATGCTAAACATTTAACAATGCCATATTTTAAGGCAGGTGGAATAACACTCCACAATTCTTTGTAAACACATACTCAGGTAACATCTAGGGCGAAAAAAAACCCAGATGTTAGACTTGCTCTTGTGGTTACAGACTATTTTTATTACCTGACAATAATTCATTATCATAAAGCTATTCCCACAGTAACACACACAATAAAGGATTACAGTCAAGAACTGCAGCCCAGGCAGATGACACGGGGAAGACGACAGATGGGGGGAGACAACCATCAGGGGAGTAAAAAAAGCAAGGATGTGAAACAGGACAGGACAGGCAAACAGAAAAATAAATGTAACTCTTCTCAAAGAATAGAAACCAATTGATGTAGTTTATACAATCACTGCTCATGTCACAAAAGTTACTTGCACGCAGTAAATTTAACTGCAAATCTCTTCAAAGGAGATGCAATTCATTGTGCTGGACTTGGCACTTTACAGGAAGAGCTTACCTGCGTAGGTATTTCCAGTCTGTTTCTCTCCTTTTTGCTATGTGAAAGACCAAGGACTACCCCCTTACTCATCCTACTTTTTCTGTGTACATCACTTCGAATCAGTGACATGTTACAGCTCTGTGTTCTACCGTTTAATCTGGCTGTCTATACACTATAATGTATAGATGTAGCACATTTTAAGTTTTTTATAAGAACATATCATTTACCTCCAACACTCCTATGCTGCTCATCAGCTAACAATGTTGCCAAGTGTTTTGTACTGTCTCAACAGTTCAAGCATCTTCAAACCCTTCATATACTTTTCTGACCTTCATCTATATTCTGGTCTTCAAGATCAGCTTTTGGTTCCATTTAACTCTATGAGTTCACATTGTTTTAAAAGACTGTTCACATTGTTTTAAAAGCAATTCTACGAAATAAAATTCTGTTCTACCACAGTAATTAGAAATAGACAGTATCTATCAAATGCAGTGTTACAGCTGAATTTAAACTTAGTAAAGCAAGATCTTCCTCAGCCTGCAAAAATCTTCAACTGAAGTGACATAATATATGCTTTTGGTAAAAAACTGTGAAGCAGCAAGTGATCATACAATCTGTTTTCAGATAAATGTTGATCCAAATCATTCCGGTTCCACAAAACAAACAAGCAACTAAAATCCCCAGAAAAGTGCACAGAAAGGCTTACCATAATCTCTCAGGAGGAGACATTACACAAGAAAGAGGACGGATAGAGAATGAAGGATATGCAAGTTCTCAAAACCAAAACGAACAAAAAAATCCAAGCAACAAAGTACAACAAAAAACCCCAAACCAAATAAACAAAATAAAACAACACAACCCACCAGCTACTCGAAAAAACAAGCAAACAAACAATCTGAATAAAAATCAGTATCAGATCTCTGGTTGCAAAAACACGTTAAGAAAACCAATTTGTGCATCAACATTTACTTGCCTATTCGCACAGCATCACACTGGCACAGCCACACTTCACAATCTACTGAACTTTTTTGTTTTTCACTCACCTAGACACCAGTATGGGCATAGTCGTTTGGAACATGCCTCAGCCCTCTTACCAACTCAGCATCTCTCTAAAAGGAAAGATGACAGAAAAAAATAATTAGGAAAGTATCTGTAAATGAATTTCTTGTACCACGGATCTTCACTCTTCTCCTGCACAACAAACACAGCCTGGAAGAGGTCATCATATCCAGTTTAATCACCATATTACGATTTCAAAAAATAAAATTACAAAGCTAAAAGCCTAAACCTAAAGCCACAGTAAGTCCATTCACTCTTCACTGCAACTCAGACTCAACACTGCTCAGAAGAACACCACACCGGCAATCAACCATCGACTTTCTAAGCAGGAGTGATTACACATTATTTTTGTTTGCAATGCTTTAGCTATCAAAATCTGTACTCTAATGGTGCATTACTACTATACAAGCATTGCCTAATAAAAATGCCACGTTTAAATGCAACTAAACACGTGACAGATATCTGCGCTGCTCCGCAAAGCGGCAGCGCTGTCCCAGGCTGTCAGACGCCGCAGGCACCACTCGCCAGAGCGGATGGGGGTGGGGAGGGAAGGTCGGCAGCTCGGTGGGGCGCGGACCGCGGGCAGGTGAAACTTGAAAATTAAGCCTGCCACCGCTCAGCAAGCATTAGCTGGCAGCCTCCTTACCGCTCACACACACGGAACTTAGGTGCCCTGCCAAGTCCAACTGAAAACCACCGCTGCCCTCACTCACTCTCCAGCAGAAAAAATGGCGTCCGGGAAAATAGCTGTGACACGCGGTTGAGTAGGGCGCATGCGCTGCAGCACCCCCGGGGGCTTACGGGGAGGACAGGGCTTAAGGCTTGATTGACAGGGACGCCACGGTGGGGTCTAGTGAATGGGCGCGTGCCGATGACAGAGGTTCCGCCCCCGCCTGCTGGCAGGGCGGCAGCAGCGCCGTGGTTAAGGGAGTGGGGTCCTGCCGCTTTGCGTGGCGGTGAATTGTGGTGGTCAGTTTTTCTTCTGCGCTTGTTTGTGTGTTTTAAGGACTAGTTTGTCTGCTTTGGTTTCTCCAGGATGGTAGAGCATCGTGACACGGAGAAAAGTGCTGCCCCACTTTTCTTTGGCACGCAAGTCGTGAGTTTTCGAGGAGAATTGTCGTTGGTATTTTTTTAGGGAGAGGTGCTGATGATGTTTTGTTTTGTTACTGGTTTGGGGTTTGTTTATGGCCAATATCAGCTTAGTGAGATAACTGTAATACAGAAAATAAATAAAAAATATAGTCCAACAAATACCAATTGATACCACCTACCTATTACTAATTTCACTTTTTAGAATGAGTTCAGCTGTGTATAATGATTTCTAAGGATTTACTTTCTAAATTTTAGGGGTTTTGGTTTTTTTTCCCACTGGTCAGGGTTACTGCATCGTAGTTCTGCTTTTCTAAGTTAGGGAAGAGAAAAGCTACTCTTGCAGTTCTTACAAGTAATGGTAATCTCAAAATACAGCTACTGTATTTAAATTTGGACAATGTACGTTTAAAGCTACTTGAATTAACCCTAGAATTTACAGTTCTTAAGTTTGCAGGTAAGTAGGAATATTTGCCTTGCTCAAGGTTTTTGTAAGAGCTGTTCAGAACAAAGCCTGTAAGAGCTACTCAGAACGAAGCTTGTTACCAATCTTGCTGACACACATTGAGCATTACATTTCTGAACCAAATGTCTGATTTATTCTTGTAGCCTTATGTTGGCCAACATAAATCCAGTACTGGCGAATTTTGGAATACTGGTCTGAGTATCTATTTAACAGAAAATAACAGTACACATACTCATTCTGAACTATGAAGTAGTTTACTTTCTTTCACAATGCAATGCAGTAATGTTCTCTGTACTCCCTCTGTAACCCAGTCTTCCAATTTTGTATTCATCCTACCTCATCTTCCCTCCCGACCCCTCAAGTAATAGCAGTATGTTTCAGGGTTTGGACATACCTACTTGTATTTAGGCAACTCTCTAGAAGACCTTCCCACAGAAGGAGTCTCAAGTACCTCTTAGAGAAGATGTGGACTTAAGGAATATCATAAAACCGGATATTAAAATAGATATCTGTTCCACTTTTTCATTTTTAAGAGGAACAAGCTGTCATAAAAAAGTACTTTGGAATTGTCTCTTAGGGGGTTTGATTAGGTTATGGCACGCTAAAGCGTATGGGCAGTGAAACTCAGGCTCCATGGCTTAGATCCATCTCTCTCCTGCTTTCACCTTCTGCAAACCTAAAAAGTCCTAGGTGATATTTGATTGCCAAAACTGGATATTTTTGTGGCATGTAAACAGATGGCCTATCAAAAGGCGCTGCAGCATTCGATGTAATAGCATTTGTCTTTATCCTTTAAAAAAAGAGCTTCGAAGGGGAAGATGTGTGCAACACCGAGGTACTTAGTGGCAACAGCAGAAATTCAAAGTGTTAGCCACTAGGTGGCAGGAACAGCCGCACGTTTAGCTGGATGCTTGGAAATACGGTTCTGGTCCTCCAGTAAAAGGAAGCGCCGCAAGAGCGATAGTTCAGTCTGACTGTAGTGAGTCATGCGGGTGCGTGTGCTGTGGAGTTTCACTAGGAGCGTCACATTTATCACACCGTCCGAAACCACTTTGAGTGTTTTCAGATAACCTGAAGTAACTCTTGAAATACTTTCAATCTGCTAACACTGCCTATTTACTGAATATGCGGTTAAAATTTCATTTCAGATATTTCAGTAGATCACATGCCAGTCTTACCACTTCTGTATTTTTCACAATTATGATAATATCATCACTTAGGTGAAATTAGTCAATAACTTGTCAGCTTACATATAAAAACCCAGAATGTAGAAACACCTTTGGCTCTTTACAGTTGACAGCAGTTACTGTTGCTTCTTAAAATACACAAATACAAATTTTGGTGGCAGTAGGTGTTTAAGAAGCAAGAAGATATGCCCGTTTTAAAGGTAGAAGAGCAAACCTTGTGTTCTGTACTGAAACTGATGTGAAAGGACTCAGAAGCTAGACTCTCCATGGGTATATTCCTAGTTCTTCAGCATTGGTGGTGGAAAAGTAGAGCTAATTGACAGACTGAATGATCATACAGGAGAAGGATTAACCATCTTTGTAATACAACTTTAATAATTTCAATTATTTAGATTCAAATAGTTCCATTTTGTATAGTAAATACTATATTTCTAAAGATCAAAAAGTTTGAGATTTGTTGGTTTGGTTTTTTTTTCATTCTAAGATTAGTTTATTCAGAGGAGGAAAAGCAAGTTGCTTATGCAATGGCAATTCTGTCATTAGAAATACTGAAATAATGTTTCTGATGAGTGGTGAAACAAACTTTACATGTAGTGATGGTGGGTGAGCTAAATGGATTATAAGTCATGAAATCACAACAACTAAGAGGTTGGAAAAGATCTGTTAAATCACCTAAATGTCTCTGAAGAGACAAACTGAATGATCTAATAGTTTTTTAACATTATTCATTTTTATGGTCCATATCAGTTAACTAAGTTCTGGCCCCAACCCTACGAGCTGTATGTGAAGAAAGAGCTATGGCCCCTTCCACAGCTTAATGAACACCATGTCTGCAAAGTTACATGTTTTGTATTATGCAAATCTGACGACACTTGTTTGGTCTTAATTCATATTCCTATGAAATCTTAGCAAACCACCTGTGAATTTTGCATATTCAACAAAAAATGAAACTCCTCAGGCTCTCAACAAAAGAATTCTTTTTGTTCAAGCACTGTCTATACATGTGTCCACTGAGTACACAAAGTTTAAGGAGCACAGCCTCATCTGGAATCCTTATCTACAGTTTTAATTTAAACATAGAAACGTATGTCAGAGAAGGCAGTGGCTTTGTTAGCTTAGGTTCCTCCATGTCATTGTTCAGGTTTATAATCTGTCAAAGGCTCTTTTAATTAGGAATGTGGAAGACCTATTTCTGTTTCCCACTGTAGCACTGCTCAGCATCTTTTTCAAGCTGATGTCCAGTCCGTGGTTTAAGTTAGTCGCATGTTTGTTTTTTCTTAAAAGCCTTATTATGTTAGACTTTGGTGTTAATCATTATGTCCGTCTTGTTAAATATTTTACATCTTGTCTCTGTTTACAAACAGAATGAGTTCTCTAAAACTCTTTTGGTATTTATCATTGACTATTTGTAGGAAATTTAAAATGACAGTGCAAACAATAGCAATGTTCATTGCCACATGTGCTTACTTTTGACGCTTGAAGCACAACCTGTTCTTTCATACCAGTGCTCTCAGATGTTCATACATTGTGTGGCCTTTAACACAGCACTAGTTCTATTTTTAATTAATTACCAAATCCTGACTCCAGGATTTGTATTGTATTGAAATAACTGCAGAAATAATTTCATCCATTTAGAGACCGTTTAGAAACAGAATTTAAGTGAAAATATTTTTAAACTTTTTTTTTTGTGGGGGGTGTGTTTGGTTGATTTTTTTTTTTCTTTAGTTATACAACAAAGCAAAATTATTTCTGTGCAGTGATCTCCCAGACAATATGCTGGATAAGCATGATATACTACAGCAGCTTTCATTGCTGCAGGGTGCTGATCCATCCTTGGAATTGAAGTACAGGATTTAGTTATTACATTTATTAAAAAAGGAGAAGACAATCTGAAAATCACACTAGCACAGAGAGAAAATTTTGCTTAATGGCATAACTCCCACTGAATTCACTGGGACAAATATTTCATTCCATATATTTAAGCAATAAGAGAATCGGTCTGTGTGTTACTAATACTGTGTGGAAAGTAAAAAACAGAAAGATTTTCAGTATATTTTTGGCTTTTCACTCTGTGTTGCAGATTTGTTTCATTTCTCAAGTCCCCTATAGCAAAAATGATACACAGGAAGTTTTCACTTTAAAGCATCTGCTTGCAAAATCAGACTTCCACAAGTGCATCCATGCCCCTGAGAGTGTTTCACCGAGTTTTTCATCTGTAAATTTGATTGTAGGATCAAGACTCCAAAGATGACAGTGCCACAACTGAAAAATAGAACTTACTCAGTAGCATAATTTTTCATTTGAAATTCACTCCCACTTGACCCAGAGTTTGGCCGCACTTGGGAAATTATGTAAGTCACACCTCCTGATCCAGACTTTGTGTTAAGCTCTTTTCCCAGCATTCAGTCTACTCTTAAGTTTTCCCTTCTCTGTCATGTAAAGTGGTATTTCTGGGCAAGTGGAGATTTCTGCTACATATACTTTACTTTTGCTTGTGGTCTAAGCCATGTAAAACACATTCAGTCCTTGTGCATAGTAGGGTTTTGGTACGAGCTCAACTGCCTTAGTGCAAAACCTAGTCCCCTTACGCTCTACACAGATGTGCTGTGAGGTTTACCAGTGCTTCATACCTTGGTTTCAAAACAGCAACCTCTAAAACAGTGGCTAAATAAGGCTGAATAAACATCATTCCAAACATTACCCAATGGATTTCCATATAAATTTTTATAACTACTTTTTTTTTGCATTTAGATTTCTTTATACAGTAATAATGTTCTAAACTAAGAAATTAACTAATTCCCACATCCTGCTGAACATAAATATCACTAAAGTGCTTATAACTCATGTTTTATGTAATGCATGGTCTTGCTTTGAAGTATCTAGGGTGATGAGACCCAATATTTAAGTTAACTGATATGCTCCTGAACAATACATGATAATGACCTGCTAAGACTGCTGTTGCTGTATCTGCAGCATGCAGAGGTAAATACAAGGTCAGTAAAAGAAACCTCGCATACAAACTACTTTCATGATATTCTGAAGAGGTTTTTGCTTTCTTCTTCTATGAACAAAATCCATCACTGACAGTGAAACCTGAAAGCTTTTGAAAATTATGGCAAATTGCCAGGTCCTGCACCTAAATCGGGGCAACCCTCAATAGCAAAACAGGCTGAGGAATGATGAAATTGAGAGCAGCCCTGCAGAAAAGGGCTTGAATGTACTGGTGGATGAGAAGCTGGACCTGAGCTGACAATACACAGTTTACAGCCCAGAGGCCAAATGAGACCCTGGGCTGCATCAAAGAAAGCATGGCCAACAGCTCAAGAAAAGTGATTCTGCCACTTTACTCATCTCTGGTGAGACCTCACCTAGAGTACTGTGTCCAGCTATGAAGCCCTCAACACGAGAGACGGGGACCTCCTGGAGCAGGTCCAGAGGAGGGCAGTCAAGATGATCAGAGGTCTGGAGCACCTCTCCTATGAACAGACTTGATGTGCCCCTGGGCAGCCTGATCTAGTTGGAGGTGTCCCTGCTGACTCTTGGGGGTTGGACAAGCTGACCTTTGGGGCTTCCTTCCGACCCAGTGAATCTTTGAATCTGTGTGAACAGAAAGGAGTTTCCTGATCCACAAATCTAGTCTGTTGCTTCTCACATTGTTTTACATATGACTCAGTTCTTAGTTTAGATGCTTCATGCTAAGATTATTTGGTTTAAGGATTTTTTTTTTGCTTCTTCTAACCTTGTTGAAATGTTCAGATACAAAGTTTTTTGGTGAGAAATAAAGTGACTTTACCTTACTTGATATTTGCATGTATAGAACAGTGACATACGCACAGCAAATGCAGAATACCAAATGAAATACATAAATGCAATTACTTGTCAATTAAAGGAAACTGACCATTTTCTAACACCATTGCAAGACATATCTCCATCAGAGAAAACCCTTAATATTTATAATTTTATTATACCATTTTTGTCTGGACTTTAAGTGAGATTTGTCAGAAGGAAATTGTCTTTCCCTTTATTTTATTACAGTATATTATCAACTATGTTAAGAGCTCCCAGTTAACAGAAGCTACATCAATGTGTTCTCTTGGTCAATGCATCTATAAATTATCACACAACTTAATGATTCTCAAGCTCTGTAGGAAGCATAGGACTGTGTTTATTTCAAGTGGAGCTCTTCAAGTCTAATTGCTTCAAATTATGGTTGGTAAGTGCTGTGACATTTTCCATTTTTGAAGGTGAATGTAACATTACAACATTTGTATGGAAACTTTAAGACCACATATTTTGTATTTCATGAGATCCTTATTTATATGTAAGTACAATAATCCTGAATCTTTCCCAAATATTGTGTTTCCCTGTGACTGCTACTGCAAAACTAAAGTTTATGCTTGAGAGAACTGTTGCAGGCCAAAAAATGAATAAATAAAAATTAAGCTCTCATGAACTTTTTCTGGTTTGAGTTTAATCAAATGTTAGTATTTGTGAAGCAGATTGTTAAATTCTTAGTCGGTTTGCAACCTATAAGTCAGAGCTGTTACCTGTTAATTCATACATCAGGCTCCATAATCTATGGATAGATACAGTCAACTAAAAACCAGACACAAACAGAGGGAAGACTTTGTTACCTCTATTAGATTTTAACATTAAGAAACTATTGAAAGGCCTTATAGAATCATAGACTCAGTCTAGGATTGGAAGGGACCACAAGGATCATCTAGTTCCAACCTCCCTGCCATGAGCAGGGACACCCTACCCTAGATCAGGCCTGGCCTAAAACACATATTTTAGTAATATGTAATGAAATTTGCAAAATAAGGGGAAAATTTACCTTTATGACAGACAGTGACATCTTTACCATTAAATTTGGAGAAGTCTGGATTTTTTTTTTGTGGTGATAAGTTTGATTACTTTATATAAGATTTGAGTGAAAGGGTGACAATTCTTGTGGGTAGAGCACACATTGCTATGCTTTTGTCAGGAGCCAACAAACAAAAAAAACCCTTTCTTGGCATGTTTGTAGACTTCACTTGAGTCAAGAACTGTTTAGTAGAAAGTTTGGATGCAGTCACTTTATTTTGGAGAGTAAGATTAATATTAAGGGTGCAACTGTATTATACTGAGTGAAGGGGCAGACAATAATCACAGGTCCTGTTTGACACACTTGGGGCACATATGTAGCCTCTGTGCATGGATTTCTAAGAGGGTGACTTCATTCCCACCAGAAAGGATGCACAGTGACTTTTCCAGATATTTTTACAAACTACATTGTCACTTCCCTAATGTAAAAGAGTAATTTCTGCTTTCAATAATCCTTCTATCTCCTCTACAGAGAGCATATCCCATTATAAGAAAGCAAGAAATTTCTGTTTTATCCAAGCAAAATCAATTTGAGCTGACAGTTTGTTACTGCATTTTTCATTGTCACATGAGATAATGTAGGGGACTGGGACAGGTATGAGGAGCTTGAGGGTCACATTCATTCAAATGGTCATGGAAATGATTCGTTCTCTCGTGTTCTGTGTCAGGGTGATCTTTCAGCTAAACAAGTCAGTGTGGTCTGACACTGAGCATTATCTGTTAATCTGAGCACTAAAGTGTTTGCTTTGCATAATTCTTATCATTCCCCCCCAAAGAAGTACACAATGTGCAATACTTCTAAAAGGCCTTATCAGAAATCTTTTGTAGCAAGAATTGCCAAGCCTAAAAGTCAAAAATCAAAAATATAATTGACAACAATTATTCAAGAACTATATTCTATTGGGAGTACATACCCAGAAAACAGAAGTCAAAAGATGATTATGTATTGAATGTCAGAAGTTTATATAGATAGTAGCTTTGAACTGGCTTCCATGGGTAAACAGGATGAAAGAGGTGATTGCACAGACTTCATCATGGGTTGTGCAATTGCATTGAGGACCTACTTCAATTACTATCTTGCTCTGACATCCACTGTCTTCAAATAACCTATTTTCTATTTGCTTAAACCACTCTCCACTGTAGTCACACCTTCAGGTCCAGAGTCAACGTACATCAAAAAAAGCTGCTGTGAATTCTCATAAAATAGCCAGACTGAAAGTCAAGCTGTGCCCTAGAACCTTTGAGTTACAGTATTCACAAATGTGTTTTTAAAAAAAAAAAAGCAAATGCAAACCCCAAAACAAACAAAAAAAACACTCAGAAAAAAACCCAAATAAAAAACACTAAAGCAAAACAAACAAACAAAAAAATAGTTGCATCCAAATATTGTATCAGTGAAAAATACCATTTTGAAGATTTATGTTTTTCTTAACAGGCTTGGCATTTTGGGGACTTCCCCTCCTGAAGAGAAGAGAACCCTGTAAATACTTACTTGGAAGCAATTAAAACCTAACTAAAACTGGAAATCAGAAGCAAACAAGCATTAAACCCATCTCCACTTTACAATCCAGAAACTTGTGAAGTGCTTTAACAGGCACAGGTAACTATCTGAAAAATAAAAGAAAAATAGCTCTAGTAAGATTTTTTTTTTTTTTGCTCCCATTTTAAATTCTTCATGAATCCTAATTAATGTGTTTCCATAATGTTAGTTATGAACTTCTGAAATTCATTCAGAGCTCTCTCATAATCTGCCTCTGCAACCGAGTGCTTCATTCAGAGCTCTCTCATAATCAGCACTCTGCAACCGAGTGCTGGGCTGCATCAAGAGAAGTGTGGCCAGCAGGGCAAGGGAGGTGATTCTCCCCCTTTACTCTGCTCTCGTCAGACTCCACCTGGAGTACTGTGTGCAGTTCTGGAGCCCCCAATACAAGAAGAACATGGAACTGCTGGAGCGGGTCCAGAGGAGAGCCACGAAGATGATCAGAGGGCTGGAGCACCTCTGCTATGAGGACAGGCTGAGAGAGTTGGGGCTCTTCAGCCTGGAGAGGAGAAGGCTTCGAGGAGACCTTATAGTGGCCTTCCAGTATTTGAAGGGAGCCTACAGGAAAGCTGGGGAGGGACTATTTACACGGTCTAGTAATGTTAGGATGAGGGGGAATGGGTTTAAGCTGGAAGAGGGGAGATTTAGACTGGATGTTAGGAGGAAGTTCTTTACAGTGAGGGTGGTAAGGCACTGGAACGGGTTGCCCAGGGAGGTTGTGGATGCTTCCTGCCTGGAGGTGGTTAAGGTCAGGCTGGATGAGGCCTTGGGCGAGCTGCTCTAGTGGGAGGTGTCCCTGCCACAGGGGTTGGAGCTGGATGATCCTTGAGGTCCCTTCCAACCTAAACCATTCTATGATTCTATGATTCTATGATTCTTGCCTTTGATGCTTACCATGAGACTAGGAAATTTTTGCACCAAGAAATACGTAGTACACTGATAGAGGTCTTGAAGGTGCATAAAACTTCACAACTCAATGAGTTTTGGGAGAATTCTCTGTTAAGCAAATACATTCTGCCTGTGTAGTATTTTTAATGCCAAACTTTCTTCATGGTAGCTTTTCTCAGTTCTTTTTAAGGAGATTAATGTTTTGTCTCTTTACTAGTGCCGCATCAAACACAACATTTGTTTGCCACATTTTTTGTCTTAGAATATTCAAACTAGATGCTTTCAAAATCACAGCCCAATGTTGATAGATTTAATTTGTAGTTTTAATATATATCAAAAAACTCTAATGATACCAGGTTGAATTCGAAATCTGACTTAAGTGCTAAATGAGAGATAAAGAAGAATGATACCCATGGGTCCCTTAAGTTCAGATCATTTCACAAGGCTTCCACCTTGATAATCTGTGTTGAAATTTGGTCTCAAAAGCTTTTTTTTTTCACCCTGGATAGGAAAAATTCCACTAGAATAACTACAAGTCAAAGTACCATGTAAAGTAATTACTGTCAATTTCTATCCAAATAGAAACAATCTTGGGATGGACGGATAGAAACATAGAATCAACCAGGTTGGAAGAGACCTTCAAGATCATCCAGTCCAACCTAGCACCCAACCCTATCCAATCAACAAGACCATAGCACTAAGTGCCCCATACAGGCTTTTCTTGAACGCTTCCAGGGACAGTAACTCCACCACCTCCCTGGGCAGCCCATTCCAGTGGCAAATCACTCTGTCCAGAACTTCCTCCTAACATCCAGCTTATACCTCCCCTGGCAGAACTTCAGACTGTCCCCTTGTTCTGTTGCTGGTTGCCTGGCAGAAGAGACTGAACCCTACCTGACTACAGCCTCCCTTCAGGTAGTTGTAGACTGTACATACAACTCCACATCTTTGTTTCCAGCTACTTCAGAACTGAAGAAAACTTGATAATTGGCATCTCTTAAGAATGCTTGCTCATCAGTATACTTATATATCTGTATCACATATGCATGTTGCAAGTATGCAAAAGACAGTCTCAGTGTATAAGAAATATATAACTGCTTTGAAAGTTTACATTTTTGTGATTGTTTTATTTTTCCTTCATAGGAGCTGGTGGAACTTATTCTGTGGGTTGAGTGTTTGCCCAGATGAAGTGAGACCATGTTTCAAGAGTGATCGAACACCTAATAAAGAAGTACTTGAGAAAAGGATCCTTGCAAGCAAACCTGAAAGACAAGAATATATTGGTAATTTTCAAGAGAAAAAATTACAGACAAATGTCACAAACAGGCCTATGGAAAATAGTATAAAGGTAAAGATGCAAATCTTTCTGTGGAATCAGTAAATTAAGCCAGAGTCATAGTGATTTCAGGGCGTAGATCACTGAAGATAAACAGTATACCTGATCTACCGATAAAGCAAAGGGAGTGAAGATTGTTCAGTCTAAAACAGCACCTTAAAACTTGGGTGACCATTAAAAGTGGTAAACACATACTTTAAATTTTTGAGCTGACTCAGACTAAAATCACAGAATCAGGCAAGATTGGAAGGCACCACAAGGATCATCTAGTTCCATTCCCCCTGCCATGGGCAGGGACACCCTACTCTAGAGCAGGCTGGCCACAGCCTCATCCAGCCTGGCCTTAAACGCCTCCAGGGATGAGGCCTCAACCACCTCCCTGGGCAACCCATTCCAGGCTCTCACCACTCTCATGCTGAACAACTTCCTCCTCACGTCCCATCTGAATCTCCCCACCACCAGCTTTGCTCCATTCCCCCTGGTCCTGTCACTCCCTGATATCCTAAAAAATCTCTCCCCAGCTCTTTTGTAGGCCCCCTTCAGATACTGAAAGGCCACAATAAGGTCACCTGAGAGCCTCCTCTTCTCCAGACTGAACAGCCCCAACTCTTTCAGTCTGCCCTCATAGCAGAGGTGCTCCAGCCCTCAGGTTGTCCTCATGCCCCTTCTCTGGACATGCTCCAGCATCTCCACATCCTTCTTGTAATGGGGGCTCCAGAACTGGATGCAGTACTCCAGGTAGGATCTCACCAGAGTGGAGTAGAGAAATTGTGCCAATCTAGAAATGGGAAATCCTGAATTTATGTTGAAGATTGCTATGCTACTATTGGTTGTAGACTGTAGAATTAATGATGCTGTTAATTAGATTCATTAGCTTCCTTGGCAACTTCTAATTTACTTTTTTTCTAGGTCTGAGTTTTAGCATTCATTTAATATGACTTTTTGTTTCCTCTTTGCTTATGAGGAGCACTGATCCAAGTCTCAGACTGCTAAATAATTTGTAGTAATTACAGTGTTTCTGTTTTGTCTTAATTGAGTATCATAGAGCTAAAACCCATAGACATTTCACTAAAAAAGCTTACACATTGATATCATGATCCTGTCCTTACAAATATCAATATTCCTGATTCATACACCTTGTCCTACTAATGCTCGGGAGGTTTGCCTACATTTAGCTGCCAGTATTAATTCTAGGACTCAGAATAATGAAAGGAATTGAATTTAATGTGGTGATGTGACTGAAACTGGGAAGTTTAGGGTTATTGAGTTGTTTTTTTGGACAATGGAGAACATTTTGGCAAAAGAAGAGGGAGCAGCATTTTGTACATGAAGTAATTTAACTATCTCTGTGCTGCCAATAACACTGTAGCAAGTGACAAGAAATGTTTGTGGGTGGCTGTTTTGATTGTGTTGTTCCTAAGTGTCATGATCAGATACTTCCTCCCAAGCAAGCTGTACTTTTATGGAGATTTCAGTATGGGCAAAATACTGGAGCATGAAAGCTAGCATTAAAGTATCCTCAGAACATCTTAAGGAACAATTATGAGCTGATTAATTATAAATGTAGATATGAGAGTGTTAGTGTTAACTGATGCTATTTTGATTGCATGCTAGGTCCCAAAAAAACAAAATACAAACAGTTACGTAGAACTCAAAATTGAAGGAGGGGTGAATACAGTGGGATCAGCTATGCAGAAAGGGGTAACCTGACATAAATGGATTTAACTGAGAGGTTAGGGAGTGAAGAAAGGTTATAAAGATAGTAAAAAACCTAAGGAGAAAGACATGTTTGGAAGACCTAAAGACAGTTTTAGTAGTTTTAACTATATCAGAAATAGAAATATTTATGTTACTAGTTTTTGTCTGTTTCTAGGAATGCAAAGATAATCTGCCAACAATGATGCAGAATAGGCAGAAGTCTTTTAGAGTTATTGTTAATTTTCATTTTGGATAGCATAATAAGTGACTACAGTAAGATCTTGGCCAAAGATTTTGTAGTCTAAAAGTAAGTAATGAAGATAGTAGATGTCATCCTCTGTAATGTGTAATTTTAAATAAGCATATAGGGATAACTTGCACCCAAACATGTCTTTTTGAAGTCAGCTTTGTTTTGAGAAGTGCTTGGACCAGATGGACTCATGAAATCTCTACCAGTCAGATTTCCTGTATGATGCTATGATCTAACTGGTAAATGGGATCAACCATTCAGTGCTTAACTTTCATAATTTATGGATTTATTTTGTGCCCTGTTTGGAGAACTGAGTTCTCCTACTGCCACAAATCGAGATGTAAGGTATGTAAGATACTCATTTTTAATTGTTGAAATAGTTTAATTTGTGGGAGAGAAAGAAGGAAAACTAAAAACTCAACTGCCCAAAGAGCAAAGAATTCCTCAGAAATATTAAGGAAATGTTAATGACATAACTTTACATAGCATTTCATCTAAGTTCATATCAAATATAAGAAAGAAACATCTTGTATTTGGGTGGTTCAATTCAGAAGATGCAGGTTTTGAAAGTATTAGAATCATAGAATGGTCTGGGTTGGAAGTGACCTCTGAAGATCATCTACTCCAACCCCTTCTGCAGTAAGCAGGGGCATCTTCAACTAGATAAGGATGCTTTTAAATTCCTGAAGTGTCACAGAAATGCTTCTGTGTTCTAAAACTGCTTGAATTTCTACTCTTTTGTTTCAGAACAAAAAGATACAATTCAGTCTTGAAAATGCCTTCGCACCTTAAGTGGCTGTAACTCGAGTATTGCTAACAGCATTGTAATTCTTGGTGCTTGATAACTGAAATATCCAGTGTACCATATTTATAGTGTATCTTTGCTAAACCTCTTAATTGCTTCAGGCATCAGTTGTTCTCAACTGCCAGTTCCATGGAGAAATGGGTGTCATAGGATTTGTTTCTCAGAGGCAGCAATTTACTTTTGACCGTTTCCAGTAGCAGTCTGATGTTTTCTTAAAGTGGAGCTAAGGTTTTGTAACTCTTTTTTTTTTTGGTGTTTATTTCCTTCACACCTGGGGATGAAAGAAATTAATATGTGCTGAGCCTATCTGTATGTACTACTAGAAAACTGGTAGGAAATCCATTTAGGCCCTGTCAGAGTCTTTTACATCAGCACACATGTGAGCCATGAAACAGAACTGGGAACGAACACCAGTGTGTCACCAATTGTCAAATTAAAGGGAACTTATTCTTTGAAGTAGAAAGATTTCAGTACCAGTTACTTATGTACAATGGTCTTGAGAGTAATTAAGCAAGCATCTCAGTGGCAGCTCTGAAAACTGAAAAATGGGCACAACAATGATGAATTTTTAATAACTTTGTACAGTTTCCTGGTAACTCTAAGACCAGTATCTGGGAATAGAACCTAAGTCAGTTGTTTCCTGTACTGTCATAGTCAGGAGTGTGCATATTGAAACAGCTGTTGATGAGTGTGCACTTGCTCACTTGGTTATCTCACTTTTCTGGATAGTTTTTATAATTCCTTCTGTGTTTCTTCATCCTTACAGTTTTATAATCCAGTGGAGAATAAGGTGACAGGAGTACTTGTAATCTCTAGTTAATACTAGAATAATGACACTCTCCTGCATATAGTGATTCAGATTCAGTTTTATTGAAGAGATTACAATACTGTCTTCTGGTATTTCTTGTCTGTTGTATGGACTCAGAGGAATTCAGGTAGGTTAAACGATAGATGTAAGTTCAGTGTAGTAGGTTCTTAGCCAAAACCAATTTTGACAGGCACCCTTGTGAATTTTTTCAGCTGCAAGTCCTGTGTGGTATTTGTGCAGGGCGCAGGAGTCTTATCAATCATGCTGACTCTACCACTGTTTATCAGTACTGTGTATGTAGGTTAAAACTGGTGTCAGTGAGTGAATGAACTCAGGCCTGAAACCAGTGTCTGCCTGTACCTCCTGTTTACCCCAGTCCTTATCAGAGAAGTTATAAAGAAGCTGTTCTATCTGAACCCATTTGGATTATAAAGAAGTGACAAGAAATACCATGCTTTAATTACTAAGATCCCAGATACCTGGACTTTGCACATAGCAAGTCTCTGTTGGCTGCAACCTTTGCACAGCACAATAAATATGTCTGCTGCGTGGCAGTGAGCTCATGGAGGTAGTAACAGAAAAAACAGAGTTTGAAGTGAGTCATGTAAAAATACTCTTAAATGCAAAAGGAACCACTGCTTTGCAGCTAATGCATGCTCTACTTAATTTGAATAAAGTAATTGCCTTAATAGAGGAAAAAAGTCTTTGTCTTTCAGTGCTGTTAGTTAATCGTAGCTTTATAGTGTTAGTTAATTTTTACTCAGACACAGAAATCAGATAAAAACAAACGAAAAATTGTACATTTTCACAAGAAGAATAATTTAACGTGTGCCAACTGTAATACTAGATGCACTCAAAAGCAGGTAATTCAAATCATATTTGTTGTCATGTACTTTTTTTCCCCCTGGGAAGAGCAGAGAAAATGCACGTGATAGTTTCATACATTTCCCCTTTCCATTTTTCAGTCAAGTTACGAGACCTATAGTTACAGTGTTAAGAGTCGGGATTTTTAAGAGAACTGTGCCTGGAAGAGCATTTCTTAACACTTCCAGGCAGCAAAGTACAAGTGATATAAATGGGATTGCTTGAAGTAATGACACGAGCTGGTATTCACATTAGATGCCTTTACATATGACAAGATTCTTACATGTTTTTGGAAAGCTGAGTCTTGCCATTATTTTCTTTTCATTGGTTTTAATTGTTTTAGATTAGAAAAAGAAATGCAAGCTTTAAATATATCACTTCCCTTTCTTCTTTAAAAAAGCAATCCCGATGTAAAGTTCAGAAATATGAATATTTTGTTATTTCCCAGTGCTCACACTTACCTGGTTATCTTTGACATACATGTTTTACAGGGAGATAGTATAGAATACAGTGCAAGAAATGAACTGAAGTAACACAAAGTCTGGATTTCATCCATTTGCTTTTGAAGGGCAAGATATAAAAAGACCTTTGGACATAGAAAATTCCATGCAATTAGGATTTTAGGCAACTGAGTTCATCAGAGTTGTTGATATAAATCTTACTTGGGCACCTAAAATTTGGTGAGTGCATTATTTCAGTGAAAATTTAATTTGGTGCCCAAATGTTTTATGTTCTCTGAAGAATCACCATCTTTGCTTCTCAGTACTGCTCTCTTCCTTAAGGTACTTTATGATTTACAAACAAGGCATTTCAACATCATCTCCTTTGAGAAGTCAGTTCAATCAGTGGTCTCTGAGCACCTCTAACACACATGGACAGCATTTATTTCAACACAAAGTACCGCAGTCACAGACAGTTTCATCCAAAAGTACATCTGTAGGAACCATCAGGCTTGTGTATAACAGTCTAGAGAGTTAAACCAATTGTTCAGGAAATGGAAGTCAGGGTTTCCAGACTCTCCTCAGTCTGTGGATGTTCTGACTTTGCTTGGCTTTCAAGTGACTGCTTTATCCCTTAGCTGATAGATAAAAATATGATGTGAATGTGTCACTACTGCCCCTCCTACTAGATAATTTAGTAAGATTGTAAGAAGTAAATTTGAAGAACATTTCATTTTTCCTTTTACTCAGATATTTTATCTGTGTAGCATAGCCCAGCATTTCACGCTCAGTCAAAATTTCAGCCTAGATACAAAGCTCTGAGCAACCAAAGAATACAAGGCTAAGCTCTGTTTCTGACAAATACAATGCTGTGAGGATAGCACCATCATTAGTTTTATTTCTAGGGAGATGATAATAATACTGATAATTTACTGATTCCTTGATTTAACCTCAGCTTAAAATATCAGTTTCTGAGAAGAGATGCTTAATCATATGTGCTCTTTAGTGGAAGAAACACTATAACCATTTTACTTCCCAAAGTACACAATATGAAAGCGAAAAAAATAAAAAGAAGCAATGAACTGACTGAACAATCAAGGAAGTAGAGAGCTAAACTTTTCCAGGGACAGCTGGTAGTGTTGCACGGGTACAAGGTGATACAAGACACTCCTTTAGGTTATTATTCTAGCTATCTCTGTTATAAGGAAGAGACAGGGAATGAGAAGTAGGTTGTGATGCAGGTAGCTACTAAAAAAAGATGTGAATCACCTCAACTTCCCATTTGCCCTGCTTTGAATCACATTAGAGAGCAGACTTGGAGAGCACAAACTGGATTCCATTCAAATGAGATTAAACCAGATGTGCATCATAAGATCTCCAGTCTTAATTTGTACTGTCTTTGAGATCAGATCAAAATTAGTCTGAAGTCCACAAAAAGTGGACCAGCCATGCTATGGCTATTAGGTCCTCAGCATGAACAATTTTGCTTGGCATATCTACTCCTTTCAATCTGCAGTACTTACCAGTGAAGATAAAGCATGGTTAATGCCCAGAAAGAAAGTATGCTTTTCTGATGACTATACATGAATCTAAAAAGATTTGCCAGGTCAGTGCCTAGGTGACTGAGTAAGCTCAGTGAATATTGTCCGTCTGTCTTTATTTCTTCTCCCCCTACATTGGGCGTTAGCCACCACCTAGTCCTCTAGCTCCTTACTGTCAATTTGTGACAAATACAGAGTTCAGTTTCAAAGTCACTCTGTACCTGGTTGTTGCTTTCCTCAGCATTCATTATTAATTTTTTTTCCTGGTGGGAATTCGTTGACCATTCATTGCCACTTCCATGCTTTCCTTAGAATCCATGGGTCGGTAGAGAGAGCAATAAGTAGTACTGAGTTCTCCCACAGGTTTCTTGTGAATCCCCAGAGGAAGACTGATCAGAAGACAAGATTCGCAGAAGGGAATACAAAAGTGAACTAAATATGCCAGCTCAAAATAATATACTCATATGACAAGGTAGGAGACTAGTGTCAGATAACTACTAACAGTGGGCACAGTAGAGGAAAAACAAACTCTGTAAAAGATGCTTGAAGCGATGTCAGAACTGACAAGAAAGGCAGGTTGCAATGGAAATTTAAAATATGTGGGTGTCTCTTTAATCAGAATACCCTGTAGCTTAGAAAAGGAAAGCTAAAATCTATAGACAGATGGAGATTTGGACAATACCAGTAGTCCAAACATGTTATAACTTAAGTGGCTTTGAGAAGCAGTAGATGTAAAGTGCAGACAGATCATAAGGATTGTAAACATATGCTGATCTATTTCAGAACCCATGACCAAAATACTTTATTTATTGAGTAAAAATAAATGAAAACTAAATATTAGCAGTCAATTTATTCCAGGTTCTGAATTTATTTCATGTCAGCTAAGCTGATCTAGCTGTCAACATACATACGCTTACCCCTAAGGAGATGTGAACTTAACCGGGCATTGAGTTCCATTTGCTGCAAGCTAGGAGCGAGCACATGGAGAACTACTCTGGTAACTTGGCTGTTTGGCTAAACCTTCATTTTATTCCTAGTGGATAAGCAGTCAGACATATATTAAAAATAAAAAAAATACAGCCATGTACCTTTATTTTTTTTCTTTGGAGTGATAGTGACTTATATGTTTTATAATTCACTATAGAGCAGTGGGGATGGTTCATGACCTAAATTACACTGAGCTTGCAAAAATCCAATATTTTGAACTGTGAAAACTACTTCTGTAATTTATCATTAATAAGGAATACTTCCTTAAACCTCTTTGCACAGAATAGCATGGCACTTAGTGGCATTCAGAGAAACAAATGGTTAATGGTGAGGATAGCAAAATAACTTTTGTAGAAACAGTGGCCACCAAATAAATGTTTAACCAAAATAAATTTACCCAAGATTTCTTTGGCAAAAAAACCAGGACACAGAAAAGTACACAGAAGTTTTCCCAGCACTTTTCAGTCCCTTTTTATGGAAAACAATGGTTTGAAATTAAAGAAAAAAAATGAGATTACTTCTCAAAATACTTTGGTTTCTATTAGAAATTTTCATGGGAAACTCTTCTTTGATCTGTGGAAGGTTTTCTAAGAAATGTTTTCTGTCTTTAAAAGGCTTTGGAAAATCATACTTTTTTTCTTTTAATGATACATCTTTAAATATCTGTGGCTTCCACACAATGTTGGAAGGGAGCAGAAATGCAAACCACCACTGGGAAGGTCCATGGCATGTGGAACAAGACAACTTTTAGCAAGAGGAATCTTGTAGAGCTGTGAACCCAATAGACCCTGACTATAACTTTGAGCCAAAAACTTTGTATTTCAGTAGTCTTTACCTGCTGTCACCTTGTGATGACTTTGAGAATCTCAGTCTGAGCATGTTCTGTGCCAACCCTTGTCCAAGTCAGAGATCTATGAATGTGCCGATAATATAGACAGAACAACTGGGATGTTTTAGCTTAACCTCTTCCCCTAGCAGATTTTTTCTAAAGGGTAAGTCACAAAGGCTTACATGACTGAAAGGTGTTTAAAGAGCCTGCCTAGGGTGAGCACTATTCCTCTCTGTGAACAAAAACTCAAAGGATGAAATCCTGGCTCTCTTGTAGTTGATGGCAGAACTCCCATTGACTTCAATGGGGATAGGATTTCTTCCAAAGTGCACAGAGTATTCCCAAGTCAAAATGTAAGCATGCTGGCTTATTAATAAATGCACAATAACACAGCAAGCCAAAGGCAGTATAAATACTCAGACAGAGTGTGATTCAGTTTAAGTGCCAATACCGGACTTACTTTTGGAATCTGTGAAGGATCCAGATGCCATGGCTAAGATCTCTCACGTTCAGACATCTGGATTCATTGATTGCTATTCAAAAGGAAATAATTAATAAAGAAGAAGTGGCAGAGCGGTGCCATATATCTAATGGCACAGGACTTTATAGTGATTATGAGCTGTTTTTTAATGTTTAAATAAGTGAGAACTGGATTCTTGTTGTACAGTCTTTATTCCACCTTTTTTCAGTAGAAAGTGAAAAACTAACAACTGAAGCTAGCAGAATGCATATGAAAGTGTCAGGAAATTTTGAAACTGTGATTTAAAAACATGAAAGAAGATGAAGATTTTTAATTAACTTGCTTTAATTAACTTTTAATTAACGATTTTATGCTTATCTGCCCAAATTAGTTGACATTTGCATACATGCTTTAGCTGGAGATGAGTATCCCATGTTGCTTTCACGACTGCTTTCAAAAAACCCAAGCAATAAATGTTTAGTAGATTTGATTTAGTATAGAGACCTCTTTACTGTATGCAGCGTAGCTGTGGCAGAATGCAGTGGTCTGTTGTTTTTTGCTGAAAAGGAATATCACTGTTAATTGACTTAATGTAAATGAGATATTTGTCTTGTATAATAGGTGAATTTACATGTTACTTTTCAGTATCTCTTGTCAAAGAGGAGTCTTAAACTAATTCTTCCTGTCTTTGAAAGCCACAGAGAGGATGCTTCATGCCTTTATAAAAAAAGGTTTTTTTCAGGGTTTTTTTAATCCTGTCGTTGGAGAACTGGTGATCCTAAACAGGGATTGCCACAACAGCCTTTTAACTGTGGTTAGATAAGTCTGTGAAATAACCACTTTTTGTCTAATAATTTCATAGATTTCATATAATGATTTGAGTTGGAAGGGATGTTAAAGATCACCTAGTTCCAATCCCCCTGCAATGGACAGAGACACCTTCCACTAGACCAGGTCACTCAAGGTCTCATCCAACCTGGCCTTGAACACCTCCAGTGAGGGAGCATCCATGACCTCTCTGTGCAACCTATTCCAGTGTCTAACCACCCTCAGTAAAGAATTTCTGCCTAATATCTAGTCTAAATCTACCTTCCTCAAGCTTAAAGCCAATCCCTCTCTTCCTATCACTGCAAATCATTGTAAAAAGTCCCTTTCCAGCTTTCTTGTAAGTCCCTTTGAAGTACTGGAAGATTTCTATAAGATCTTCCCAGAGCCTTTCCATGACTGTGTCTTCCAATGACAAAAATTTCAAAGTCAAGGATGGAAGTACTCAGTTAAAAAAAAAAAAATCACTTATTACTACATGATTATTAGTTTAAGGAAACTATATTTCCCAGTTTGTACAATTATGAGAAGACATATAAAAAACATGTATTAAACTGCCACTTGAAAATCATGTCTGCTCATTACACTGAGCTCACAGTAGTACTCATTTCCATGCTATAGGTATCAAACACGAGCAAATGCTGGCATCCTGTCTATTATAATTTATGTTTACAGGTGGAAATTCTAACACATGAACTGAAGAGTTTGCAGTGAATGTCTATTTCTACCTTAACTAGAAGACCACAGTGACTCATGACATGGAGGAACCTGAGGAAATATATACTTCTAAAATGAGGAAAGCAAAGCTGAAAGAGACGAAATTTGTATGTAATATGGCTTGCAAGTTCTATCCTAGTGGAAGAGGTGTGGCATGGGAATCTTGCATTGGTTTTGCCAAGTTGAGCAATGAAGAACTCACTGGCTCTGCCTCAGGTTATTTCACTACAGGCCCAGTGCAGCACCCCTGCTCAGGCATACTTCTGAAAAGCAGGCTATACTCTTCTCTGAATTTTTGTGTGCTTGGTTTTTCAGGAGGCTGAACATCATTTCCTCAGTTGACTGTTTGCTTAGCCCTCAACTTTGGACACTTCATCAGCTGTCTTCACCTGGGCTACCAATCAAAGAGTCTGCACGGAAGCAGTGATCACATTGATTGGCTTAGATTGTCAATGTGCTCAAGTTATGCTTTTGTCAAATAACAACCCTATAGTTCAGAAAGCAAACAATGTCCAGAGGTTTCAGTAATACTTGCAACTCACTTAACAAAAATTAGTATAGAAAGAACCATAAAAAGTCATTGAACTACCCATGTACTTTTGGGACACACAACATCCTTGTCTACTTTCATGGAACAGACTGGTCATGCCATGTAAGTGTGATAAGACCATATGAGCTGCAATGAAGCCTACCCTGACATCCCTTGAAGTTCTTTCCATCACGTCTGGCTGGTTTTTATCTAGTAAAAGAGATATCGTCAAGCAATTATATCCTGGCAAACTCCCTCATATAAAAATATTCTTTATTTTCTTATTTTTTAATGACACCTTTATCTGTTAGGCTAACAAGTTTATGCTGAGTTTCTTTACTTTGATCTCGCTTCTATTTATCCCATGCACTTTGCTCCTTGACCTCTTCCTTGGTTAGCTCTACTAAGCATATACCTGGGTAGGAAGGACTGCCGTGCCTTTGCTCTCGGTAACAGAGATTCTGTTCTCAAGCAGATCCAGAGCAGAGCAAAGCTCAGTACAACTTCTCAGCCCGGTCATTCACCCAGCTTCTAAGATGGCTTTTGCTGCTTGTTTTAGCGACTGATAACAATCTAAAATTGTATTTCCTTCTATTTGCTGTTAAAACCCCAAATTGATACTTTTATTGTAGCAAGACACCACAAAACTATCTTAGCAGCTTTACTGTTGCAGAAAGAATTGATACTCTGCATTTTTATGCATGTAATTGCAGAAATACTTTGTACTAAAATGAACGCAAATTCAAATGGCGTTTTGGGTGGCACCGGTTACCTTTTTTGGAGATACTGTGTGGAAGTAGCTCCTGCTCTATCCAAGAACCAAGTGTTCTGAACTTGTGCCCCTCTCCAGGGTTTCACACGAATTCCCACTCAACACAGGGCACACTTTTCATATGCAGTGAAATGGCATCTCAAGAATTACTACCTTTAAGCAATTTCAGATGCTTGAGGAAAAGTCGCTGTTATGGCCATGAACTCTGAGAGCTAATTTGTGCCACAGTTTTCCAGATACATTAGTGAGCACAAAGCACCTCACTAGTCCCTTTAAAAAGCCACCAAAAAAAAAAAAAAAAAAAAAAAGAGGAAGAAAAAAAAGATACAATTGAGTGGCTATGAACTATTAGTCTAACAAGACCAAATGTTTTTCAAAAGTTGGGCACTCAGATCCATGTTTAGTATTGGAAACCAGTAGACTGATTTTCATTGCAACTCAGCTTTTTTAAGTTTAATGCAGGCTGATAGATTCTGATAACATCCCTGTGACATTTATTTTAATTCATAGAATCATAGAATGGTTTAGGTTGGAAGGGACCTCAAAGATCATCCAGCTCCAACCCCCTGCCATAGGCAGGGACACCTCCTACTAGAGCAGGCTGCTCAAGGCCTCATCCAGCCTGGCCTTAAACACCTCCAGGGAGGAAGCATCCACAACCTCCCTGGGCAACCCGTTCCAGCGCCTTACCACCCTCACTGTAAAGAACTTCCTCCTAACATCCAGTCTAAATCTCCCCTCTTCCAGTTTAAACCCATTCCCCCTCGTCCTGACATTACTAGACCTTATAAATAGTCCCTCCCCAGCCTTCCTGTAGGCTCGCTTCAGATACTGGAAAGCCACTCTAAGGTCTCCTCGAAGCCTTCTCTTCTCCAGTCTGAAGAGCCCAAACTCTCTCAGCCTGTCCTCATAGCAGAGGTGCTCCAGCCCTCTGATCATCTTCGTTAATTGTCTAAATATGTACTGATATTTAGCACAGCAGCCTCATTTTGCTTATCAACATTGTTTGAATTTTGGCTTGGGACTTTTCCATCGTCAACTTTTATGATTGCCTATATCAAACACCAATAAATAAGTAACATGTCTCTTTTGATTATGTCCATGACCATGAGTTTTTCACTCTTGAATTTATGCCTGTGCTAGTGAAATCCAGTGTACTTGTTGTCCTCCCACATCACTTGGAAATCATTCTTTAGCTGACATAAATAGCTAACTTAAGCCAATGGAAAGAAATCTTTAAAATATTAATAACAATTATCATGTCTTATGACAGCTTAATAGATTAATTGACTCCTCCTGCAAATATGAGAGTAGTTGTTAGTGCTTTATGAAGCTCTTTATATGGCTAGCATAGAAAGATAAAGTTCATAGAGAGCTTGATGAGAGCATTCAGCAGTTCATTGAAATCCTTTCTGTTCCTCACAATTATTTTCTTGCCACAAAATGGTACAAAATATCAAGCATATTCTACTTAACAGCAATCTAAAATGTTGGTTTCCTTAATGAAAGGCCTTTCTGTAAGGAAAAAGTTTTACAAACAATTTGAGAGAAAAGCCAGTGAAGGTGAAATGGAACCTAGTACGATGTGATTGTCAATAGAGGTTGCTTAACCCTCCTGCTATAGAATGTTGGGATGATCCCGTGGATGGCTTCTTACAATGCTGAAGCCTGCATCCATGAGAGCGATTCTCTTTAAATCCTGTCCACCACTTACTCCAGACTTATTACACTGTTTGAAGGAAATTGTTTTAAACATTATTCCTCTGCTTTAATTAGCACTGTAGAATGTTTAATGAGAACAGTATTTTATGTAGAAAAAGATCTTGGGAGCAGAGTAACTTGAATGAATGAGCTAACTTAGAGAAATAACATGACACTAAAATAAATGCCTCCTTGAAAATTGATGTCTTTTACCAGGTCAACACCATGGAAAAGGAGCTCTGCTTTAATATTCTTTTGCAATATAAAACTATGGATTTTTGTCTGAGCTGCAGTGAGGTCAATTTATTTAGTCAAGGCAAAATTTGAAAGAATGTACCCCACTGCAGAATAGTTGCTTTGTCAGAACTCCCGGATTTATTACTATGGTTGCATGCATTTTTGCATATACTGGTAGCCCTGTGTGCATTATCCATTACTGAATCTGTATGCAAAAGGGTAGTAGCCTCTTAAATACCTAATTTCTGTTGATAAAGTGTTCTTGGTGCATTTGAAAATCTTGCTTTTTATTCTTCCTCTCTGTTTATTCATTCCCTGACATAATCATGCACCTATGAGAAAACAAAGTACAACACTAAGCTCGACTATTTCAGTTTCGTAACAGTTTAATAATATGTGTTTTTCTGCGTAGTTATCAGCCTTTGACAGCAGGCACAGCTCTTACTCTAGAAACGACATTCCTGAAATCTTCAGTAGAGGATTTTAATGGCATTTTTTGTCTTTTTTTTTTTTTTTCTTTTTTTTCTTTTTTTTTGGTTTAAAAAAAAAACATGGGGGTTGGTCTGTTTGAGGAAAAATACCATCTGATGTTGCAATGAGGGGCTTCACCTTTCAGGGTAATGTTTAACCTTAGGTGTAAATGTACGCAAACAAAGCAGTTTTTCATTAAGAACTCTAGATTTAGTCTACTAATCTTGTCAAAGAAGTAACCACTGTGTATTTTCATTGTTCCTACAATTCATTTTTGATTAGCAAAGTCCTGAATTATTTCTGAAGGATAAAGCTGGAAAGAGCTACTCAAATCCTTAGGGCCAGAGACCTGCCTCCTTTTGCAGCAACTGTGTGTTCTGATGCTTGTCAAGTATGTATTATACTATGCTATAAATATGCTGTAGTTTTGGCCCCCTAGATAACACCATTGCTGTCCGAAGGCTTGTAACTGATGCATAATTTCTGGTCTTCAGCCTTGATGTACCTTTTACTGCTTTGCTTTGGGCCTGTAACACATAATTAAGATTGTGTGGCTCTTCTCTCTTCCTGTGCTTCTGCAGAGATCAGTCATAGCCCTCTCAGACTTTCTAGGATAGAAGTTTCTCTCCTGTCTGCTCTTGAAAAAACACTTTCTTTTCCACATTGATTTGAATAGTCCTTCCGTTCTTATCTAGTTTGAACTGATATTTGTTGAATATGCATAACAGTAAGTGCTTAGAGAGTTCTACATGAACTGCTTTCACTAGCAGACCCTAAGATGGCAGTTGCTCTCCACTCAGGTCACAGCTAACTATTCATGGTTATCCTACCCAGAAATGTTATATAAAAATCCTTCCTCTCTTTTTTTTTCCACTCTCATGCTGAACAACTTCCTCCTCACATCCCATCTGAATCTCTCCACCTCCAGCTTTGCTCCATTCCCCCTGGTCCTGTCACTCCCTGATATCCTAAAAAATCCCTCCCCAGCTCTTTTGTAGGACCCCTTCAGATACTGAAAGGCCACAATAAGGTCACCTGGGAGCCTCCTCTTCTCCAGACTGAACAGCCCCAACTCTTTCAGTCTGTCCTCATAGGAGAGGTGCTCCAGCCCTCTGAGCATCCTCGTGGGGCTTCTCTGGACATGCTCCAGCATGTCCAGAGATCATTGCATTGTTGATAGCAGAGACAATTGGACAGTCATACACAAACATAAATCAGAATGATCTATCTGGACTGAACTCTTTAGGTAGAGTTCTAGCTTAAGTGGCAGTCAATTGCAACTCATTATTACCCAGAGAGACTCATTTCTCAAAGATGTCATCAACTGGTTTTCAACCCCTCAGATCCAAAACAGAAAGACTGTACAGAAGGAATTCAGAGCCCAGTGTGAGGATCTGACAACATCCTTTGATACTTAAAATTGGAGTCATATTATGATGTCACTCAAGCTGCTGGGAGCGACAATGTGTAGGCAATACTAATAAAGGTATTCAGAACTACCTGAAGGGAGGTTGTAGCCAGGTGGGGGTTGGTCTCTTCTGCCAGACAACCAGCAATAGAACAAGGGGACACAGTCTCAAGTTGTGCCAGGGGAAGTATAGGCAGGATGTTAGGAGGAAGTTGTTGACAGAGAGAGTGACTGGCATTGGAATGGGCTGCCCAGGGAGGTGGTGGGATCACCGTCCCTGGAGGTGTTCAAGAAAAGACTGGATGAGGCACTTAGTGCCATGGTCTGGTTCACTGGATAGGGCTGGGTGCTAGGTTGGCCTGGATGATCTTGGAGGTCTCTTCCAACCTGGTTGATTCTATGATTCTATGTGTAGGCAATACCAATGAAGGGCAGCATTTATAACACCTTTCTGACGGCATGGCAGAGGTAAAAATAACAAAAGTTTAGTAACAAGTATGTACTATGATTGGAAATAAGTTTTACCCAAAGCCACTTGGTTTTGGCATAAGTTCATATTAATCAATGCATGGAAATGTGTTTCTATAGACAAGTGGAGTTATAACCACGTCAAATGCAAGATTTTCACAGTCGGGTGAAATAGTAGGGATAGATTAATATTCTGAATATACACACTACTGTCATGCTGATTTGTATTCTATCAAGATTTTATTTCATCAGAACTGAATTTCAGTTGCAAACTCTTACTAATAGGGATTTTAGGAGACCACGTTTCCTCCTTCTGCAATGCAAAAAGAAAACAATCTCATCCTAGTTAGAAGGCTGCTCTTTTTTTTTCTATCCTCGCTGACTTCCAGAGACCTACTGCAAGCTGTTGAACTGCAAGCTGTTGAACTCATTCTGCTAAGAATTGGGTTTTTTTGTTACTGTGGCCACATACAGAGATGGATTCTGGTACATATACTTTACTAACTCGCCACAGACCCACTACAGAAAGTGTAGATGACAATAATAATATTCCTCTTTTTCTCTTTCCCCCGCTCCTTCATCCTCTCCCTCTCCTCCTTCCATTCTTCCTTCTTTGATTCCTTCTTCCCTCCTCTCTACCATCTGCCCTTTTCCCCTCATTTTCTCCCTTTTGCTTATTAATACTGTTATTTTTACCATTATTTGTTAGTGGCATATCAAGTACAAGTATCTAGAAATGTTTTAGGTTGGAAAGGACCTTTTAACTTCATTTAGTCTAGCCCCCCTGTAATGAGCAGGGACATCTTTATCTAGACCAGATTGCTCAAAGCCCTGTCAAGCCTGACCTTGAATGTTTCTATTCCAATCCTGTATTGAAAAGCTGTATTCTGAAGGAATGAAAGGAGCAAGTTCTTCACCATGAGAGTAGTGAGAGCCTGGAATGAGTTGCTGAGGGAGGTGGTTGAGACCCTGTCCCTGGAGGTGTTTAAGGCCAGGCTGGATAGGGTGTCCATGCCCGTGGCAGGGGGGTTGAAACTAGATGATCCTTGTGGTGCCTTCCAACCCTGACTGATTCTATGATTCTATGAGTGAAAGAGCACTTAGAAATAAGTAAAAGTAAAAGCTTATATATATAGGGAAATTTAGGCTTGAGGTGAGGAGAAAGTTCTTCACCGAGAGAGTCATTGGCTACTGGAATGGGCTGCCCAGGGAGGTGGTGGAGTCGCTGTCTCTGGAGCTGTTCAAGGCAGGATTGGACGTGGCACTTGGTGCCATGGTCTAGCCTTGAGCTCTGTGGTAACAGGTTGGACTTGATGATCTGTGAGGTCTCTTCCAATCTTGGTAATACTGTGAGACTGTGATACTGTGAGATATATATATATATATATAGGAGCTTGAATTATGCTGTAGAGATATAGAGTCTTTTAAAAAGATAATGCAATAGAACTGACAATAAGGTGACTTCAAAGAGGACTTTTTGGAATTAAATCAATATAGGATGAGGCTCATATTTGTCACTGTGGTTTTGCTGGACAGAAGAGGTGTAATAAGACATCAACGAGGAACAGGAAAGGGGATACCAGTAAACTGAAAAATTCATGTAGTGGTGTAGAAAAATGCTTTCCTTAAAAAAATGTTTAAAATGTTGTAAGAGTTGACTGGACATTTTAAATAGGTTGTATCTGCGAAGAGGAAGTGTGCAGTATTTTTTTGTACCAGAGCATTGCCGCATATAAGTGAAAATATAAATTATATAAATAGTAATGAAAATTAACCCAAATGTCTGTCTTGAAAATAGGCATTTGGTCCTTGTCAGTCGTTGTGTTAATCTAGGCTGCTGTATTGAGTCTAGAAAGGAACCCAGACAGAAAGATAAAAAGACCTTCCTTCTCAGAAGACGTTTCTAAAAATCAAGAATTAGAATTGTGCTGTTTAATCACTAAAATACTCAGATGGAAGTGCAAGCTGAAGGTACTTCAACTATCCATTGTGAGGCCTCTTTAGAAATAAAAGGCATGTTTTTTTCTAAAAACTCTGTGACTCGTGGCCTGTCCTAGAATTCAACATCATCATCTCCACAAAGACATTTCTACTTTTGAAAACACTTTTATCCTTGGGAAGAAAACTGAACCAACTGCTCATTAAGGTGATATTTACAAAGGTGACCAGAAAGTGAAAAGCCTCTGAGGTCAGCACCAATAAGATGAATGACAGCTCCCCTTCCTTTCTAACTTTTCAGAGCCTCAAGCCTAACGAGTGCAGTTCATCAGCCAGTAATGAAATTTATAACCAGGTCCATGTATAGATTAAAGTTCAATCCCCACCTGACAGCCATATCTACTGTCACGCTTGTGGCTCCACGGTACTGTTTGTGGTAACGTCAGGCAAAAAGCACTGACTCTTTATTTTTTTCCTTCCTTGTATGATACACTGCCTTAGTGAAAGAAAAAAATAAACAAAACTACCACAACCACCTCTTTCTGCTCCTCAGATAAGGCACTGGTTAAACCTATTTCCTTAATTGTTATGTGTAATCTTAGGCCACAGAGCTTTCCTCATGGTCTTCAAGAAGCTAGTATGTCATGGCAGCCATCTTCTGCAGTACTAATTGTGTAACTTTAAGAGAAATCTAGTACTGAGGGCTTCCTACGCTCTGTTACTGAGGGAACCCTCATTAGTTTCTTTTCCTCCACTGACTAATATGCTTAAATTCAGCAGGTCGCCACGTCTGATCTGAGGTCACAGGGTCCCCCGAGAGCACTGGTTGATTCTATGATTCTATGCTCTGTAAGGTAAGTTAATCCACTAGTGATTCTATTCCCAATTGCTGATGGGATGATAGAATTTTCTTCCCTAAGGGGAGAACAGTACCTTGAAAAGGCTCAAAAATGATCTAGTAAAATTGCATGTAACATTGTGTAGAAATATGTGTTGCAAATTACCAATCAGCTAGAACTACCAAACTGATGGATCAGCTCAGACATCAAGTGAAGGCAGCCTGTCAGACTCCTGGATTTTGAGTGATTATTGAACAGCTCTCAAAAGCAGAAAGAAAAATGAACTGTTCAGCGTAGTGGAAAAATTACCTCCCAGAACAACTGGGAAAGATTTAAGCATTGCTCCTCAGTGTACTTGTGAGCAGCAGAAGCCAGGAAAAAGAAAAACAGCAAGGCAGTAGTTCTATAAATGGTTATTCCTACATTCAAAGCTTCTATTTAATTGTAGTGCTGAAGGATAAGTATTTAACTGTAGTGTACCTATTTGAGCAACATGGTATTGTGTAGAAAACGAGTATGTCACAAACAAGTATTCGAAAGAAAAAAAAACAAACAAACTATTTTTGTGTTGGTGAACTTCACTTCTAAGTCTGGAAAACAAATCGAGGCTCTGAGAAGTGGCCAGATGTGGAGATGAGGAAAAGCATCATAGAAAGCACAGTGGTGGCGTGAATTAATTTTGGGAAAGCAGTTGGAATTTTGCAGGCAGAGATGGCGTCCTGTGTACATGAAAGCCTGTGGAGACAGCATGAGCTCTGGCTGTATGAAGATGATGGAGAGTTGAAACCCTGGGAGAAATGAAGCCAAAAGCTGCAGAGATTTTCAAGTTGGAGTTCTCAAAAAACATGGTTCACTGACCCACTTGTGTCATAACTCTCTACTGGAATATGATATTTTGGCAGGACTGGCTGTACTGGAACATTGCAACCTGGACAAAAAAGGGTGAAGAACATGCCAGTGGTTCAGTGGAAGTTACTAGAACAGCAGCATCCAGTTTTGCTGTAGGAAATCCCTGGATTGTCATTGTGAAAGCAAGTGGGTTATTTCTTAGTCATACCTCTTTTGCAGATGCACTGAACATCTATACCAGAAACAGTGTTATTAGTACGAAAAGAAACAGTAGAACATCAATCTTCCAGTGGTGAGCTTAGAAGGGAGCATCTGAATGGAAGGCAGGGATAAATAAGAAATTGGGAAGAAACAAAAAAACCCTGGAAAACGTTCTGGGTTAGAAATACATCAAGTACTTCACCATGTTATCTTGGTGAGAGAAGGTTTGCAGTATCTTTTTTAGGAATCTCTTGGCAGAATTCAACACTGAATTTAGAGGTCTCAACCTACCACTGTTCAAAAGCACATTTCTTCTATGAGGGGCAAAACAAAATGTAGAAACTGGAGTGATACAATTTTTGAGAGAGTGTAAATGAAAGGTTTGAGAGAATCAGTACATTTCCTTGTTAGTGCAAAAAGCAGACAGATGATTTGCCCAGGAATAAACTCAAAAGAACTAAATAAATATGTAAAAAGGAAACGTTTTCCACTACCTTCAAGGACAGAAATTCTGAAGGAGATGGCTTATGCCAAATATTTTTCTACTCTTGATGCCTCAGCAGGCTTCTGGCAGTGGTTCTTAGACAAACAAAGTATATGTTTATGCACCTCCAACACCTCCTTTGGGAGACACAGTTTCCTCCAAGCCATTGGCTTGTAGTTAGCACCATAGGTGTTTCGCCAGAAAATACAACCATTTTTCTCTGATGAGGGACATGCTAAAACCTAAACAGATGACACTGTGATATGGGAAACACAGTAGAAGACTAAGACCAATGTTTCTAAGGAGTTCCCAAAGGTGCTGGACCTCAACCTGAACAAGTAGTAATAAAAATAATAATAAAATAAAAAAAAAGCAAACACACACAAAAAATAATCATGTAGTGGGGATATTTCTTAGAAAGCAAAAGAGCAAAGAAAAACAGCAGAAAAGAAGGGAGGGTACACAAAGATTCTTAAAAGTATAGGTAACGTAGCAACTGGCATAATTGCTTCATAAATTGCTTCATAAATTGCTTCCATTGCTTGCAAAGACATTGAGTGGAAATGAGATACAAAATTTAAAGTACATAAATTAGTTACTTGAAGAGGGCCTTATCTAAGACAATATGATAATGAACACAAGCTAAACTTTCTGATGGATGTGTCTAGTGAAGCTGTTAGCACATCCCTCTGTTAACAGTAGTGTCAAAACAATTGATCAGTCACCAGAGATAGAAAAAAGAACTCCTAGTATCATCAAGCAAAATAAAAGACCGTGGCCCATAATATATGATGTAATGCTCAAAGTATACTGTGTAATATACAATATACTGTAATGCTTACAGTATACTGTGTAATTTATACATTATATATACATGTGTGCATATAGATATATTTATATATAATATAAAATATACCATTTATAGTTAATAAATGTTTAATGTTTATGTTACTATTGGGAAAGCCATTGTTGGCATTACCAGAACAGGCACAGCAAAACCAACCCTTTATTGGAAAGCACAAGTGTAGGAAGGAGTCCATTTTCAGATGAGCGATTTGATAACAGCTTATTCTGTGTAGCTGTGGAAAAAAGTGTAATGAAATTAAATTTAAAGTTTACATTTTATAAATTAAACTGTTCTTTCTAGAATCAAATCTAGACTCTGAATGCCAGAAGAACTCCTAAGCTAAGACTTAAAAAAAAAAAGTCTTAAGCAAATCTGAAACCTAAATCTTATCAATTGAAGAGGCTCAGTTAAAGTTTGAATGTTAGATGGGTTTCCTGTTTAATGGATTTCCTATGACAATCCCTAAATACAACAGAAGAATTACTACAAAGATGCACACATTTACACTGAAAAGAAAGGGATCACTGAATGTACCTCTATGCTGCTGTAAAGGCCATCAAGACATGCCATAAGTACTGTAAATATAGGACACTACAGCATGTGTTAGTTTTTCCCTGCTGACTCCCAGCTGTATTCTAGCATTAATTTACTGACTCAATTTCCCAGCTTTTATAGATTCTGCAGATGACTGTGACCATCAAATCCATTTTTCCTGTAAGTTCCATAGTCTCATGTGTATAATATGCCATGTCTTACAAGTGACAGTTTAAGCAATTCGAAGGTAAGCAATACTTGTACTTAGTCCTGAGCCCTGCTTCGTGGTATGTGTATTGTTTGTGTTTAATCCACTCAGGCAATACATATCCTGAAGCTAGGATGTTGTACTCTCACATACATGTCCCAAAAGGCACAGGAGTTGTTTCTTTGTTTACTTCTGCAATTTTCTAGCTCTATGAACTTCAAGCTGTGGCTGCATAGTAATCCAAATTAGTCAGAAAGGCTGCACACTACCAGTTACATGTAGCCTTGCACTTAGTACACATGCATAAGATCCAACCCTCTCTCATGATGGCAGAGCAGGAAATTTGGTCATCTACTTCTCAAACAAGTACTGTAGTCTCAAAGGAAATGCAGCTGTTCCAGTCTTTTGGAGTACAGTAATGAACTAAGTATGTAACTTCTCCATGTGCATGTGAGGAGGCAGTAGGCTGTTAATACTGCAGGTTGAACAAAGTTCATGAAGGACAAAATATCAAATGATCATGTGTTCATCAGTTGACTGTACTTCACTGTACAAGGCCCAGGGTTTCCTGTTCTACTAAGAATCATAGAATTAACCAGGTTGGAAGAGACCTCCAAGATGATCCAGTACAACCTATCACCCAGCCCTAGCCAATCAACTACACCATGGCACTTGGTGCCTCATCCAGGCTTTTCCTGAACAGCTTCAGGGACAGAGACTCCACCACCTCCCTGGGCAGCCCATTCCAATGGCAAATCACTCTCTGGGAAGAACTTCCTCCTAACATCCAGCCTAGACCTCCCCCGGCACAACTTGAGACTGTGTCCCCTTGTTCTGTTGCTGGTTGCCTGGCAGAAGAAACTGACCCCCACCTGGCTACAGCCTCCCTTCATGTAGTTGTAGATAGCAATGAGGTGTCCCC